>JAGXJF010000881.1:0-277519 GCA_019208055.1 Stipa capillata
AGGATCAATCCATTCAGCAACATGAGCAGCAGACACAGCACTTGGCCCGTGGTTCTATGGATGTACAACCTTCCTCCATGGCTGTGCATGAAACGAAAGTACATACACCTCTCTATTCTCATACAAGGGCCGAAGCAACCTGGGAACGATCTGAACATGTATCAACAATTATTGTTCGAAGAACTAGCTACACTGTGGGAACCAGGGGCCCAGGTCTGGGACGCATACGAAGAAGAGTACTTCAATCTGAAAGCGCTGTTGTTCACGACGGTCCAAGACTATCCCGTGTACGGATATCAGTCCTGCCAGTGTGTTCATGGGTACAAAGGATGTGTGAAGTGTTTAGAGTCTACTACAAGTTTACACCTAAAGGGATCCAAAAAAATCGTGTTCATGGGCCACCGAAGGTGGCTGAAACAAAACGACCCATGGAGGCAAGAGAAGGAATTGTTTGACAATACTGTTGAGGTCCGTTCGGTGCCTCGGGAGAAGACCGGGGTGGAAATCTATGACATCGTGAACACAATGCCCCCTGTTACGCCCGGTAAGACTGTCACGGACCCGGGATCCACATATGGTTAGGGGAACGCGAAGTCGCCAAGGACCGAAGGACTCGTCGGCCGGGTGGCACGGTACCTGCGCCGTGCTCACCAAAGCGGGACGATCCGACACCCGCCACGTGCGAGCCGGCCGGAAGCGACCAATCTTCCCAGAACCACATATAGATCCCTGATCCAGTGAAGGGGTAATAACGCGGGATAAGACTGCGCTCCATGATAGTCATAGGAGGACTAGAGCCCGGGATACGCATCCCCTCAACCCAACCTAGCCACAAGGTGCGACTCTGGGAGGTCCAGCTCTGCTCTGCCGTCCGCGCGAGGCGTGACGGTCGTAGGAGACTTAACGAGTACGGGACGAATCCCCTGGACCGACTCCACCAGAGCTACACAGGACTAGTGGTTCGCTCACCTCTGCCATCACGAAATGCAATCCTAACACGCAATAATACCACTGCACCGTTGCCCACATACTTCATCACATACACGCATTGTACATGGGCAACCCGGATAACAACTCGAATACCATAACGAAGCACTACACATGATATTAATATTAGCTGTCCACGAAGTGAACTTAAACATGTATCAGTCGGACATAACCGAAGGTTTTAGTCAAGTTAGAAATATTTACAACACCGCGGAATAAAAGAACCAAAAGCCCACAGCGGTGCATCAACCGCTGCCTAAGACCCAAAAGTTCCCACGAGTCGAACGCTGACCAAGGAAGCCTGCGAACTATGCATCCTCATAAAACTCCGCAACGGTTGGCTCACCTGCACAAGTCTAGGAATATCCTAGGTGAGTACAAAAGTACTCGCAAGACTTATTAGTGCTTGATTAAATGTCCTACCCATACTAGTTTAGCAACAATTAAACATGAATGCTTCTCAGAGTAACAATATATGTAAGTAAACATCTAGCATAAGGGAATGAACCTCACAGGTATAACAACCCAAGCAGATATTCAACTCAAATCCAAATCCTGAACACAATCCAACATAATGATCAACTCACACTCGAATCCAATTCACCAAGTCCCGCCAACAAAATAACTCATGATTCAAATCCAATCAATCCACACAGGACAGGAGCACGATGAAGTCGCCTCAGGTTGGTATTACCACGCAACACCAACTTTATTCATCGTGCCCGATGAAGTCTCCTCAAGTTGGTGTCGTGAAATACCAACTTTATTCATCGTGAACCTTCCTCAATTCTCAGATAACACGGTGAAATCTCCTCCGGTGGTATTACCACGCAACACCAACTTTATTCATCGTGCCCGATGAAGTCACTTCCGGTTGGCGTCGTGAAATACCACTTTATTCACCATGCACCTCTCTTCGACTCTTAGGTAACACGGTGAAATCTCCTCCGGTGGTATTACCACGCAACACCAACTTTATTCATCGTGCCCGATGAAGTCCCCTCAAGTTGGCGTCGTGAAATACCACTTTATTCACCATGCACCTCTCATCAACTCTCAGGTAACACGGTGAAGTCGCCTCAGGTCGATATTGCGACGACACACCAACTTTATTCATCGTGCCCGATGAAGTCCCCTCAGGTTGGCGTCGCGCAACATCAACTTTATTCACCATGCACCTCTCAATCAGTTCTCACATCGTACTTGAACAAAGTTAGGCGATTAGGGCAACACTTAAGACTCTCAACATGGCGACCCTTCCTACGCATACTAGTTCACGAATTCCAAACAGAGATTTAGTTAAGCATTTCATCACACGCATACATCATAGTATAAAGCATGGTAACAACGACAAGAAGGAAATGCAACAAGCTCTGCTTGCCTTCCTCGTAGGGTTCGGAGACTTGGGTGAGCTCAACGGTTTGCGGATCTTCCTCTTCGGGCTCTGTCGCAAACAACACGAGCCATCGGAAAATAAACGATGAAATAAAAGAAGTTCCAGCATGTATGCATGATGAACTAAATTAGGGATGCAACCTTGAAATGAGCCATGGCTGCTAGGGTTTTTAGGGCTACAAGGTGGTTCTCATATTTCAAATGCACGAAAATTAATAAGTTGCCCTAGCACTTACATGCATAGCTTATTTAAGTTAAACCTTAGTTAGGACTAACGTTGACATGCAACACAAAAAGGGATTATATCTAAGGTAAGGTTTTGGAGAGAATAAACTAAGAAACAATTACTAAAACAGGAATTAATCGTTTTAATTTACATAACATGAACCATGAATTTGAAAATTGATACAATGGAACCCATCTTAATATAATGAAATGTTGGTTACATGTAGTAACTAATTGGAACATTGTTATTAACTAAGTAATAAAGGTCCTATAAAGATTTGGACATATAGGTATAAGCTATAGCATTTTCAAACATTCAATCTTTGGCATTAGCTCCTAGCATCTTAGTTCTAACCACAACCCTGCAAGAATGGCATAAGGAAAAGTACACTAGACACATCCCCAACAACCCACCCCTTTTCTGTGCTTGTTTCACTAAGGAGGAGGAGCCCGGAGGAGTAGCCCGGAGGAGATTCCGGATGGAGCTCCGGGTTGCTGCTGCTGGAGTCCTTCTTGGACCTGAGCAAGAAAGAGAAGGAGGAGAGGTAAGGGGAGAATGGGAGGGTGCAGGAAGGAGAAGGGAAAGGAGGGAAGGGGAGCAAGCTCACCAGGGCGGCGGCTCGGGCCCGCCGGAGGGGTGGCCGGAGCTGGAGAAGAAGGAGGCGCCGGTGGGAGCTGTGCACGGGAATGAGAGGAAATGGGGGAAGATGGGGCTAGGAGGAGGAAAAGAGGAGGAGGGGGACCGTGGGCGCCTCTTATAGGGGCCCCCGGCGGGTTCTCCCCGAAAATGCCACCGCCCACCGCCCCCAAACGGCGGCGGCGACATGGCATCCACAATCTGACACTCGGACGCTCACCCAGAAGGCAGCCCGGAAGTGACCCAGAATCTGGGTGTAATACCCAAAGTCGATAGATAGGTTTTTGATTTGCATGCCATGCATACATGTCATCATCATCACCCCCACCTCAATTAAACTTAGATGTAATATGAATATACTTTATAGAATATGTTAATATCTCATCCTCGGTGGATAATTGTTGCAAACACCAATCAATTTATTTGAAGTAACTTAATTAACAATATCGTCGATAAGGGTGGTGGAAGTCATCGAACCTTCGGTGAATCCTCGTCCCTAACCCCAAACCCTATCGGTGCCAAACTTAGGGTTTCGACGACAGAGTAGTTTCCAGTGGATGCAATCCTCCCCAAATTGCACAAATAATTTCTAAAGTAGCAACCCTAGCCCCTTGCTAAGTTTCAAGATTTTTGAAATAGTTGAAACCTACTTTCTGATCAAAACCCTAATTTGGACCCTAACTCAAATTTGAACTGGACACCCATTCAAATGAGCTCCAAATCGACCCAAACTTCTACAGCAGCTCAAGAATAATACTATGAAGCTCCTGTAAAAATTTTAGGTTAATTGGAGTTGATTTGATACATAAAATAACAAAGGGAAGGATGCTGGTATTAAGAAATTAAAAAGAAAAGAAAAACCCTAACTACCTGGGCCGAAACCCCCCCCTCGGGCGGCCCATCTTCCCGGCCCACTCCTTCCCGCGCGCACGCGCTCCCCCTCCCTCTCGCTGGCAGCCCGGCCCCGCCTGTCGGCGCTTCCCCTCTCTCCTCCGCGCCTCGGGTCCCGCCTGTCAGGACCTCCCCCTCCACGTCGCCGCCGGCCAGAGGCCGAGCTGGGCGGCGCCCCGACCCCGACGCCACCGGTCCGAAGCCCCGCCGCCCTTTAAATACTCCCTTCCGACAGCTTCTCCCCTCCCCTCTCGATTCCCCGAAGCCCTAACCCTAAATCTCCAGCGCCCGAGCTCCTCCCCTGACTCCGGCCGCCTCTGCCCTCAACTCCGGCGAGCGATTGCCACCCATCCGGTGAGCCCCAGCTACCAATCTTCTTCCCCGAGCTTCCTTGGCATTTTCTCTAACTCCCTCCCTCCTTCACCGCTCAGATCCGAGCTGGAATCACCCGCGAGCTGGTCTTCGTCTTCAACTCCGGTCATCTGCTCCGACGAGCTCTCCCCAACGCTCTGGTTCTTCTCCCCTTCCATTTTCTAGCCACTGAGCATCGCCTTCTTCTCCTGAACCTCCCTCACCTCTTTTCTTTGCAGATCAGTGCCCCGAGCACCTCAACGCCGGTGACCCGAAGCTGCACCGCCACCTCGCCGTCGTCAGCAGCTTTCCCGACCTCCTCTGTCCTCTCCGAGGACCGAAACGAGCTCAGGGTAAGATCCCGAGCCTTTAGCCACTTACCCCGAGTAGATCCGAGCACCGGAGCTCGCTCCGGTGAGCCCTCCGGCGAGGCGTCGCCGTCTCGATCGCCGCCGGCTTCGGAACAGAAGAAGGAGCGCGAGAGAGAGAGAGAGAGAGAGAGGGTGGGCCGCGTGGCGCCTTCCGACTGGCTCCCGAGTACCGGACCGGATGACAGATGGGGCCCACGCCTGCTGACGTGGTTTAGTGGGTAGGATTGCTGGGTTGCTTCTCGGGTGCACTTAGGGATTACCGATTTGACTGGGTAGCCTTCGGGTAGGTTTAGCATTTAGGGTTTCGAAATTTTTAGGGCAGATTTTGTTCAAAAATTCAAACCCCCATAACTTTTGAACCACAAGTCCAAATTTAGAAATTTTTATATATTTGGAAAGCTTATGAAATTCTCTACAACATGGCTGAATCCAAAACTAATTTTGAATACATGCACTGGATGATATCTAGGGTAGAAGTTTAGCCTCCGTCGAACGTCGATAAACCCTAGAATCTTCACCCTAGCTCCGATTTCGACGATCCTTACATTTCTGGAATCCTTGCGAGATATCCTATGACTTGGTACCATTAGAGTTCCAGTAGGGTTACATGCACGACAAGTTTCACATGTTAGCCCCATTTTACCGTCGTACCCCGTTAAACCCTAACCCGATAGTGCATAACTATTTATTCGTGACTCCGATTTGAATGATTCCAAGTGCGTTAGTCAACTAGTTCAAAACGCTTCCACACCCTGCATATTTATGCCCATAGTACTCCAACATGAATAAACACCCTTAAAACCCTAATTCGCAGTTGCACGAATCTTGCCATGCATGTAGTTTAGGACAATCACTTAAAACCTAACATCAGCATATTGCTTAGGAAACCATCCCTTGAATCAACACTCATGCATACATGCTGGATTCATTGATTGCATTGTTGCTTATCTTCGATATCCAATTTGCTTGCACTAGACTACGAAGAAGGAGACCTCCAGGCTCACGAGCAGACGCAAGAACAGGAACAAACCGAATCAGGCAAGCAGAGCTTGTTGCATCTTTACCTTCCGTACTCTTGTGTATGCCCTTGTTATATGTGCTATGTGTATGAATGTTTATCTGTGAATTGTCGCAAGTTGCGTACACTAGCATGTGTAGGATGTGTCTTACGTCGAGAACATCTGATGGCTCTTCAACTAAATGGTTAAGTGAGTTGCGAGAGCCGAGGGCGTGCACAATGGGTACGGTTGGTGTTCATCGTAGTTTGATGGCGACGCGGGAGTAAGTAGAGATTTAGTCGCCACACCAACCCTATCTTCAGCGTGTCACCATCCCTTATCACACGTGAACGCTAGCGAGAACCAACACTGAGGATAGTTGGGGGTAGGCATGCACTTTGGAGGCTCGCTACCTCCAAACTGTTATGCACTCACTATGCCTGCAGGGGTTGAGTTGGCGGTAGCGGTTCGAGAGATTAAAATGAACTTGTTGAAGATTGGATCAATTTGGATTGGATTTAGGGGCTGCCCTAATCGAATTGGATGAGGTTTAATGGATTGGTTTGGGATTGGACTCAGGGGTTGCCCCAATGGATTTGGATTTGATGACTTGATCTCGTGGTAGCTTGATTGTGGTATGTTTGTGCCCTGAGTTAGTCTGTCATTTGGTATGTCGTTACTTCACCTTATTACTGTTATGTTCTTAAGTTGTATATTGTTACTCTGAGAAGCATTCATGTTTAATTGTGTTGTACTAGTATGAGTAGGACATTTAATCAAGCACGAATAAGTCTTGCGAGTACGTTTGTACTCACCTAGGTTAATCCTAGAGCTTGCAGGTGAGCCGGTGGTCGATGATTATTTTGACGAAGCTTGAACGTGTGTTTCCTCGGTTGTGTTCGATTGTGGGATAGTTGGTGTTTTGTTCAGTGACCACTATGTCGCTGTGGGTCTAATCATTTTGCTTCCGCTGTTGTTAAATTTCTCCGTACTCGGATATGTTTCCGGTGATAACCGACTGATGTAATATATCGTCCCATCGTGGACTGTTATTATTAATATCGTATTTGTAGAGCTTTGTTATGATATCCGAGTTGTTAATTCCAGGCTGCCCTTACGCAATGCGTGTATGATATGAAGCGTTTTGGGTATGCCGTGAAGAGTCGAAGCCGTACCTTGTTCTACTAAGTCGAGCAGGTGTTGGTTGAGTGACCCGCTGGCTGAGATGCTGTGCCGGCCAGGCAGGGTGTGGGCGTGTTCTACCGGGCTTTCGAGCGACCCACTAGCCTCCGGGCTAGGTTAGGGTGTGGGTAGAACTGCCGGGCTCCTCCGACCTTGTTTGTCGTGGTAGGATTCGGGAACGACTCTGACTCTTCACCGGATTACGGAACCGTATGTGGTTTTGGGAAGAGTGGTCGCTTCCGGCCGGCTCGCACGTGGCGGGTGTCGGATCGCTCTACCTTGGTGCGTACGGCGCAGGTACCGTGCCACCGGGTTGGCGAGTCCTTCGGTCCTTGGCGACTTCGCGTTCCCCTAATCATATGCTTTTCCGGGTCCGTGACAGCTTGGTATCAGAGCCGAGCTGACCGTAGGAAGCCAATTGCAGGTGGTCGTTAGATAGGAGCTTCCGCTGCGCCTCGTCGACAGGCCAGCAAAACTATTTAAAAAGTAAACCCTATGTTGAAAATTAATAAGTAGATTGCTTTTATTCCTTACCCTCATCGCTCTTAGTTCTGAAATTCTCCTCTATTGCATTTGTTTTCTTTGTGTGGCTAACTTTATCCTCTCTAACTCTAAACTTGTATAGGATGGTGTATAACATTGTGACCGACCCACATCAACTAGGAGGATGGGCTACCCTGTTATGGAGAATGTTGGAATACCTTGGCGTGCCCCAGGAAGACCTCCCTGCCTTCCATGCCAAGACCTACAAAGTTCACGGGAAGACTCATTTTTGGATGGGATGGGTCACAGTGAGAGTTTCGGATCTGGATCAGACCTTTACAGCACCCAGACCAAGTGATGCGGATGCCCGACTGGAAGCCTCAAGAAAAGCAGTTCTCCACCTACGACATCACTTCGATGAGATCTTCCTATTTTCCCCCTTCCGTCTTATTCCCCAGGTTACCGATGGAGGCGCCAGCATTTCGGTACCAGCACCAAGTGACGACGAAGAAGAGGATGAGACTGAGATGGAGACGGCCAATCACATTGTCTCTGCGGAAGTAATGCACGATAGGTTGTATCGGGACTACGGAAATGCTACTCAAGAGGTGGAACGACTAACAAGAGTTAACCGCAAGCTTCGCTATGAGTTGCGTCGAAGGTATCATGTAGCAAATGAAGATGAGTCTTGCGGCGAGAGCCCCTTTGTTCCAGTACAAGAGCCGACCCCAACTCCACCTGGTGAGGCAACTCAACCTCAGAGTTCCGGAGTCAAGCCACGTAAAAGGATGACCTCCCGACAGTACCTTCGGCTCTTCACTCCAAGGCCCTCACAAGAAGATACCTCCACACCAGCCGCTTCAGTTCCCACCAATGAAGCTGCTGCAAGAGAAGAAGAGGAAGAGGACCCTGAGGAGCGTGTTTGGTACACCACCAGCAACCCGCCAACTGACGAAGAGTAGGCTGAGTGGTCGAAGGATACGATTCGAAGTACCCAGTCGTAGAAGTTAGTCGTCGTAGTGCCGATTGGATTCGAGTGGCAAGTTGTTAAAGACCTTCTTATGGATTGTAAACTGAACCAAACCCTAGGTCTAAGTTATCTTTTGAGAGGCATGTAATTGGGTACTTGTGGCTGCAATTTTGGTATTTTGTATACGTTTATTTCACCATAAGGGTGATTTAAACCGCAGCCCCATGTATGAACTCCGGCGATTATATTAATGAATTCGAGTGTTAACCCTAACTTTCCTTGCCCTTGTTGGTGCCCTTGTCTTGAGGAAGTATGTCTGAAGTTATGTGCCATATTCTTGGATGCCTTGTTATACCCTTATGGATAGACCCTTGAGTTTCCAACTTTCTAGCTTCCTTCATCTCATCCGGTGTCTTCTGATTTCAGCAGCATGGCTACCGGAACCCGTGGAGCTGCACGTGGACGCCGTGACCGTGAGGAAGAAGAGGTGCCACCCCCTCCCCAGCAGCCAAGCATTGCAGATCTGCTGATGACCCAGAACAGAATCCTCGAACAGCTGGCGCGTAATCAAGGCGCCGGTGGTGGACAGGCTCGAGGTGGCCTAGCGGAGTTCCAGCGAACGCAGCCGCCCACCTTCAATCGATCCGACGACCCTATGGACGCGGATGACTGGATCTGCACGATTGAAAGAAAACTCCAACTGGCACAGTGCGCCGAAGCAGATAAGGTTAACTTCGCCACCCACTACCTGGAAGGCGCTGCAGCAAACTGGTGGCAGAACTTCTTGGCCATCCAAGCTCCTGGTCATGTAGTCACGTGGGCCGAGTTCCGAACCGGCTTTCGTGCTTCCCATATCCCCAAGGGCGTCATGAATTTAAAGAAGGAAGAGTTCTACAATCTCCGACAGGGCAGAAAGTCAGTGTTAGAGTTCCTCCACGAATTCAACCACCTATCCCGTTATGTGCCGCGAGAAGTCTCCACCGATGAGGACAGGGTGGAGAAATTCAAGCGCAAGCTGAACAATGAATTGCAGGCCAAGCTAGCTATCGCCGATGTGCAGGATTTCCAGCATTTGGTAGATAAGGCCATCGAGATTGAAGCGAAGGAGTCTGTCCTTCAGCAGGACCGTAAGCGAGAGAGAGAGGCGCAGCGGTCTGTTGCTAGCAGCTCCCAAAGGCCGCGGGTATGGCAGCAGCCGCCACCCCGCCCTACAGCACAGTATCCCCACAGGCCTCAGGGATATCCGCCGCGCCCTCAACAGCCAGCAACTCAACCTCACCCTCAAGGAGGACAGCAGCGACCCATGCCTGACCTAAGCAAGGTGCGATGCTACAACTGCGGAAACCTGGGACATTTTGCCAACCGCTGCAGTCTTCCACGCACAGGAAACACCTATGCCCCCAACCTGCAGCAAGGGCAGCCAAGAGGAGGTCAGCAAGCTAAAGGATCAGCTCCAACCAAATCTCAAGCCCCCGGCCGTGGCCGAGTCAACCACGTCACGGCGGAGGAAGCACAGGGCGCACCCGAAGTGGTGCTGGGTACGCTCTCGGTGAACTCAACTCCTGCTACAGTTCTTTTTGATTCTGGAGCATCCCATTCATTCATATCAAGCAAGTTTGCACATGACAACCATATTCCTTCATCAGATACTGCATTCTCCTCTTATTATTGCCACCCCCGGCTCGGAGATGAAAACCGAGCTGGTTTGTGAGGGTGTTAAAGTAGAAATTGGCGGAGAAACGTTTTTGGCAAACATGGTAGTTTTGGGGTCCGCAGGGCTAGATGTTATTCTGGGTATGAACTGGTTGGCCCAACACCAAGCCAAGATAGATTGTGCCGAAAGATCAGTATCCCTTACCGCGGACTCCGGCAAAGAAGTGAGATTTGTATCCTCGTCCCCATCCGGGTGCCTTTTCGCTCTGAATAGTGACCAGGACCAAGGCATCGAGCTTGTCCCAGTAGTGTGTGAATACCCAGATGTATTCCCCGAAGAGTTGCCGGGTATGCCCCCTGACCGTGCCGTGGAGTTCGTTATCGAACTTCCACCTGGAACTGCTCCGGTGTCAAGGCGACCCTTACCGGATATCCCCGAAGGAATTATTGGAAATGAAGAAGCAGCTCCAGGAGCTTGAGGAAAAGGGTTTTATCCGACCTAGTTCATCGCCGTGGGGTTGTCCAGCCATGTTCGTGAAAAAGAAAGATTCAAGCTTAAGGATGGTCGTGGACTATCGTCCACTGAATGAACTTACGGTGAAGAACAAATGCCCTCTTCCTAGGATTGATGATCTATTCGATCAGTTGACCGGAGCCTGTGTCTTCTCCAAAATCGACCTCAGATTGGGTTACCACCAGATAAAGATCAGATCCGAAGACATTCCCAAGACAGCCTTCACTACCCGATACGGATTATATGAGTACACAGTCATGTCCTTCGGTCTAACCAATGCCCCTTCCACTTTCACACAACTCATGAACGCAGTCTTCATGGAGTATCTGGATCAGTTTGTTGTCGTCTTTATCGACGACATCCTCATCTATTCCAAGTCTGAATCAGAACATGAAGACCATCTGAGAAGGGTGCTCGACAAGCTTCGTGAGCATCGTCTGTATGCCAAGTTCTCCAAGTGCGAGTTTTGGAAACACCAAGTGGAGTTCTTGGGCCATGTGATCTCAGCTGCAGGTGTCGCGGTAGACCCAAGCAAAGTGCAAGCGGTACAAGAGTGGAAACAACCCAAATCGGTTACCCAAATCCGAAGCTTCCTTGGACTAGCGGGATACTACCGTCGGTTCATTGAGGGATTCTCTTCCATAGCCAAGCCGATGACAGAATTGCTGAAGAAAGAAACCAAGTTTATATGGTCTGACAAGTGTGAAAAGAGTTTTCAAGAACTCAAGGAAAGGTTGACCTCAGCCCCAGTGCTTGTTCTTCCAGACGTTAATAAGGATTTCGAGGTTTACTGCGATGCTTCCCGAAATGGATTGGGCTGTGTTCTCATGCAAGAAGGCCGCGTGGTGGCTTATGCCTCGCGACAGTTGAGACCTCATGAAGCCAACTACCCCACCCATGATCTGGAATTAGCTGCCGTGGTGCATGCCCTGAAGATCTGGCGGCACTATCTCATCGGCACCCGTTGTGAGATCTTCTCGGACCATAAAAGCTTAAAGTATCTATTCACCCAACCAGATCTAAACCTTCGCCAGAGAAGATGGCTCGAGCTCATAAAGGATTATGATCTGGGTTTAAATTATACCCCTGGCAAAGCTAACGTTGTTGCCGATGCCCTTAGTCGGAAAGCTTACTGCAACAGCACCATGATCAAGGAACAACAACCACCTCTCCACGAAGAGTTCCAGCGGCTGAACCTGGAAATGGTTGAACATGGAACTCTCGCCACTCTTGAGGTGAAACCATCCTTAGAAGATCAGATTAAGGCGGCTCAAGCTCAGAATGCCGGAATGCAGAAGATCAGGGAAAAGATGAAGGCGGGTACCGCAACCTGTTTCACGGAAGATAAGGATGGAGTATTATGGTTTGGAAAACGATTGGTTGTGCCCAAAGACAAGAAATTAAAGGACCTAATTCTCCATGAAGCACACAACTCCCCGTTAGTCATCCATCCTGGCAGTACCAAGATGTATCAAGACCTCCGACGCCAATTTTGGTGGACCCGAATGAAGCGTGAAATTGCTCAATATGTTGCTGAGTGTGATGTCTGTCGCCGTGTGAAGGCCGAACACCAGAGACCAGCAGGCCTACTTCAGCCACTCCCTATTCCCGAGTGGAAGTGGGAAGAGATTGGTATGGATTTTGTAGTAGGTCTGCCGAGATCCCCGAAGGGCAACGATGCAATATGGGTAATTGTAGATCGTCTATCCAAAGTCGCTCACTTCATCCCTGTGAAGACAACCCACAAAGTAAGTCAGCTAGCAAGATTGTACATCTCCCGAATCGTATGTCTCCATGGTGTTCCCAAGAGAATCATTTCAGATCGAGGCACCCAATTCACCAGTCGATTCTGGAAATGCCTACATGAAGCCATGGGGACTTCTCTGTCGTTCAGCACTGCTTTTCATCCTCAGACCAGTGGTCAGGTTGAGCGGACAAATCAGATTCTGGAGGACATGTTAAGATCGTGTGCGCTCACACTAGGGTCCAATTGGGAAGATTGCTTGCCATATGCAGAGTTTGCCTACAACAATAGTTATCAGACCAGTCTCGGTATGGCACCTTTTGAAGTGCTATATGGGAGGAAATGTAGGACTCCATTGAACTGGTCCGAGACCGGCGAGAGGCAGTTCTTTGGGCCTAACCCGATTGAGGAAGCAGAAGACTTAGTCCAACTCATCAGAGAACGTCTTCGTGAAGCCCAGTCCAGGCAGAAGAGCTATGCAGATCCTCAGCGCCGTGAGGTTACCTTCCAGGTTGGAGATAGCGTGTATCTCAAGGTCACCCCATTCAAAGGTGTTCGCCGTTTTGCAATGAAAGGAAAGCTAGCTCCTCGCTATATCGGCCCTTACCGAATCTTAGCCAAACGAGGAACCGTGGCCTATCAGTTGGAACTACCTCCAGGGCTTTCTCGGATGCACGATGTCTTCCATGTTTCCCAGTTAAAAGCCTGCCATCGAGTCCCCGAGACGAAGACCAACCCTGAAATGGAAGTGCTACATGAAGATCTCTCATATCGGGAGCACCCGGTGTGCATCCTTGATGAAGCTGAACGCAAGACTCGGCATCGTACCATCAAGTTCCTCAAGGTTCAGTGGAGCAACCACACCGAAGATGAAGCCACCTGGGAACGTGAAGAATGGCTCAAGACCGAGTTTCCAACCTTGTTTGCCGACCGTTAGCGATCTCGGGTCGAGATCTTTTTAAGGGGGGTAGGTTTTGTAATACCCAAAGTCGTTAGATAGGTTTTTGATTTGCATTCCATGCATACATGTCATCATCATCACCCCCACCTCAATTAAACTTAGATGTAATATGAATATACTTTATAGAATATGTTAATATCTCATCCTCGGTGGATAATTGTTGCAAACACCAATCAATTTATTTGAAGTAACTTAATTAACAATATCGTCGATAAGGGTGGTGGAAGTCATCGAACCTTCGGTGAATCCTCGTCCCTAACCCCAAACCCTATCGGTGCCAAACTTAGGGTTTCGACGACAGAGTAGTTTCCAGTGGATGCAATCCTCCCCAAATTGCACAAATAATTTCTAAAGTAGCAACCCTAGCCCCTTGCTAAGTTTCAAGATTTTTGAAATAGTTGAAACCTACTTTCCGATCAAAACCCTAATTTGGACCCTAACTCAAATTTGAACTGGACACCCATTCAAATGAGCTCCAAATCAACCCAAACTTCTACAGCAGCTCAAGAATAATACTATGAAGCTCCTGTAAAATTTTTAGGTTAATTGGAGTTGATTTGATACATAAAATAACAAAGGGAAGGATGCTGGTATTAAGAAATTAAAAAGAAAAGAAAAACCCTAACTACCTGGGCCGAAACCCCCCCCTCGGGCGGCCCATCTTCCCGGCCCACTCCTTCCCGCGCGCACGCGCTCCCCCTCCCTCTCGCTGGCAGCCCGGCCCCGCCTGTTGGCGTTTCCCCTCTCTCCTCCGCGCCTCGGGTCCCGCCTGTCAGGACCTCCCCCTCCACGTCGCCGCCGGCCAGAGGCCGAGCTGGGCGGCGCCCCGACCCCGACGCCACCGGTCCGAAGCCCCGCCGCCCTTTAAATACTCCCTTCCGGCAGCTTCTCCCCTCCCCTCTCGATTCCCCGAAGCCCTAACCCTAAATCTCCAGCGCCCGAGCTCCTCCCCTGACTCCGGCCGCCTCTGCCCTCAACTCCGGCGAGCGATTGCCACCCATCCGGTGAGCCCCAGCTACCAATCTTCTTCCCCGAGCTTCCTTGGCATTTTCTCTAACTCCCTCCCTCCTTCACCGCTCAGATCCGAGCTGGAATCACCCGCGAGCTGGTCTTCGTCTTCAACTCCGGTCATCTGCTCCGACGAGCTCTCCCCAGCGCTCTGGTTCTTCTCCCCTTCTATTTTCTAGCCACTGAGCATCGCCTTCTTCTCCTGAACCTCCCTCACCTCTTTTCTTTGCAGATCAGTGCCCCGAGCACCTCAACGCCGGTGACCCGAAGCTGCACCGCCACCTCGCCGTCGTCAGCAGCTTTCCCGACCTCCTCTGTCCTCTCCGAGGACCGAAACGAGCTCAGGGTAAGATCCCGAGCCTTTAGCCACTTACCCCGAGTAGATCCGAGCACCGGAGCTCGCTCCGGTGAGCCCTCCGGCGAGGCGCCGCCGTCTGGATCGCCGCCGACTTCGGAACAGAAGAAGGAGCGCGAGGAGAGAGAGAGAGAGAGAGGGTGGGCCGCGTGGCGCCTTCCGACTGGCTCCCGAGTACCGGACCGGATGACAGATGGGGCCCACGCCTGCTGACGTGGTTTAGTGGGTAGGATTGCTGGGTTGCTTCTCGGGTGCACTTAGGGATTACCGATTTGACTGGGTAGCCTTCGGGTAGGTTTAGCATTTAGGGTTTCGAAATTTTTAGGGCAGATTTTGTTCAAAAATTCAAACCCCCATAACTTTTGAACCACAAGTCCAAAGTTAGAAATTTTTATATATTTGGAAAGCTTATGAAATTCTCTACAACATGGCTGAATCCAAAACTAATTTTGAATACATGCACTGGATGATATCTAGGGTAGAAGTTTAGCCTCCGTCGAACGTCGATAAACCCTAGAATCTTCACCCTAGCTCCGATTTCGACGATCCTTACATTTCTGGAATCCTTGCGAGATATCCTATGACTTGGTACCATTAGAGTTCCAGTAGGGTTACATGCACGACAAGTTTCACATGTTAGCCCCATTTTACCGTCGTACCCCATTAAACCCTAACCCGATAGTGCATAACTATTTATTCGTGACTCCGATTTGAATGATTCCAAGTGCGTTAGTCAACTAGTTCAAAACGCTTCCACACCCTGCATATTTATGCCCATAGTACTCCAACATGAATAAACACCCTTAAAACCCTAATTCGCAGTTGCACGAATCTTGCCATGCATGTAGTTTAGGACAATCACTTAAAACCTAACATCAGCATATTGCTTAGGAAACCATCCCTTGAATCAACACTCATGCATACATGCTGGATTCATTGATTGCATTGTTGCTTATCTTCGATATCCAATTTGCTTGCACTAGACTACGAAGAAGGAGACCTCCAGGCTCACGAGCAGACGCAAGAACAGGAACAAACCGAATCAGGCAAGCAGAGCTTGTTGCATCTTTACCTTCCGTACTCTTGTGTATGCCCTTGTTATATGTGCTATGTGTATGAATGTTTATCTGTGAATTGTCGCAAGTTGCGTACACTAGCATGTGTAGGATGTGTCTTACGTCGAGAACATCTGATGGCTCTTCAACTAAATGGTTAAGTGAGTTGCGAGAGCCGAGGGCGTGCACAATGGGTACGGTTGGTGTTCATCGTAGTTTGACGGCGACGCGGGAGTAAGTAGAGATTTAGTCGCCACACCAACCCTATTTTCAGCGTGTCACCATCCCTTATCACACGTGAACGCTAGCGAGAACCAACACTGAGGATAGTTGGGGGTAGGCATGCACTTTGGAGGCTCGCTACCTCCAAACTGTTATGCACTCACTATGCCTGCAGGGGTTGAGTTGGCGGTAGCGGTTCGAGAGATTAAAATGAACTTGTTGAAGATTGGATCAATTTGGATTGGATTTAGGGGCTGCCCTAATCGAATTGGATGAGGTTTAATGGATTGGTTTGGGATTGGACTCAGGGGTTGCCCCAATGGATTTGGATTTGATGACTTGATCTCGTGGTAGCTTGATTGTGGTATGTTTGTGCCCTGAGTTAGTCTGTCATTTGGTATGTCGTTACTTCACCTTATTACTGTTATGTTCTTAAGTTGTATATTGTTACTCTGAGAAGCATTCATGTTTAATTGTGTTGTACTAGTATGAGTAGGACATTTAATCAAGCACGAATAAGTCTTGCGAGTACGTTTGTACTCACCTAGGTTAATCCTAGAGCTTGCAGCTGAGCCGGTGGTCGATGATTATTTTGACGAAGCTTGAACGTGTGTTTCCTCGGTTGTGTTCGATTGTGGGATAGTTGGTGTTTTGTTCAGTGACCACTATGTCGCTGTGGGTCTAATCATTTTGCTTCCGCTGTTGTTAAATTTCTCCGTACTCGGATATGTTTCCGGTGATAACCGACTGATGTAATATATCGTCCCATCGTGGACTGTTATTATTAATATCGTATTTGTAGAGCTTTGTTATGATATCCGAGTTGTTAATTCCAGGCTGCCCTTACGCAATGCGTGTATGATATGAAGCGTTTTGGGTATGCCGTGAAGAGTCGAAGCCGTACCTTGTTCTACTAAGTCGAGCAGGTGTTGGTTGAGTGACCCGCTGGCTGAGATGCTGTGCCGGCCAGGCAGGGTGTGGGCGTGTTCTACCGGGCTTTCGAGCGACCCACTAGCCTCCGGGCTAGGTTAGGGTGTGGGTAGAACTGCCGGGCTCCTCCGACCTTGTTTGTCGTGGTAGGATTCGGGAACGACTCTGACTCTTCACCGGATTACGGAACCGTATGTGGTTTTGGGAAGAGTGGTCGCTTCCGGCCGGCTCGCACGTGGCGGGTGTCGGATCGCTCTACCTTGGTGCGTACGGCGCAGGTACCGTGTCACCGGGTTGGCGAGTCCTTCGGTCCTTGGCGACTTCGCGTTCCCCTAATCATATGCTTTTCCGGGTCCGTGACAGTAACTGGGAGCTTATGTGAAAGAATATTGCCCCACGTAACTGGGAGCTTATGAGAAAGAATATTGCCCCACGTAACTGGGAGCTGATGTGAATATTATCCCACGTAACTGGGAGATGGCAAGCGGGCCACTGAGTTTGTATTTTTAGCACATGTGACTAGTGGTTACCATCACACCCCCTATTTGAGATATATGAAAATCTGAGTTGTTGGTGATCTCATGTTATTCCTTGTGATGTTGGTGGAGTACTGGTATTGTTTAGATTTTGTTAACCGTATGTGCATCATGTTTAATTATGTTATACTAGTATGCTTAGGACATCTAATCAAGCACGAATAAGACTTGCGAGTACTTTGTACTCACCTAGGACTCTCCTAGATCATTGCAGGTGAGCCAGAGGTCGAAGAGTTCTTCGATGATGTCTAGTGCATGGTTTCTATTCCTTGGTTGGCTATCGGCTCAGGGGTTTCTGTGGATTTTGGTCAGCGGTCATCGCACCGCTGTGGGTCTCATTACTGTTATTCCGCTGTCGTTTAACTTCTCCGTACTCGGATATGTTCCGGTTATGGCCGGCTGATGTAAACTTAAGGTCCGATGTGGACAATTAGCTTAATATCGTAATGTAGAGTTTGTGCTGTGATATCCGAGTGGTTACTTGCGGTTGTCCATGTACCTTGTGTGTATGTGATGAAGTATGTGGATAACTATGCAGAGGTATTGTTGCGTGCTAAGGTTGCGTTTCGTGATGGCAGAGGTGAGCGAGCCACTAGTCCTGTGTAGCTTTGGATGAGTCGATCCAGGGGACTCGTCCCGTACTCGTTAAGTCTCCTACGACCGTCACGCCTCGCGCGGACGGCAGAGCAGAGCTGGATCCTCCCAGAGTCGTACCCTGTGGCTAGGTTAGGTTGAGGGGATGCGTATCCCGGGCTCTAGTCCTCCTATGACTATCGCGGAGCGCAGGTTTATCACGCGGTCTTACCTCTTCACCGGTATTCGGAATCTACATGTGGTTTGGGAAAGATTGGTCGCTTCCGGCCGGCTCGCACGTGGCGGGTGTCGGATCGTTCCGCCTTGGTGCGTACGGCGCAGGTACCGTGCCACCGGGCTGGCGAGTCCTTCGGTCCTTGGCGACTTCGCGTTTCCCTAATCATATGCGGATTCTGGGTCCGTGACAACTTGGTATCAGAGCCGAGCTAACCGTAGGAAGCCAATTGCAGGTGGTCGTTAGATAGGAACTCCCGCTGTGCCACCTAGCCAGCAAAACTATTTAAATCCTATGTTTAAAATTAATAAGTAGATTGCTCTTTATTCCTTAACCTCATCGCTCTTAGTTCTGAATTTCTTCTCTATTGCGTTGTTTTCGCTTGTGTGGCTAACCATATCCTCTCTAACCCTAAAATTGTATAGGATGATATTTTCGTGATCAGAGTCATGCTGAAAACAAAAATTTGAGAAAGGAGTAGATGATTAATGAGTTTATTTGGATTATAGGGCTATGTAAATCTTGGATTTTGATTGGGTTATAGGAAATTGTTGGACTAATTCTTAGGTCAAAAGTCATAGTATTAGCAAATAGCCTTTGGAAATTGGAGTAAGATCAGAGATAGCATATGAATTCGGTGGGTTAACCTAAATGAGCTGGATTAATAGGAGATGCAATGGAGTGCGAAGAATTAATTGATTTAGCAAAGTAATTAATTATTGCTAGTGGATAATTTCCTAGACATTGATTCTAAATGAAAAAGTGATGGACAGAAGTAAAGATTGATTACCAGACCAATTGATTATGATTATGACTTAGCATCAAAGACGAACGGATCCTTGGTGGTTCATGATATAAGCATTATCGGAGGATCTAATGTATTCATAGGTCTTTAGTGGTAAGGGCCTTAGGTTGCTGTTGGTGCCAATAATTATGATAGATCCGAAGATTGGTTTAGTCATTGGATATTGGTGAAATTAGAAGTATTACCGTTGGGCTTGGATAATTACGAGTTGGCAGGTGATACGATAGAAGCCGTATAGATGGCAGCACTACTATTGGATTTGGAAAGAATCAGGAGTAATAGATGAAGGGACTTAGATAAATTGTTGGATCGGTGGAATATGATCAATAATGAAGATTTTGAATACTAGTGGATGAGACAAAAATGAAGTCTATAGATGGAGGATTAATAGAAAATGATTATGGGCAAGGATAAATGTTGGATTACCATTAAGATAATACTTATAGGTTAGGTAGATGATCTTTGGAATTCGATTTTCCTATAGGAAATTGCTAAGGTAGTGATCTGTCTTTAGAAAGATGTCTTGGTGAAATAGTTGAATTCTACATGCTAAAGGATTGATTTGAGCACCATGGCATTTCTCCCTGCGACTACGAGCATATCCCTCTTAATCCGATCTTGCGTTCTAAGGCATTTTGATAGCTGGACTATCATACCCGAGTCAAGTGAGTGATAATCAACAGTTCCCTCCTTCCATACTTAGGTAGCATCTCAAATAAACAACAGTTCTTTCGTCCATTTCAGTGTAAGTGGACGGCAAAATCAGCCTATCAATTGTTTAAATCTTAGCTCATTCCTACTCTCAGTCGTGGTTATCCTCCTTCCTTCTCCTAGGAAACCTTTTTAGAGACTTTCTTTAGCTGTCTCATAGCCTACTTGAAGAAACCTGTAATTGCTCCTCTTCCAGGTTTATGATGAGAAACCAACCTTTAAGCTTAAGTTAATCTCCTGAATTTCTGATGACTCGACTGATAATCTTACCCTTGTTTTTCCATCCCTATTGAGGTGATTGGATTAATGCCCAACCCACTTCTTGGGCGATGCCTTTACCCATCATCTCGATTGGATGTTAATGTGTGGGGTTAAGTGATGAGTAACAACCCCTCCTCCTGGTGGTGATGCACCCCTTTTCTATAGATTCTCATCCACGTTGAATCTTTTGGTTGAGTACTAGGCAACACGATTCGACCATCGACGTGCGGAGTCAATAGTTTGGGTACGGGATGGATTGGCCCCCATACCGTCTACCTTGCTAGTTGCTTCTAGTGCGCTCGAGTGGTGTATCCCTGTATGCCCTGTCCTTAGCCCTGATGAGGCTAACATCGGTCGGCCTGAATACTTGGAGTGGTATGAGTACCTCTACCGGGACTGATCATCCCTGTGGTTGTATACGTACCCCACAGTCCAAAGGAGCAAGCCAGACCGAATCCCTACCTTTAAGAACTTAAGTTTCGGGTTTCCATCTTTGGATGCTGAGAATATCCCTGTCTCCAATCCCTATTTTAAAGTCTACGTGGCTAACATTTTCATTAGCCCTCATCTTCCTGTAGTGCGGTGAAAATTCTTGAACAGCGGTATACCCTCTCACCTTCACTGTTCTACCATGCTTATGTTCCTTGTGATCCCTACGTCTCAGTATCTTCCTGAACACCGGGTTAGCTATTTATGGCCTTGGAGTCTCTTCATCGAGACCTTAGATTCTCCCAAATAGAATAACCACACTACGACCAAAGTTCCATCGACATTCTCTAGAATCAACCACTCCGCTCGTGCCTCATTGACAACTTCCCTCCCCATTGTTTCCTCTTGTGGGACCAAGGATTCTAACCCTTCAGTAACCCCTAATTGAGAGTTGTATTCTAAGATCTTTCTTATCGCTGACGTGCAATCACGCTCGAACGATAATGGAAACCCTTCCCTTTATGCCTTGAGCAAGTCTGATGTTTAGGCTGCATACTAAAAGCTGGGTATCACCCCTTTTCAGATCCTCTGCTGTTAATTATGTATCTTTAGTTCCACTTACCCAATTCAAGTAAATGAAAACTCTAGCGATATCTACTCAAAATTTCCAATAAGTTTGCTGTTGAGTTCCAATTATAATTCTGGAATTAAGGTTACCATTTTCAGCTTAATAGATTGTAGCTTCTGATCAGCACTATGTGTAGTACGAGACTATTCTTAGGTCCCGACAGTTCCTGAATTAATACCTCTCTAGACAGTATCTTCCGCTATTTGATTCATACCACCTTGTTCCTTCTTATCCTGATAGAGGCATAATTATCCAAGAATAGCACCTAATCTATCCTCGAGTAAAGGACATCTCAAACTCCTCCGTCCTCAAGCAAGGGGCATCTTAGCTGATCTCTTAGAGGGAATTATTCTTAAGATAATCAAGGCAATCACCATGATCTGAGATCGATTCTCCCCTTTCGTTATTTTCTCCTTCCAATCGGAAATAACCCAAAACCCATGTATTTCTTTTACTTCGGAATCATATTTCTACCCTTTCCTCAGTTCCACACTTGGGCTAAGATCATTTGTTCATACCAGTTCCTTTCACTCAAACCAACAATCTTGAATTCTAAATTTGCAAGACCAGTAATCATCGCAACACCTCTCAGTGGCTACTGCTCATTCAACCTTCGTCTCTCCTCTTAATGGAGTGTAGAGCCTATTAAAGCTGAAACGCCGTAGCAGAAATCATTTCCAAGAAATGATAATCTGATCTGGTTTTCTCTTTCCAGAACTAGTGTAAAAGTCGATAAGTGATTTTGCTTTCTCCCTATCGACAGCTTGGTCACGTCAACGTCTTGCTGCAAGTTGAACACCTCTCTTCTCTTCTCTACCGCTAGAATCTCGGGACGAGATTCTCTTAAGGGGGGTAGGTTTTGTAGCGACCCTGTTTTCCGATCCGATGTCAATGTAAATTATCGCGGACAAAACGATTTCTTTCAATTTCATGCATGCATATATGTAGTTCAAAAATGATTTCGATTACAAACCCTAACATGAGCTTTATGATGAATATGAAATAGGACGGCGAAAACCCTGTCCCTCCAACTCACGACTCAAAATTTGATACATATTCCAAAACAACTAGGTTATCCAAACCGTTACCGGCTAATCGAAGCTCATTTGCGCTTTAAGACCGAATTATTTTTCGAGGTTTCTCTCCCCGGATAAACATTGGAAGTAACGAATTGAGCCAACCTCTTCTGCTCCAATATAAACGGAATGAACATTTGAAAGTTAACTGTCGTATTGAACTCAAGATTAACGTTTGAAAGGTGATTGAAGAAATGATTTAAGTACCTAGGGTCCAAATTTCATTTTTGAACCGTACTACTAAAGCGTAAAAATAATACAATTAAACTGGATTTATAGACTTTCTGTTGACTAATGTTAAAACAGCAAAGACTGCAAAAGAAAAGATCTGCCCCATGGACCCCCCCTGCAGCTCACCTTTTCTCCACCTGACCAGCACAGCAGCCCTTACCACGTAGCACCCATGCAGTCCCCTTTTTTTTCCATGTGGCAAGCAATCCCCGGGCGCCGCTTCCTTTTTCCTTCTCCCCATTTCTTTTCTTGTTTCCTTCACCACCCGCACGCAGTGCCATCTCTTCTCCACGCAGCAATCCAGTGAGCCATTCCCCAATCTTCCCTTCCTTAATCCCCAAAGCCACCGCCGGCTTCCCATCTCCCCTCCCCGTGCCTCCCATCTTCCCCACCGCGCATCGCGCCCCAGCCTCTCCTCCGCCGCCGGCTCCCCCTCTTCACTCCCCGCCGCCACTCAGTCGCTCGACGGGCTCCAGCCCGAGCTCGCCCCACGCCGGAGCTCCTCCCTCCGCCTCTCCTCCGCCGCCGGCTCCCCCTCTTCACTCCCCTGCCGCCGCCCTCTGCATCCCCCGCTCCAACGCCTCCCCGTGCGCCGCCGCTTCTCCAGCCGCCGGTGAGCTCGCCCCGGTCGGCCGCTGCTCTTCCCCAAGAAGCACCGCCGCCGCAAGGCCTCCCTCGCCGCCGGCGCCCTTGGCATCCCCTCGTCCGTAGCCACCCCCAAGCTCCCTCGGTTCTTCCCCGGAGCGCCGCGCCGCCTCTGTTGCCCTTCCACGCCCTTGCCGCATGCCGCTGCTGCCAGTGCCCAAACCCCTTCCTCCGGAGCTCCTCCCCAGCGGTGCCACAGTCATGAGCTGCCAGCCGTGATGAGGAAGGAGAGAAGATGGTGGGAGCTGAAGGTGGCGTCTTGCCGAAGCCGGCCCCCGACCCAAGTGTCGTCACCGCCTTTTCTTCTTATTCACACGTCAAGGGTAACTCCTAGAGTTCATGCATGCTGTATATGTTAGTAATATGAGTTACTCTGTGCGTGTGATGAACGGGATCGAACCGACGTAATGGAGATGCATGAGTTGTGTGTGTATGGGTTGGCATGCTTAATCATGACTTAGAGGCCCTAAGTTTGTTTTGGATAGCTAATGCATGTGCACATATATTCTGAGAAAACTATAGATGCTACTGAATCTCAGTTTTTAACTCCTCTCTAATGCCACAAACACATGTCTATATTAGCCAATCAACTGGAAGAACAGATGCTCAATTTGATTTTAGGTTGCTGAGGATGATGCCCTTGTATCTGACATGAGTTGCATGCTTTCATATAACTAAACTAATAATAATAGATGCCAAGGTTGATCGTAGCTTAATCTTGTGATTTCTGAGAAGAACATAGAGAAGAGTAACAAAAATCCGATCAGAATGGATGCCCAATTGGTCTATTTAAGCTGAGGGTCGAGTCCCTGAAATTCTGGTCCTAATAATCACATTGGTTAGCTGACAGTAAGCACAACAATTGAAATGTTAGCAGAGGTTGTGGTTTGACTGTCCAATAGGTCTATGGGTTAAATGGTGCTAATCATTTCTGAGTTAAATGAGTTGCGCCCAGATTCGGTTGAGACAATCCTTAATGATTGGTTAGCACAATGAATACACTGTCTAGGTCTGGACAAGACTTAATTAAAATGCTAACCATGACCACGATTAGCAAATCGATACACTAATCACATGGAAGTTAAGCTAATCACCGGAGTACTCATCATGGTCTTTAGTCAGTAATGAGGCTTAGAATGTAATTGTTTTTCCAACTCTTTTAAACTAATGGTTAGCCCTCCTAACCATCTCATTAAGGAAATTATGGAACGAGGCACGTATGATTTAGCTAGTGTTTTAGTTACATGAGTTTTCTGTTAAGACCTACACCTACACTTGATCCAGTGACTAGTCAAGGTTGACCAATCTACCCAAGTCAAAAGTGGACCCACTCGTCGTCTTCTAGCTCTCACACCCTCCAACTAATTATAAGGGTATCGAAATTCTTTTCTTTACTGAGAAAAACACAACATGAATACTAGAGAATCTAGCTTAACAGCCAAACTTAAAATGCTTAGTGTCATCATTCGCCTAACGGCTCGAATATAATCACGACTCCGTGTTCTCATCCACCACAACTACGAATTAATCAAACGAACCCTAACCCTAATTATAAAGTTAAAGCCTTTCTCCTTAGTTGCATATCGTGTCCCATGCATGCACCCATATTCTAGGTTCATCCATGATTAAAGCTGTACCACAACTAAAACCCAACCCAAAACCTGGAATGGATACTAACCTGCTCGTGCGATTATACACTTTATTTTAATCCACCGTAGTTGCATTCATGTCAATTGCATCCGTGCATGTTCGTCATTTTCAAATTAGTCTCTTAGGGTTGCTTTTTCCCCTTTTTAGAGGTCGCTTGCTTCTTACCGGTGTTTTGAGTATTCTGGAATTCTCGCGCATGCTTCCCGTACTTCCCCAAGCAACCAGGCAAGCAGAGTTTGTTGCATCTTCTATTGGTTCAGTACTTGTTTTTACTTATATATATATGTGATGTGTGGATTGTTATTTAGGACTTGTGGTTGAAATCGATTAAACTAGCATGACTAGGGTATGCGGTGAATTAGGTCTGGTCATGGTTGAGTTTAAACCGATGAACTAATTACTTGAACATATTGAAGTGAGATGTGAGAGTCGAAGGGAAAGTGTCAGATGGATAAAGTTGGTATCATTGGAGTGGCATGTTGCGACCGGGGGAAGAAGTTGTCGCGATGCCAACCCTGAGGTGACTCCATCGTGATTACTCCCCTTGTCACGCGTGGACGTTAGCGACAGCGATGCTGGGGTGTAGTTGAGGTAAGACTAAGACCCTTGGGAGGCTAGCTACCTACAAGGGATAAGGCACTCGCTGCACTCAGGGTGATCGTCTGCCGGTAACGGTCCGAGAGATTAAATTGAGGTGTGGTGGTGATGGTACCCTGTCAATGTGGAGATATCGAGATGAGATTATTGCCCCACGTAACTGGGAGCTTATGTGAAAGAATATTGCCCCACGTAACTGGGAGCTTATGAGAAAGAATATTGCCCCACGTAACTGGGAGCTGATGTGAATATTATCCCACGTAACTGGGAGATGGCAAGCGGGCCACTGAGTTTGTATTTTTAGCACATGTGACTAGTGGTTACCATCACACCCCCTATTTGAGATATATGAAAATCTGAGTTGTTGGTGATCTCATGTTATTCCTTGTGATGTTGGTGGAGTACTGGTATTGTTTAGATTTTGTTAACCGTATGTGCATCATGTTTAATTATGTTATACTAGTATGCTTAGGACATCTAATCAAGCACGAATAAGACTTGCGAGTACTTTGTACTCACCTAGGACTCTCCTAGATCATTGCAGGTGAGCCAGAGGTCGAAGAGTTCTTCGATGATGTCTAGTGCATGGTTTCTATTCCTTGGTTGGCTATCGGCTCAGGGGTTTCTGTGGATTTTGGTCAGCGGTCATCGCACCGCTGTGGGTCTCATTACTGTTATTCCGCTGTCGTTTAACTTCTCCGTACTCGGATATGTTCCGGTTATGGCCGGCTGATGTAAACTTAAGGTCCGATGTGGACAATTAGCTTAATATCGTAATGTAGAGTTTGTGCTGTGATATCCGAGTGGTTACTTGCGGTTGTCCATGTACCTTGTGTGTATGTGATGAAGTATGTGGATAACTATGCAGAGGTATTGTTGCGTGCTAAGGTTGCGTTTTGTGATGGCAGAGGTGAGCGAGCCACTAGTCCTGTGTAGCTTTGGATGAGTCGATCCAGGGGACTCGTCCCGTACTCGTTAAGTCTCCTACGACCGTCACGCCTCGCGCGGACGGCAGAGCAGAGCTGGATCCTCCCAGAGTCGTACCCTGTGGCTAGGTTAGGTTGAGGGGATGCGTATCCCGGGCTCTAGTCCTCCTATGACTATCGCGGAGCGCAGGTTTATCACGCGGTCTTACCTCTTCACCGGTATTCGGAATCTACATGTGGTTTGGGAAAGATTGGTCACTTCCGGCCGGCTCGCACGTGGCGGGTGTCGGATCGTTCCGCCTTGGTGCGTACGGCGCAGGTACCGTGCCACCGGGCTGGCGAGTCCTTCGGTCCTTGGCGACTTCGCGTTTCCCTAATCATATGCGGATTCTGGGTCCGTGACAATCTCGCCTCCCCTCTCTCCCCTGGAAATCTTGTGAAATCTTCTATAATCTGGTTCAAACACAATTTCAAAATTTGGAATATAAATCCTGATCAAATTTGAGTTTGAATTAGTTCATCCCTTTTCGTATGATGTTTTTCGATAATTCGTAACTAGATGATTATAGCTCCAAATCGAGTGATTCCAGTTGCGTTAGACTCATATCTCAGAGCGCTTTCATAATACAAACATTTTAGGGCATGACCATCCGCTGTGAGTAGTAATTTTAACCCTAACTTGCAATCGAACATAAATTGACATGCATGCATTGTTAGGGCAATAACTTAATTTCTACTAATGCAAATTAAGAAACTCTTGTTGCATAAGATTCCTAACCTCCATAAGCCACCTTAGAAATTAATTCCTAGCATCATCATCATGCATTCATGCTGAGACTTATTGCCTTTCTTTCCTTGTTTTGTTTCCGGTATCGCTTATTTCTTGCAATAGAGCCTGAAGGAGAGGAACATCCCACTTTTGAGCCTACTCAAGACCAGGAGCTGTGTGAGCAAGGCAAGCGGAGCTTGTTGCATACCGTATTCATTATTTCATATGTTTACCTATATGAGCTTGTGGGTAAAAGTTTTGCTTGGTTGTGATGGTCGGTATTCATGGAACTAGCATGTTAGGATGTGGTGTATTGTTATGGCCAGCTACGGCTGAGATTTAACCTGGTTGCCCTTATTAACTTGAACTCCTTAAAGTGAGATGTGATAGCCGAGGGTGTGCACGATAAATACGGTTAGTATTAATTGAAGCTATTGACAGCGACCTAGGTGTAAGTAGAGTTTTGTCGCTATACCAACCCTATTTTATCGTGTTACTTCCCTTATCACCACGTGGACGTCAGCGGGAATCGACACCGGGGTGTAGCTGAGGTTAGTCTCTGTGCCTCTTGGAGCCTTGCAACCTCCAAGGAGTTATGCACTCGCTATACCTGCGGTGGTCGTGTTGCCGGTGACAGACCGAAAGATAAATTGAGATGGCTTTTGTGATGCACTTGCGATCAAAACGGGGTGTGGGCAGCCTCCGATGGTTTGAAATTGGTACATTCATATTGTGGTGTTCGTACTTGGTATCATGTGAAATCTGAGCTACAAGTTATACTGGATGCCTTACTTCCTCTCGTCATTGTTATGTTGATTACTCGTACTGTGTTAATCTTTATGCCTCATGTTTATTTGCTGCTGTAGTGAGCATGTGTAGGACATTTAATCAAGCATGAATAAGTCTTGCGAGTACTTTTGTACTCACCTAGGATATTCCTAGACTTTGCAGGTGAGCCAGAGGTCGCGGATTTCTTCGATGACGCCTAGTTGCTTGGTTTCTTTGGTCGGTGTTTGACTCGTGGGAATTCTTTTGGTTTTGGACAGCGGTTGATGCGCCGCTGTGGGATGTGTTTAACTTTGTCCGCTGTTGCAAGTTTATTTCAGATTTGACTAAACTTCCGGTTATTACCGAATGATGTAAACCTTACAGTTCACAATGTGGACAGCTAGTTGTATTATCACATCGTAGCGGTTCGTGTGATTATTTGCTTGCTGTCCAACATATGCCCCCACCTCCTGTCTGTCATGCGTGTATGTTGAAATGGGGAGTGTGGTTGGATGCGTATGGAGGTACTTGCTATTTTATTTCAATTCAAGTGAAGTGCAAAGTGAATGTACGGTCCATTGCCAAAGTGAGTCATATGCGTGTGGCGTATGTTTTTGGAATCGTGATCCCTCAATCAGGCCGTGGTGAGACATACGCATTGTGCCGTATGCATGTCGCACGGGGCGGGGGGTGGGCCATAGTCCGTCGCAGGTAGCGGCTATGGTCACCGTCTTCACTTGTTGTGAATTCCTTGAATCGAGTTAAAATACCGAGTCCCTCACAGCTTGGTATCAGAGCCGAGCTGACCGTAGGAAGCCAATGCAGGTGGACGTTAGTTAGGGCTTGACATCGCCGAGAAAACTATTTGCACAAATTAAAAATCTATGTTTAAAATTCAGCAAGTAGATTTCTTTTTATTCCTTACCCTCATCGCTCTTAGTTCTGAAATTTTCTTTCCTATTGCATTTGTTTTGTTTGTGGCTGACCTTGACCATACTTTTGTTTGGTTAGATGGCTTCTCCTCAGTTGGTGCATGCCACCCACGGTGTGGATGTGGATGGGTTCCCGGAGGTACTCTTGTACATGCTTCGGGAACTCAGATTTTCGTACCTCCCGGAGTATCTCGTGCATAGAGCCGACCTAAGGTTTGGCATGTACAAGTACCGGGCGCGCGTGTTCATCAAACCGTGTGAGAGTGACCCTCCACATCAGCCGTGCTTCTTCAATGGCTATGGAGCTGAGTTGGAGTCCGCGGTTCAGGACGCGGCCTACTCTGCCATGTGCCATCTTCGCCATGAGCTTCAAGGCCTCACCGAGGGCCCCTTCTCCTTCTTCCCGTCGCGTATTCCCATGGAGGACGTGGCACCATATGAAGACTTTACCCAGGAGCACAACGTGGCGCTAGCCCATTTGGGGCGCCTCGTCCGATCCTTGGACGTGGCGTATCGTGCCCGTGGCTTCGAAGCAAGCCGGTATCGTCATCGCCTCCTTATCTCCCTCGAGCTTGCTCAACATCAAGGGAGGAACTTCGCACCACCACCTCATTTCTGGACTGGAGAAGGCATCTACTCGGTCTATGAAGGGGGTCCGTGGGTGCACCATTATCCGTCAATGGGCGGAATAGAGCTTGGTAACTACCCCGACGTCTTGCGTTCGCAGATGTTGGTGGGCAGTGTTCGTCATATTCCCACTGTTGCTCCCCCATATGGACATGGGATTCCTTTGTTCCACACCATGGTTCCTCTCCCCGTTGATTTGGAGGCTTACGAGATCCGTCGCCGCAATGAAGGAGCTCCGTATAGCCCCTAGTAGTGCTGTCCAGTTTTTAGCGTCAAGTTGTGGGTCTCATTTTATGGTGTAAGCTGAACCCAATCTTAGGTTTAAGGTACCTTATGGAGGCATGTAAGTGGGTAATTGGTGGCTGCAATTTTTGGTACATTATTCATGTTTACTTCACCTAAAGGTGATCTAAACCGCAGCCCCATGTATGAACTATGTCGAACGTATTAATGCACTTGTGTATTATTGTCAATCGTTCATGCAATTGTTTTGTACCTCATTTTCTTGTGAAAATATGTATGAAATGATGTGACATATTCATGAATACCCCGCTGTACCGTTGTGGAAGTATTTTTGTTTTCCACTTCTCTATTGTTGCCCTCTCGTTCTGTTGTCATTTGGTTGCAACAGCATGGCTTCAGGAACGCAGAGAGCTGGCCGTGATCGCCGTGGTCATGTCGAGGAGGAAGTGCCACCTCCTCCCCAGCAACCTAACATCGTGGACCTGCTAGCGACTCAGAATCGAATCCTCGAGCAACTCGCGTGCAATCAAGGCGCTAGAGGTGGTCAAGCACGAAGTGGTCTAGCTGATTTTCAGCGGACTCAACCGGCAAGGTTTGACAGAGCCGAGGATCCTCTGGAGGCGGATAATTGGATCCGCACCATCGAGAGGAAGCTGCAGCTAGCCCAATGTGCGGAGGCCGACAAGGTTAACTTTGCCTCCCACTACCTCGAAGGAGCTGCCGCTAATTGGTGGGAGAATTTCCTCGCCATGCAAGCCCCTGGACATGTGGTCACTTGGGCAGAGTTCCGAACCGGCTTTCGTGAATTCCAGATCCCTTCTGGTATTATGACGTTGAAGAAAGAGGAGTTCCGTGATCTCCGCCAAGGCAAGAAGTCATTCTTGGAGTTCCTTCGCGAGTTCAACCACCTGGCGCGATATGCACCGCGTGAGGTATCCACCGATGAAGACAAGGTGGAGAAGTTCATGGGCAAGTTGAATGAAGAGATGCAGGCTAAGCTCGCCACAGTTGACGTGCGTGACTTCCAACACCTGGTGGACAAGGCCACCAAGGTTGAGGCAAAGGAGTTAGCCCTCGACAAGTCTTGCAAGCGCGAGAGAGAGGTGCTGAAATCTGCGGCAAGTAGCTCGTAGAAACCACGGTCGTGGCAGCCGCAACCACCCCGTCCAGCGGGACCGTTTCCACAAAGGCCGTAAGGGTTCGTTCCTCGTCCTCCCCAGCCAGGGTTCCAGTCTTGTCCCCAAGGTGGACAGCTGCAGGCTCTGCCTGATCTGAGTAAGGTTCGGTGCTATAACTGCGGGGCTATGGTGCACTACGCAAACCATTGCTCTCTTCCGCGCACGAGACACACCTTTGCTCCCAAGTTGCAGTAGAGACAAACCAGTGGAGGACCTCAAGTCAAGGGTCTAGCTCCTAATAAGCCCCAAGTTGCCGGCCGTGGCAAGGTAAATCATGTCACCGCCGAAGAAGCGCAGGATGCACTGGAGGTGGTGTTGGGTACGCTTTCCGTTAACTCAACTCCCGCCACTGTTCTTTTTTATTCCGGAGCATCCCATTCCTTTATATCCAGCAAGTTTGCACATGATAACCACGTCATCATCAGCATTGCATCATCCCCTCATTATTGCAACACCCGGCTCGGACATGAGGATCGAGCTCGTTTGCGAGGGTGTTAAGCTAGAGATTGGTGGGGAACTGTTCCTAGCCAATATGGTGTTCTTGGATCAGAGGGATTAGATGTTATCTTGGGCATGAATTGGTTGGTCCAACACAAGGCAAAAATAGATTGTGCTGAAAGGTCTGTCTCCCTTGTCGCCAACTTCGGCAAAGAAGTGAAGTTTGTGCCGCCATCTTGGTCAGGGCATCTTTTCGCCATAAGTGGCACTCAAGACCAAGGAATTGAGCTTGTTCCAGTGGTATGTGAGTACCCCGACGTCTTCCCTGAAGAATTGCCGGGTATGCCTCCTGACCGTGCGGTGGAATTTGTTATCGACCTTCCACCCGGTACAGCTCCTATTTCGAAGCGACCGTATCGGATACCCCCAAATGACTTGTTAGAGATGAAGAAGCAACTTAAGGAACTTGAGGACAAGGGTTTCATTAGGCCTAGTTCCTCTCCATGGGGTTGCCCTGCAATGTTTGTGAAGAAGAAGGATTCGAACTTGCGGATGGTAGTTGACTATCGTCCGTTAAATGAGCTCACAGTGAAGAATAAGTATCCACTTCCCCGGATTGATGATCTATTTGACCAATTAGCTGGAGCATGTGTCTTCTCCAAGATTGATCTCAGGTTGGGCTACCACCAAATAAAAATCAGATCGGAAGATATTCCAAAGATAGCCTTTACCACTTGCTATGGGTCATACGAATACACCGTCATGTCATTCAGTTTGACCAATGCCCCTTCCACCTTCATGCAACTTATGAATTCAGTATTCATGGAGTATCTCGATCGGTTTGTGGTCATTTTTATTGATGACATCCTCATCTACTCCAAATCTGAACCGGAGCATGAAGACCATTTGAGGATGGTGCTTGACAAGCTCCATGAGCATCGTCTTTATGCAAAATTCTCAAAGTGCGAATTTTGGAAGCATCAGGTGGAGTTCTTGGGTCATGTGCTTTCAGAGGAGGGTGTCGCTGTGGACCCGAGTAAACTGCAAGCCGTTCAAGAGTGGAAGCAACCCAAGTCAGTTACCCAAATCCGCAGTTTTCTTGGATTGGCGGGTTATTACCATCGGTTCATCGAAGGTTTCTCTTCCATAGCAAAGCCAATGACAGAATTATTGAAGAAGGATAATAAGTTTGTGTGGGCCGACAAGTGTGAAAGGAGTTTTTAAGAGCTCAAAAAGAAGCTAACCACAGCCCCCGTGCTTATCCTCCCGGATATCCACAAAAGCTTCGAAGTCTATTGTGATGCTTCTCGGAATGGGTTGGGTTGTGTTCTCATGCAAGAGGGTCGCGTGGTAGCTTATGCTTCATGTCAATTGCATCCCCATGAGGCAAACTATCCCACTCATGACCTGGAGCTAGCAGCCATAGTCCACGCTCTCAAGATTTGGCGACATTACCTTATTGGTACTTGTTGCGAAATCTTTTCGGATCATAAGAGTTTGAAGTATTTATTTACTCAACCAGATCTGAACCTTTGGCAATGGAGATGGCTTGAGCTCATCAAGGACTATGATTTGGGTTTAAATTAGACCCACGGCAAGGCCAACGTTGTCGCCGATGCACTTAGACGGAAGGCCTATTGCAACAATACCGCAATTCTTGAGCAACAACCAACCCTTCATATGGAATTTCAGTGGCTCAATCTTGAGATGGTTGAGCAAGGTTCCCTCACCTTTTTGGAGGTGAAACCATCCTTGGAAGATCAAATCAAGGCCGCCCAATCACAAAATGTGGGTATGCAAAAGATAAGGGAGAAAGTAAGAAACGGTACCACTACTTGCTTCACCGAAGATGAGAACGGAGTTTTTTGGTTCGGGAAGCGACTCGTGGTGCCCAAGGACCAGCAACTAAAGGATTTGATCCTTCGTGAAGCTCATAACTCCCTGCTATCCATCCATCCTGGTAGCACAAAAATGTACCAAGATATTCGCTGTCGATTTTGGTGGACCCGAATGAAGCGGGAAATTGCTCGTTTTGTTGCTGAATGTGACATGTGACCAGCGGGCATGCTTCAACCACTTCCTGTTCCCGAATGGAAATGGGAAGAGATCGGTATGGATTTCGTGGTAGGTTTACTGAAATCTCCGAAAGGCAATGATGCGATATGGGTGATTGTGGATCGCCTTTCCAAGGTAGCTCACTTCATGCCCTTGAAGACCACACATAAGGTGAGTCAATTAGCGGAGTTGTATATTGCCCAGATTGTTTGCATGCATGGTGTTCCAGCGAGAATTGTTTCGGATCAGGGCACCCAATTTACCAATCGGTTTTGGAAATGCTTGCACGAGGCTATGGGAACTTTGCTATCCTTTAGCACCGCTTTCCTCCTCAATCCGGAGGCCAAGTTGAGAGGATAAACCGAATTCTCGAGGATATGTTGAGATCTTGTGCCCTCACTTTCGGTTCCAATTGGGAGAAGTGTTTGCCGTATGCGGAGTTGGCCTACAATAATAGTTACCAAGCTAGCCTTGGTATGGCACCTTTCGAAGTGCTCTATGGAAGAAGATGTAGGACTCCTCTAAACTGGTCCGAGACCGGAGAGAGGCAATTCTACGGACCGGATGCAATTAAAGAAGCTGAAGCTCAAGTTCGTCTTATTCGGGAAAGGCTTCGAGAAACTCATCGAGACAGAAGAGTTATGCCGATCCTCACCGCCGAGAAGTTACATTTCAGATTGGAGATAGTGTGTATCTCAAGGTCACTCCATTTAAAGGTGTCCGCCATTTTGGAATAAAAGGAAAGCTAGCCCCTCGCTATATCGGTCCATACCAAATTTTAGCCAAACGAGGGACCGTAGCCTATCAGTTGGAGCTGCCTCCCTCGCTGTCCAAGTTGCATGATGTTTTCCATGTGTCCCAGCTGAAAGCTTGCCATCGCATCCCCGAGACGAAGATCAACCCTGAGATGGAAGAACTACATGAATACCTCACCTATCGGGAACATCTGGTGCGCATTTTTGATGAAATCGAGCACAAGACACAGAACCGTGCAGTCAAGTTCTTCAAAGTACAGTGGAGTAACCATACTGAAGATGAGGCTACTTGGGAATGTGAAGATTGGCTCAAGACCGAGTTCCCATCCCTGTTTGTCGACCGTTAGTGATCTCGGGTCGAGATCTTTTTAAGGGGGGTAGGTCTTGTAATACCTACGATTAGGGTTTTGCATTTTATCTCGCATTCATGCAATCATCCCCGCATCCACCCTTGCTCAATCTTAAATGTGTTAAAATTTTATTTAATAGAATACGTACATATCTCGTCCTCGGTGGTTAGTTTAGCAAACACCAATCAACTTATTTGGTCAATCACAACCAACATTAGCAATAGTAGGTGGGTAAGGTTAGTGCTTCCTAGCTGGACCAACCCACCATTATCCTTTCTCTAAACTCATCCACGAATATCATGTATTGCTAACTCAATTTAGGGGTTAGAAATCAAATTTAAAAAAGGGCTGAATTGTAATTCAATGATTAGGCAATATTTCTATGGATGAAAACTTATAAAAATTTATAAACAGCCATGAATATGGGAACTTTAACTACAGGAAAAAATTTGGAATTTTTGGAAGAGTTTAGGGCCTAGTTACAGTTCAACCTATTTATGGGCCATATTTGAATTTGAATTCAAATTCAGGTCAAATTAACTCCAAATGGTCTCAAAACTTTATGGTAGGTTCTACACTTAGTTTTATACATCATGTAAAAATTTCAAATAATTCAGAGCTCATTTAGGTCCTCAAATGAAATTAACAAGTGTCTCTGTCTGGAAAAAGAAAAAGGAAAAAGAAAACAAAAAGGAAAAAGGGGATTGGGCCGAGGCCTTTTGGGCCGCTTCCGGCTGGCCCGCCAACCCCGCCTCCCCTCTCTCCCCTGCCACGCGGGCCCCACCCGCCAGGCCTCCGCCTCCACGTCGCCGCCACCGGGTGGCCGAGGTGGGCGGCGCTGCCACCGGTGTCCGAACCGGCCGCCCTATTTAAAGCTCCGTTCGGACCGCGCCTCCCCTTTCCTCTCCTCCCCGGCTAACCCTAGATCTCCCCCATTTCTCTTGTTGCCGGAGTGCTCACTGCCGCCCTCTTCTTCCCCGCCTCCGTCCTCCTCTCCGGCGAGCTCCCACTGCCGCTCCGGTGCCCCGATGATCCCATCTTCTTGCTCCCGAGCGCCTCCTCCTTATCCCTAACCTCCCCCTCCTCTTTTCTTCACAGATCTGAGCCCGAGCTTCCCCGTCGATGCAACTCTGGTCGCCACCGCTGTCCTCCTCGTCGCCGGCTTCCCTCCGGCCTCCCCCGCTTCCACAGGCCCGCACGTCGACCTCGGGGTGAGCTCCGGTGCTCCGCCGCCTCTTCCCGTGCTCGTCGCTTCCCCCTAGGGCCTCCGGCCGCTTCCGGTGATGCTTTCGGTGAGAAGCTCCTCCTCCCGAGCTCGCCGGCCACCTCAGCAGAGAGAGAGGGAGTAAGGGAATGAGGTGGCAGCCCCTGGTTGGCTCGCCGAGTCCAGTCAGCTGCTGACTGTACCGCCCGCGCCTAGTCAGCTTTGTACCTGGGCCCCACTTGTCAGTTGGCCTGGGTCTGGGGTTAGGATTAGCATAAATTAGTCCAGGTACGCGTAGCAAATTTTGTTTCCGCAGAGATTAGGTTTAGGGTTTTCCCCATTTTCTGATAAACTTCAAATTGGCATAACTTTCGATCCGTAACTCTGAATTGGACAAAATTTATATTTCTGGAAACCTTGTAAAATATTCTATAATCTGGTTCAAACACAATTTCAAAATTTGGAATATAAATCCTGATCAAATTTGAGTTTGAATTAGTTCATCCCTTTTCGTACGATGTTTTTCGATAATTCGTAACTAGATGATTATAGCTCCAAATCGAGTGATTCTAGTTGTGTTAGACTTGTATGTCAGAGTGCTTTCATAATACAAAAGGGCATGACCATCCGCTGTGAGTAGTAATTTTAACCCTAACTTGCAATCGAACATAAATTGACATGCATGCATTGTTAGGGCAATAACTTAATTTCTACTATTGCAAATTAAGAAACTCTTGTTGCATCAGATTCCTAACCTCCATAAGCCACCTTAGAAATTAATTCCTAGCATTGTCATCATGCATTCATGCTGAGACTTATTGCCTTTCTTTCCTCATTTTGTTTCCGGTATCGCTTATTGCTTGCAATAGAGCCTAAAGGAGAGGAACATCCCACTTTTGAGCCTACTCAAGACCAGGAGCTGTGTGAGCAAGGCAAGCGGAGCTTGTTGCATACCTTATTTGTTATTTCATATGTTTACCTGTATGAGCTTGTGGGTAAAAGTTTTGCTTGGTTGTGATGGTCGGTATTCATGGAACTAGCATGTTAGGATGTGGTGTATTGTTATGGCCAGCTACGGCTGAGATTTAACCTGGTTGCCCTTATTAACTTGAACTCCTTAAAGTGAGATGTGATAGCCGAGGGTGTGCACGATAAATACGGTTAGTATTAATTGAAGCTATTGACAGCGACCTAGGTGTAAGTAGAGTTTTGTCGCTATACCAACCCTATTTTATCATGTTACTTCCCTTATCACCACGTGGATGTCAGCGGGAATCGACACCGGGGTGTAGCTGAGGTAAGTCTATGTGCCTCTTGGAGCCTTGCAACCTCCAAGGGGTTATGCACTCGCTATACCTGCGGTGGTCGTGTTGCCGGTGACGGACCGAAAGATAAATTGAGATGGCTTTTGTGATGAAATTGTGATCAAAACGGGGTGTGAGCAGCCTCCAATGGTTTGAAATTGGTACATTCATATTGTGGTGTTCGTACTTGGTGTCATGTGAAATCTGAGCTACAAGTTATGCTGGATGCCTTACTTCCTATCGTCATTGTTATGTTGATTACTCGCACTGTGTGAATCTTTATGCCTCATGTTTATTTGCTGCTGTAGTGAGCATGTGTAGGACATTTAATCAAGCACGAACAAGTCTTGCGAGTACTTTTGTACTCACCTAGGATATTCCTAGACTTTGCAGGTGAGCCAAAGGTCGCGGATTTCTTCGATGACGCCTAGTTGCTTGGTTGCTTTGGTCGGTGTTCGACTCGTGGGAATTCTTTTGGTTTTGGATAGCGGTTGATGCGCCGCTGTGGGATGTGTTTAACTTTGTCCACTGTTGCAAGTTTATTTCAGATTTGACTAAACTTCCGGTTATTATTGAATGATGTAAACCTTACAGTTCACAATGTGGACAGCTAGTTGTATTATCGTATCGTAGCGGTTCGTGTGATGATATGCTTGCTGTCCAACATATGCCCCCACCTCCCGTCTGTCATGCGTGTATGTTGAAATGGGGAGTGTGGTTGGATGCATATGGAGGTACTTGCTATTTTATTTCAATTCAAGTGAAGTGCAAAGTGAATGTACGGTCCATTGCCAAAGTGAGTCATACGCGTGTGGCGTATGTTTTTGGAATCGTGATCCCTCAATCAGGCCGTGGTGAGATATACGCATTGTGCCGTATGCATGCTTCACGGTGTGGGGGTGGGCCATAGTCCGCCGCAGGTGGCGGCTATACTTCTTCCGGACGGACAGTTTGGAGGGTTCGGGACGGTCCAGTCGGTGTGTTCGGGACTTCTTGAGTAGATCCCAACCATCGTCTGGGACGGTCCATTTGGATGGTTCGGTCAGAGTGTTTGGCACTTCCTGAGTAGATCCCGTCCATCATTCATGATGGTCCAGTTAGACGGTACGGGACAGTCTGTTTGGACGGACCAGTGGGAGGGTTCGGGACTCCAAGAGGACATCCGGACCTTCTTCCGGACAGACCGATTGGAGGGTTCGGGATGGTCCGTTGGACGGTGCAGTCAGAGTGTTCGGGACTTCTTGTATAGATCCCGACCATCGTTCGGGACGGTTCGGTTGGACGGTTCGGGACGGTCCGTTTGGACGGACTAGTGGGAGGGTTCAGGACTTCCAGAGGATATACAGACCTTCTTCCGGACGGACAGTTTGGAGGGTTTGGGACGGTCCATTTCGACGGTCCGGTCGGTGTGTTTGGGACTTCCTGAGTAGATCCCGACCATAGTCCTGGATGGTCCGGTTGGACGGTTCGGGACGGTCCGTTTGGACGGACCGGTGGGGGGGTTCGGGACTCCTAGAGGATATCCGGACCTTCTTCCGAACGGACAGTTTGGAGGCTTTGGGACGGTCCATTTGGACAGTCCGATCGGATGGTTCGGGACTCCTAGAGGATATCCAGAGCTTCTTCCGGACGGACCATTTGGCGGGTTCGGGACAGTTCGGTCGGAGTGTTCATAACTCCTGGAGCATATCCGAATCTTCTTCCGGACAGACCGTTTGGAGAATTCAGGACGGTCCGTTCGGACAGTTCGAACGGATGGTTCGGGTCTCCTAGAGGATATCCGGACCTTCTTCTGGACAGACCGCTCGGATGGTTCAGGACGGTCCGTTTGGGCGGACCGGTGGGAGGGTTCAGGACTCCAAGAGAATATCCGGACCTTCTTTCGGTCGGAGTGTTTGGGAATTCCTGAGTAGATCCGGACCATCGTCCGGGACAGTTCGGTTGGACGATTTGGGACGGTCCGTTTGGATGGACTGGTGGGAGGGTTCGGGACTCCTACAGTATATCCGGACCTTCTTTCGGACGGCCCGTTTGGAGGGTTCGGGACGGTCCATTTGGTCGGTCCGGTCGGAGTGTTCGGGACTACTTTAGTAGATCCTGACCATCGTTCGGAACAGTCTGGTAGGACGTTTCGGAACGGTCCATTTGGACGGACCGGTGGGAGGGTTCGGCACTCCAAGAGGATATCTGGACCTTCTTCCAAGTGGACAGTTTGGAGGGTTCGGGACAGTCCGTTTGGACGGTCTGGTCGGAGTGTTCGTGAATCTAGAGGATATCAAGACCTTCTGCCACACGGACGATTTGGAGGGTCCGGGACGGTTCATTTGGACGGTCTGTTCGGTGTGTTTGGGCCTTCTTGAGTAGATCTCGACCATCGTTCATGACTGTCCGGTTGAACGGTTCGGGAGGTCCATTTGGTGGGACCGGTGGGAGGGTTTGGGACTCCTAGAGGATGTCCGGACCTTCTTTCGGACGAACCGTTTGGACGGTTCGGGACAATCCATTTGGACGGTCCGGTTAGAGTGTTCGGGACTTCTTTAGTAGATCCCGACCATCGTTCTGGACGGTCCAGTTGGACGGTTCGGGACGGTCTGTTTGGACGGACCGGTGGGACGATTCGGGACGGAGAGTTTGGAGGGTTCGGGACTCCGAGAGGATATACGGACCTTTTTCCGGATGGACAGTTTGGAGGGTTCAGGACGGTCCGTTTGGAGGGTTCAGGACTCCCAGAGGATATACGAACCTTCTTCCAGTCAAACAGTTTGGAGGGTTCGGGATGGTCCGTTTCGACGGTACGGTCGGATGGCTCGAGACTCCTAGAGGATATCCGGACCTCCTTCCGGACGGACCATTTGGCAGGTTCGGGACGGTCCGATCGGAGTGTTCGTAACTCCTAGAGGATATCCAGACCTTCTTCCGGACGGACCGTTTGGAGAATTCGGGACGGTCCGTTTGGACGGACCGGTGGGAGGGTTCGTGACTCCTAGAGGATATCCGGGCCTTCTTCTGGATGGATAGTTTGGAGGGTTCGGGACAATCCGTTTGGACGGTCTGGTGGGAGGGTTCGGGACTCCTAGAGGATATCCGGACGTTCTTCCGGACGGATAGTTTGGAGGGTTCGGGACGGTCCGTTTTGACGGTTCGGTCGGAGTGTTTGTGACTCTAGAGGATATCAAGACCTTCTAGACGGACCGTGTGGAGGGTTCGGGATGATTCGTTTGGACGGTCCGATCGGTGTGTTCGGCACTTCTTGAGTTGATCCCAACCATCGTTCATGACGGTCCGGTTATACGGTTCGGGAGGTCCGTTTGGAGGGACTGGTGGGAGGGTTCGGGACTCCTAGAGGATATCTGGACCTTCTTCCGGACAGACCGTTTGGAGTGTTCGGGACGTTCCGTTTGGACGGCCCGGTCAGAGTGTTTGGGACTTCTTGAATAGATCCCGACCATCGTTTAGGACGGTCCGGTGGGACTGTTCAGAACGGACAGTTTGGAGGGTTCGGGACTCTGAGAGGATATATGGACCTTCTTCCGGATGAACAGTGTGGACGATTCAGGACGGTCCGTTTGGTCGGACCGGTGGAAGGGTTCGTGGCTCCTAGAGGATATCTGGACCTTCTTTCGGACGGATAGTTTGGAGGGTTTGGGACGGTCCGTTTGGACGGTCCGGTCGGAGTGTTCGTGACTCTAGAAGATATCAAGACCTTCTTCCAGACGGACCGTTTGGAGGGTTCGAGACGGTACGTTTGGACGGTCTGGTTGGTGTGTTCGAGACTTCTTGAGTAGATCCCGACCACCGTTCATGACGGTCCGGTTGGATGGTTCGGGAGGTCCGTTTGGACGGACCGGTGGGAGGGTTCGGGACTCCAAGAGGATATCCGGACCTTCTTCCGGACGAACATTTTGGAGGGTTCGGGACGGTCCGTTTGGACGGTCTGGTCAGAGTGCTCAGGACTTCCTGAGTAGGTCCCGACCATCATTCAGGACAGTCTGGTTGGACGGTTCGGGACGGTCCGTTTGGATGGACCGATGGGATGGTTCAGGATGGACAGTTTGGAGGGTTCGGGACTTCCAGAGGATATACGGACCTTCTTCCGGACGGATAGTTTGGAGGGTTCGGGACTCCCAGAGGATATACGGACCTTCTTCCGATCGGACAGTTTGGAGGTTTTGGGACGGTCCGTTTGGACGGTCTGGTTGGATGGCTCGGGACTCCTAGACGATATCTGGACCTCCTTCCGGACGGACCATTCGGCGGGTTCGGGCCGGTCCGGTTGGAGTGTTCGTAACTGCTAGAGGATATCCGGAACTTCTTCTGGATGGACCATTTGGAGAATTTGGGACGGTCTGTTTGGACGGTCCGGCCGGAGTATGCAGGAGTTCTAGAGTTGATCCAGACCATGTTCCGGACGGACCATTTCGAGGGTTCGGGACGATCCATTTGGACGGTCTGGATTGATGGTCCGGGACTCCTAGAGGATATCCGGACCTTCTTCCGGACGGGCCGTTCGGAGGGTTCAGGACTCCAAGAGAATATCCAGACTTTCTTTCGGATGGACAGTTTGGAGGCTTCGGGACGGTCCGTTTGGACGGTTCGGGACTTGTTGAGTAGATCACGACCATCGTCCGGGACGGTCCGGTTGGACGGTTCAGGACGGTCCGTTTGGACGGACCGGTGGGAGGGTTCGGGACTCCTAGAGGATATCCTAACCTTCTTCCGGACGGACAGTTTGGAGGAATCGGGACGGTCCGTTTGGACGGTACGGTCAGATGGTTCGGGATTTCTAGAGGAGAACCGGACCTTCTTCCGGACGGGCCATTTGGAAGGTACGGTCAGATGGTTCGGGATTGCTAGAGGATATCCAGACTTTCTTTCGAATGGATAGTTTGGAGGATTCGGGACGGTCCGGTCGGTGTGTTCGGGACTTCTTGGGTAGATCCCGACCATCGTTCATGACGGTTTGGTTGGACGGGTTGGGACGGTCCGTTTGGACGCACCGGTGGGAGGGTTAGGGACTCCTAGAGGATATCCAGACCTTCTTTCAGAGGGACCGTTTGGACGGTTCAGGACGGTCCGTTTGGACAGTCCGGTCAGAGTGTTTGGGACATTTTGCTTAGATCCCGACCATCGTTCTGGACGGTCCGGTTGGACGGTTCGGGACGGTCCGTTTGGACGGACCGGTGGGAGGGTTCGGGACTCCCAGAGGATATCCGGACCTTCTTCTGGACGGACAGTTTGGAGGGTTCGGGTCGGTCCGTTTGGGACTCCTAGAGGATATTCGAACCTTCTTCCGGACGGACAGTCTGGAGGGTTCGGGACGGTCCATTTTTATGGTCCAGTCAGAGTGTTTGGGACTTCTTGATTAGATCCCGACCATCATTCGGGACGGTCCGGTTGGATGGTTCGGGACAATCCGTTTGGACGGACCGGTGGGAGGGTTCGGGACTCCTAGAGGATATTCGGACCTTCTTCTGGACGGACAGTTTGGAGGGTTCGAGACAGTCCGTTTGGATGGTCCGGTCGGATGGTTTGGGACTCCTAGAGGATATCCGGACCTTCTTCCGGACGGACAGTTTGGAGGGTTCGGGACGGTCCGTTTGGACGGTCCGGTCGGTGTGTTCGGGACTTCTTGAGTAGATGCCCACCATCGTCCAGGACGGTCCGGTTGGAAGGTTTGGGATGGTCCGTTTGGACGGACCAGTCGGAGGGTTTCGGGACTCCTAGAGGATATCCGGACCTTCTTCAGGTCGGACAGTTTGGAGGGTTTGGGACGGTCCGTTTGGACGGTCTGGTCGGATGGTTTGGGACTCCTAGAGGATATCCGGACCTTCTTCCAGACAGACCATTTGGCGGGTTCGGGACGGTCCAGTAGGAGTGTTAGTAACTCCTAGAGGATATCTGGACCTGTCGACGATTGGTAAACCGCCGATCTTACGGTATTCGTGGAATGTATTTGTATGAGGGGTAGGGACCGCTAGGACCCAAGGCCCAGGGTATAATGGCGAGGAAGACGCTCTTTTTATACAGGTTTGGGCCTCCCTCAGGATAATAACACTACGTCCTGTTCTTATATATTGATCAAGGAACAACTTCTTACAGGGGTCTGTGTTAGTGGCTATCCTAGGCCTAATCGTAGACTACTCCGACTAATCCTCCTAACTCCTCTGGGTTGTCGGGGCTTCTGGATCCGCCTGATCGTTGCCTTGGATCTAACTTGACCTTCTGTGACCTAATTGGACCTGCTTAGGCTTGTAAGTCACCCTGTTCAACCTATCCTCCCCTATGGGATTGTTGATCCTTATATAGGGGGTACCTTGAGTCGTACCGTACATGAACTTAAGCCCGAGTAGGACTCCGGTTTCCTTAACCGCAGGGATTGACTTCCTAGTTAAGGGGTTTTCTTCCACCCTTATCGGGATTACCTTATCTCCTGGGGATACTTACCAGATACGTGTACTTACTCCGGTAATACAGGGAACTATTGTACGGGTACACCCCGGTGTATGGGATTCCGTACTATACATCGTCAAGCCCCCCATCAGTACGTGAAATGAGGCTTAGACTGTTTTGTAGGAAATCTGCCCTTCTCGGGAAGAAGCTCCGAGTAGGCGAACCGACTTGATGTTCGTCGACCACTCCCTCGAGTAGGCATAGCCTCTACCGAGTAGTCGGGACGTTATCAAAATAGCCTTTTGAGAATTTTAAAGCTTTTTCGACTAATCGGATCCGTTGATCACCGACACGTGTTCGCCTGATAAATTTCTAGGAAACTGAACCGTTATGGCGAAATTTCGCGTGGTGATGAAGAATCTTTCTTTTTTCTGCGCCACGGTTTGACTGACGTTGGCCAAAACACAGCGCGCTTGTCGGGGTCGTGGGTTTGTCAGACCCTCTTTTTCCCGCGCAATGCATCGCATGTTAAATGCAATGGAACAGATCGTGCCGAGAACCGCGCTCAGCTCCGGCGAAGGTTTAAATCTTTAGAAGCTCAAGAGATGGGGCTTTACCCGCATTGCTCTTCATCTCCTAGCCTTCCCACCTTCGTCTTCCTTGCGCTTCTTCCACCCTCTTTCTGCTTCCTCCGTCTGCTGACCGATCAGCAAACAATGGGCAAGAAGAGCTCCACAAAGAAGTCCCTCGAGACCAAGAAGCCTGCGGAGGATACGCCGGGGGTGCAGTTTTCTACCATCCCCGAGTTCGAGCCTTCGGTGATGGACTCCGCCACCATCGAACGGCTTTTGTCGGAGGAGGTCATTCTCCCGGAGGTTTTCGTGCCTTTCTGGGAGGCCGCAAAGGAGAAGGTCCCCACCCCCGATACGGACTGGGTGGTCGTCTTCGCGGACTTCTTCAGGTGTGGGTTCCAATTCCCACCCTCGCACTTCTTCCTCCTCGCGCTCCAGACCTACGAGATCGAGTTGATCCACCTCAACCCAAACTCGATCTTGATGCTGGCTGTCTTCGCACACCTGTGCGAAGCCTATCTCGGCATCAGGCCGAAGTTGGAGCTGTGGAGGTACTTCTACAACCTCCGTCGGATGGAAGGCAGCAGCGCAGGAGTCGACGGCGGAGCCGGATTCCGACTTCACGAAGGGAGGAAGGAGGCCTACATCGCTTCCTCCTGGAAGTCGTCGTGGTTGGGCTGGCACGCTCGGTGATTCTACTGCCAGCCCCCACCGTACTCGGGGATCACCTACCGCGGCCTCGCCCCTCTCCCGGCGAAGAGCTGGACGGAGGCCCCGAAGGATACCAGGCAGCTCAGGGCCCTTGTCGACGATATTGCCAAACTCACCGCCGATGGCTTGACAGCGTGGAATGTCGCGGAAGACTTCCTTCGGTGCCGGATCAGCCCCCTTCGCTCAAGGGTTGCGCCGGCGTGGGTGACCCTGGAACACCAAGACCAGACCAGGGACTTCGACATGGGTACACAGTGCAACCTTCCTGTGTCTTTTGTCTGATAAGGATATTCACCTATTCCTTCTAGTTGGGTCAAGCAGAGTTGTTCCCGGAGGAGCTTCTGAATAGGTTGAACAACCTATTCGAGCACTCCCCCCCCAGGTGGGCGTACTAACGTGCCCCTGCCCCTCTTAAGACAAAGCCCGGAGAGCCGACGAGAAGAGCTTTCGGTGAGTTGCCCATCTTTTCTCCTTGTCTTAGTTTTGGCCCTCGTCCGAGTAGCTTTTGTTGAGGGCTCCTCGGGTTCTTTTTCCTTTGTCTTCTCTAGCGAGTGGGTCACGGAGGCCACAACTCGGAGGCAGAATGGGCTGGCCTCCCCGTCCAGGAAGAGGACGTAGAGGTCCTCGAGGTGGCCCCGTCGCCCTCTGAAAAGGACGGTGGTTCTTCTGAAGTTGGAGCGGGAGCGGGCGCCTCCCCGACGGGCTCCCCTACTCGGGATTCCCAACTCCAGGTTTGAGCTCTCGCCCAACTACTCCCTCTCCGTATTCTTCCCTGATTGGTAGAAATCTGAGTGGACTTTGTCGTACAGCTTGGAGCGAGCAGCCCCCACCCCCGAGAGCCAACGCCCCCTCTCTCGAAGGTGGAGGCGAAGGAGGGGAAGGCGCCACTGGCCCTCGCCGAGAAGCGAGGCCCGGATGTCTTGGCGAGGAAGGCTCCTCCGGCACCGAAGCGCCCGAGGTTAGTCTTCACCCACCGCTTTTTCTCTTTCCTTGTTGAAGGGTTGTTCTGATTGCCTTGCCGACTAGGGTATCGATTGCTCCGGCCGGAGTCCTGACCAGGGCTGTGGTCGAGGAGCAGCCCCCGGCGCCAGAGTTGTCACCGACCCTTGTCGAGCAGGCTAAGACTTCAGCGCTGGAGTCTTCAGCGCCGGAGAATCTTGGCTTGACTTCCCTGCTGCAGGTAACATAAAAGAGATTAGCGATAAAGTTGATTTACTCTGTTCGTACTAACCTTTGTTTTTTCTAGCTCGCCATCTCTCAGGCCGCCCCGCTCGAGAAGGCTTGAGCAGAGCTAGAGGCGGAGAACGAGGGGCTGAGGAAGCGCCTCGACGAGTCCGGGAAGTGGCGGGAGGAGAAGGAAGAGCTAGAGAAGCACCTCGCGGACTCCGAGAAGCACCGGGCGGCGGTCGAGGCTAATGTCCAGGCCCTGAAGGACTGTCTCTCAGGGGCGGAGGCCTCTCTGCAAAGGAGCCAGGCCTATGCGGGGAAGCTGGAGGAAGATCTTATGCGGGCGCTCGACACGCTCGAGAAGGCTCTAGGCGAGGTCAGCGTCACGATCGCCCCTGATCTTCCTCCGACCAACCGTCTGGCGGAACTGACTGCGTCGGTCTCCCGGCTGAAGCCGACCATCGAGAAGCTTCTCGAGGAAGAGCTTCCGCAGGGTGTGCGCGACGCCTTGGCCTTTGCATTGGCTCTTCTGAGGTGCAGGCACCCGGACCTGTCCCTGGAGGCGCTGGCCACTGATCTGCCGGCGGGCGAAGAGGAGAAGCTTCTTGATGCTGTGCAGGGAGCGGCGGCCGCCTTCGGCGACCGGGTTCAGGCGCCTGGTCTTAAGTAGACATCTGTAATATACTTTTGTATAAACGATAGTGATTAGTAACTGTGCATTAATCAGTGTGTTTTGGTTTTTGGAAACCTTGTCTAATCTGCTCTATGGGATCTTGTCGGAGACATGGGGTTCTCGTAGACTTAGCCGGAGCTAGCGCCCTTTGACTTGGGTTTACGAGTCGTACCGTATGCTGATTTTTCGCTGTGATCGACCAGTCCTTAGGTTTAGTCGGATGGAGGGCTCCATGGCTCCTCGTCATCAGTAAACGCGATAAGGGGTCTTTCGTACAGCTTATCGTGGCCATGGCAGCATCTTTGTGTTCCTTTGTCGGGTCGAGCGCTTTAGCCAGCGAGTTCTACGTTGGCCCAGCCGACAATATTCCATTCTACCCGAGATACGTTCTGCCCAAAGTAGTCGAGGACGTGGATAGGTGTATGGGTTCCGTCGGTCTAGTCGTACTCGCACCCCTTTCTCTTCCTTTACTCGGGGTCGGGGAACATTACTACAGAACTGGGGAGCTTGGTCGACCAGGCCTTAGGTCTAGTCAGGTGGGGGGCACCATGGCTCCCCTGTCACCTGCAGACGCGTTAAGGGGTCTTCCTCGCGTCCCTGACAGTTATAGTGTGGAACCCTTCTCCCTTGTGCAGGTCGAAGAAGTTGGTACTCGTACTCGTACACTGATTCGCCATATTCTTATCCAGCCCCCGACTATCTTTTTCGAGAGGTATCTCGGATAGGCAGTCTGAAATAATTATAGAATATCGAACTGGAGACTGATATTAAAAAACATGAACTATCCTTTACAAACTGCTTGTAAGAAAAACTGTTCGAAAAGAAAGAGTGTATGCAGCCCCGTCTTCTCCCTTTCCAGCTTGTCGTCTGTTGCTCCAGAGACTTTTTCTGCCCTGTAGTTAGATTTTCGCTGACGAATTTTGTTGAGTGCGCGTGCTGGGCGGCGGCGCCCGGAGCGTCTTATCATCAGGTTGTTCGTAGCGTCATGATCTTGGGCTCGAAGTCGGTGCAACTTCGTGACGTGCCGGTGAGGAGGTGACGGTTGTGCGGTATTACCCGGGGGATGCTTGTACGAAGAACTCTCTAACAGACGTGACTCTTTAGCTGCTAACCTGAGCGACCTGGACCAGGCGACCGCCCCTGTGGAACCGTTGTCCTGCTAAGGGGTGGGCCTCTTTTGCCCCGGTTCCGATCTTAGTCATGGAACCTTTCCTTCGGCTTGGAGGGGGTTTTTTCCGAAGTTGTCGCTCGTAGTTGCGGCGGAGGTCTGGACGATGTGGCATCAGCATCCTGGTTAGAGAGTTGGTGCTGCTCTGCGAGGTCCAGGCTGCGCTTGTCGCAAAGGAGCGCTTCTTGAGGGGAGCTTTTTATCGTGAGGACGCCGTTCGGACCGGGCATTTTCATGCACTGGTAAGCATAGTGCGTAGCTGCCATGAACTTGGCCAGTGTCGGGCGCCCCAGGATAGCATTGTAGGCCGCCTCGAAATCGACTACGTCGAACAGGATCTTCTCTGTCCGAAAGTTTTCGGGTGTTTCAAAAGTTACGGATAGCATAACTTGCCCAATCGGCGTGGCCGATGAGCCCAGCACGATGCCGTGGAACGCCTGGGTCACCGTTTGGATTGATGACCGAGGTACTTGCATGGCGTCGAGGGCCTTGGCGAATAGGATATTGAGGGAGCTTCCTCCATCTATCAGCACCCGGGCCACTCGGCAGTTGTTGATCGTGGGCTCGACCATGATCGGATATCGTCCTGGTCGAGCATTGTTTTCGGGGCAGTCGGTTTGGTCAAACTTGATCTCGACCTCCGACCACTTGACTGCCCGAGGCACTTGCGGTATACTCGCAAAGACTTCCCGGGCAATCGCCTTATATTGCCTCTTGGACTCGTATGAAGACGAGCCCCCAAATATATGCTCGATCGTTCTGATCTGTCCCTGGAACGGCTCAGGGGAGGAATCGTCATTAGGAGTCGTATCCCGGCTATTGTTTGCAACTTGCGGGTTCTCCCCGCGCAGCTTCTCTTTTTCCTCCTTGAGGTACTTCTTGAAGATGCGGCACTGCCGTAGATCATGCGAATCTGTTTGGTGGAAATCACACCAGAGCTTAGATTGCTTGTCGGAAGAGCTAGCTTGCTTATCTTTTAGGCGGGGCCGCCAGTTACGCCTTTCAGGTTGATCGGCGTACACCTCCTCGGCCTTAGCCCTCTTCTCCTTGTTTCCTCCGGAGGGCTTTTTCTTGCGTTTTGCTTTCTTAGAATTGTCCCTGGCTCGGGAGGGAGAGTTGTTTGACTTTCCTTGCTGCTGCTTGATGTAGCACAAGGTTTCTTCCGCACAAGCTGCCTTCTCGGCTAGGTCCATGAGTTGCATCATGGTTCTGGAGGGATGCATGATCAAATCGTGCACGCACATCTCGTTTCTGCATCCTCGGGTAAAGGCGCAAATGACGTCCGAGTCGGTTATTTCGGTATGGTGTTGCGCACAGCGCTGAACCTTTTCGTAAACTCTCGGAGCGTCTCATCTGACCTTTGGACGACTAGGAACAAGTCGTCGACTCGGCCAAGGCGTGCGAATGTACCTTGGAAGTTGCCGAGAAGTATGCCGCAAAGCTGTCCCCAGGAGCGGATCGTCCCCGGGGGCACATTCGTCAACCACGTCCTAGCGGCCCCTCTGAGGGCGGTCGGGAGGTAGTTGGCCATAACCTTCTCGTTTCCGCCTGCAGCCTCGATTGCCGTAGTATAGATGGCTAGGAATTCGACGGGATTGGTGGTCCCGTCGTACGACTCTAGGGCTCCAGGCTTGAAGCGAGACGGCCAGCGCACTTGTCGGAGTTCCTGCGACAGTGCTTGGCACCCGTTGAAGGTCTTCCGATAAGGCGCATTCTCGCTGCTGTTCGGGGTTGGAGATCATCCGCGAACGTTGGCTGGGTACTCGTAGTCCCTTCGGGAAGGAGAGGGATCCTGCCGGCGTTTCTGAGTCCGGCGCTGGTTGATCTTGTCGCGAAGGTCGACAAGTGGTTCCTCCCGAGGGGGCTGGTTCCTGGAGTGACGTCTCTCCCCGTCTGACTCTTCCTGCGGGCGAGGTGTGAGATTAGAGCTACGTGCCCCAGACTTGGTTCGGGGGGACTCGGCTTGAGCCTGGGCATGCTGTAGTTCAGCCCCCAGCCGATGCAGCCATGCCTGTCCCTCGGGAGTCGCCAGATCTTGTGCTGGTGGTCGTAGCAACAGATCTCGTGTTCCGGGATCTTCCGAGCAGTCCGGGACACATACTCTCTCGTCCCTAGAGGAGTCCTGTTCACTCCAGCCGGCCTCTTCCCGTTTCCTTGGGAGGTAGCCGTCGGGCTGCGAGATGGTAACCTCTCATCTAGATTTTCTTCCTCGAGTCCTTCGCGATCGTTTCGGATTGCGAGAACTACTCGGGGGTTTGGACCAGACGAGGTGTAGTCCCACTCCATCGTGTCTTCTTTCTCGGAAGCACTACAAGAGATCGGACCTACTGTGACGAGCCAAAAAAAGTCACGAAAAAGCTAAAAACGTCACAGAATACCCCTTTGTGACGTTTTTTTGGCGTCACTAGCATCGTCATGGAATCCCCGTCACAGATTACTCCTAGTGACGGCACGCGGAAAAAACGTCACTGAATATAGGACCTTCGGTGACGTTTTCTGCATCGTCACCAATTTGATGTTTCTGTGACGGCCGATAAACGTCACATTTAAGGAGCAAATATGTCATAGTCTACCATATTCAGTGACGACGCAACGTCACTGATTTGATGCCACGTCAGCATTAGGCATACCGTCCCATTGATAAAAAACGTCACAATTTTCGTCACTGATTGAGAAGACATTATCAAGATATATTTAATTTATTTTGAATTTAAATTACGAGGAATTGTCAAATCAAATTTATTTCAAATGCATATCACAATATATATTCAATTCACATCACAGCACATTATATAACTAATTTAGAGCGAAATCACATTGAAACAAAAAATAAATCATATTATAAATTCAATTGTCTCAGCCAATTCATCCTGAAAGTAGAAATGACACTAAAAGTAACACTGATTCACCAAGTTTGACACTCTGGACAATGGATAAGTTGCAAAATAATAGTTACATAGCACCCGTTTCTGTTCCTCCTCAAGCGATGCCATCTTTTCCTTCTCATGCACCCGTCTTGGCGGCATCATTTTAGTACCTGAAGCTGAAAAAGATGACAGAGAGTTGAATGAAATGAATTGCTAAATGAATTCTGCTTGAAACTTAGAATGCAAATTCAGGATGCACACTGATTTGCTGATTTAAGCAAGCAAATTCAGAACAGAAATTGAGGGAGGCAGTCCAACATGATCCCCATACACAGATTAGCAAGGATACAGTATATACTATAAGAGGTGTACTGAAACAATGGTAAGCAATTGAAGGGACTCATTATATTATGACAATGTAAACAAACACATATGGTCCATATGCATCAGCACACTCGTATTGCAGTTGAGGAACTATAATAATTTTATCTGTTATAGCTTCAGAGGTTTAGCAGATATGATTTCTTTGATGTACCATGACTCCATGAGCTCTCTTATTGGTAAATTATGCAAATAATTAAAGTTCTGAAAAGAGAAATCTACCTCAGGTAGAGAAAGCAAATATCTGGCTTCTTTAGCTCATGTCCTGCTGTCCAGCAACCCCACTAGGAAGATCAAGGAACATTGGAAATGATTATCGCCATGAAGAATGGATAAAAGAAGCCAGGAATTTACTAAATCATGATTGGATCGTTTACCTGCTGCTGAAGCAAAGTTTGCAATGAATTGTGGATCAATCAATCAATCAATCTTGCAGCCTAAAGAAGAACCAAATCGGATCATGGATGTACAGATTAAATTCAGTCATCAGGCGTGCTTAACAGGTCACAATTGATATGATTAAGCAAATGCATCAATGAAACAAAACAGAAAGGAAGATAAACACAATAGTGGAAGACAATAGATTGTCTCATTATGGAGTCTGCAGCAACAGCGATAGCCAGAAATGATGCTAGTGCATTTAGAAATTTTATCAAACACATAGCAGACATTTGATACTTTGATTGCAGATTGCACTCCATATACACCTGGAATTCATAAGGATTGGCAGAGATTCATAATACTTACTTTTACCAGAATTTTTGGGGAAGACACATACTGTCTCGACACCAGAAGCGGGGCTTAAAGGTCCATCACTGGAAACCAGAGTATCGTCACCCATGATTCCAAGATCAGCCCCCTTCAACAACTTCAGCTGCAGCATCATCTTCCTCCAACTGAGATCTAGCAACTGTACAAACAGAAGTAATATATAATTCAGTCCAAATGAAACATGGCAGGAAACAATTGTTCATGTGGAGTCAGTATCCTTTGAGTAACTGAACAACACGAAATTATTGATTCTACAAGTCCATAAAACAAAATCTACTGTATATTAGGACATGCAACTGGATAATGCATCCTTAGCAACAAAACTTATCCAATAACATTACTAACCAAACCTACTTTGATCTATTCTTCACAAAACAGATCAGTGTGCAAAAAAAAGAAGAGAAAACTTATCCTAGCTGGTTAAAAGACCTGCCAAATTAAGAGTACACACTTATTAGCGCTGTAAACTTAGAACTCATGGTACTGACTTTGTTTGCCTATGAGAAACAATGATTCTGTTCTCTAGATCCCAATTTTGCAACCGCTTGCTGGGACACAGTGTCTTCAAAATTTTAGCCAATTAATCCAACTTTGAATGGCATAGTCACCAAATTTTACAAGTACAAAAATTACCACGCACCAATGTACCAATGCCAACCATAGAACACACGAGAACTCAGAACATATATAGACACGGGTTTGGATTCGCCGACGTGCGTTTTGACGAACAGTTGTAAGGAAAACAAATCATCAAAGTCCATGTTCGTTGTTCAATAATCACACCAGTCTTTCCAAGTAGATGTTAGCTACAAGTAGCACTTGTTTAAAACTTTGAAGCTAACATGAGAAAAAGATGTCATCAATCTACATGCACTTCAAAATAAGACTAACAAAGTTTACCATAAAGAAAGGATTAAACTGCTACACTTGAACTGAACTCTCTGAAGTTCACTCACTTCAAATCCACAGCTAATTTACAGGATGGGCACTACAAGAATGCAAGTGATATTTAAGTAGACATTGATCTTTCATAGATTTCAGGTGTCTGCTAAATTGGATCATGAAGAACATAACTGAATTTACAATGAACATGACATAGGGATGGAAGCTGTTGTTTTGGAGGAAAAATACAGAATAATATTTGGGACACAGGACACCTATCTGAAATAGCACAGGATAATACTAGTGAAGAAAGCATTATGAGTTCATCTCAACTATGATCCTGTAAAGAACAACGTTAGAATGTAATTACCTCCTGGTGGGCAACTTGAAAGCCGATGGAAGGTGAGAAAGCAAGCATCTAGACTTTGAGGCAGGTAAAAGTCTTATTGGACATAACAGCACGTGCCACCAGATTAAAACCACCTGAAGTTCTGAATTTATACTATATTCATATTCGTTGATAAAGGATGAGAACACTCCAAGAGAAACATGTCGTAAATGTTGCACTTATTGGTTTTCAGTCTCATCCAAATTGATGTCAGGAAATAATTACTGACTACCACAGAAACGTTTACCATCTACAGGGTTATTAACCCAACAGCAAATAGTAATCATCCTATGCAGTAGGCACCGCACTAGTTATACAGGAAAATGATTTGGTAGTGTATTGGAGAAAAATATAGGCACGTTTTGAAGGCAACCATAACAGTCATCTTTGATATTACATCTATGCATATTAAAATACAAAAGATGGCACAAGGTCAAATGCAAGGAAACAAAGCCTAATACTCTTCAGAAGTCCCGTCATATACTGCTCTCAGTTGCCAGGAGCAGTGTATTGCACAGCGCACTAATTATTGGAGATCAAGTGCATTGCGGCGTATAATATTAAGTCCTTCAATTAACTCGAAAGCATTTACTTCTCGCAAACAAAACAAAATCGACATCATTTACACCTTCTAAATTGAACCATGGCACTGGAAACAATACCAATCAGCTGTTGAGCGGAGATTAGAACAAACTCCAATTACCTTGGGTTCGAAAATGCCTGCAGGACTGCCGGGTCTCCATAGAGCTGGATGGCAGACAAGTAAGGCACATAATACTGCACGACACCGTCGCACCCATCAAGCACGAGCGGCACACCGGCACCATACGCGCTCCACTCCCTGTACGCCTCCCATAGGTCGCCGAGAACGAAGTACGGCTTCTCCCGCTTGCCACCCCTCCACCCTCCTCTCGCCGCTCTCTGCATCCCAAATCCCCAAATCTACCAGCGACTCAGAACAGTCGCACTATCACAAGTCACAGCAATCCAATCCTACGTTGTGGGGATCAAGAGGCAAACCTTGGAGGGGTACTGCGCCGGCACGGACAGCGTCACGGCTGCCACGAACCGCTCGAGGTTGCCCCTCGACGCCAGGGAGCGGCGCCGGCGCCGGTGCTGGCGACGGATCTTCCGGCACCTTCTCCTGGGCGGCGGCGGTGCACCGCGACTTGGGGAGGCCAGATAAACGTGGATTAAACAACGGTTACGTACAGATAAACGTGGATTAAGGAGGAATTAGCAGGGATCCAAATTAAAATAGCAACCGTTAGATGAAAGATGGGACGAAGGGCTCAGATTATTTGGATTCCAATTACTGTTCCTTTTAATATTGGTATAGATATAGATATAGATTTACGTTAACCATTTCCACCACTAACACAGCGGGTCCCACTGCTACATGTGGCATGACGACCATATGAGCGTCATTGATTTGTAAGATTCTGTGACTCTAATAGATTCGTCATGGTAATTACTGAACCGTCACAGAAATTATTAATGCGTGACGGTGATTCCGTGATCGTCACCGATTTGCGGAAATCAGTGACGCCAGGTATAAAACGTCACACATTAGGTATTTTTGTGACGTTTCCAACCACCGTCACGAGGATTTTCGTCATAGTATCTCAAATTTCTTGTAGTGAAGGGACGTGGGTGGTTTCTTCACTAGTACAGGAAAGCCTACTAGTGGCGTGCCATTTTTGCTATTAGTGGCGTGTGGGCGGCACGCCACTAGTATCACGCCACTGGTAACAGGTTATTAGTGGCGTGCCGCCCGCACGCCACTAGTAACCCATATACTAGTGGCGTGCCACAAAGCTAGCGCGCCACTAGTAATCTTATATACTAGTGGCGTGCCGGAAAGCCACACGCCACTAGTAGCTTTTCTAGGTTCAAAAAAAATTATGGATTTGAAAAACTTCCTACACACCACAATCCAGAAACAAACGATAATCAGGTGCAGAAACAACAGCCTGAGGAACTTTAATGCCATCAAACCATGACAATGACGACAGGAGCAGCACTTTGTACATCTCATACATTGAATTGCATGCACGCAAAAATACAGATTGGTATAAAAGGTGCAGCCTATCGCAAGTTCTAGTACATGGTAAAGCTAGCTTAACACCCTCGATCAAAGTACAAATAGAGTAGTAACTTTTCACCTAGTATTTTGACACACAACAGTAATGTTTCCCTAGACAAACTTCACGCGTTTGATGAGGAAGTCCATCAAAAGTTGCCTGCAGATTACACCAAGCTCAGCAATATCAGCAAGGAAACAATGCAGTGCAGCAGAAATGGCATGCAGCAAAACACGGAATAACTGGGGGAGGAAAGAAATGCTGAAAACAAGAACAGAATTTAATAGAGGGGCATGGAGCACGCACCTTCTTGATTTCATGGCGAGGGATCTCGTGCCGATCGCGGAGGTCAACCTCGAGCGAATTCTGCAGCACAGAACCAAGCCTAACGTTTCAACGATTTCCCTTTTTTTCCAAAAAGCCGAATGGACAGAATCACAATTCCATGAAAAAAAATAGCAGAGCAGTGAGGAAGAAAGGGTCCAAACCTTGGATTCGTTGTGGCAATGCCGGCAGCCGAAGACCTCGCCGCAGCAGGGCGCCCGTATCCTGCACCTCCTCGTGTAATGCTCGCATCTGCTTCACCCAGAAAAATAACAAAACCGAGAGGAATGAAAATCAGATTCTCTTCTCAAACAAACCAAAAAAGCAAGATTCAAATATGCGATGCGAGTGGGATGCGCTTTCCTGTTCGATTTGCTTACCCGTGCTGCTCCGGCACCGAATCCATCTCCACCGGATTCCCTCTCTCAAAGCTCAGAGGCGCCACCGCCGGCGCGGTCGCGCGCGTGCCTCACTGCGGTGGTGGAGAGGAGGAATGGAAGCGGAGCGCGTGGGCAGCGGAGCCCGAGAGGAGCTCACGGCGGTCCGCGCGGTGGGATTAAAAGAAGGGACGGGCGCCTGTGCTCCGGCAGCCATACCGGCCGAATCGACATGGCCCGCCGACTTCGGATACAGAGTGGGAGGAGGAGCTGGGCGATGGATCAGCGCGGAGGAGTGGCTGGAGCGGCCATGTGATTTGGGGCGAAAGGGGCGGAGGAGACAGGAGAGTGGGGGAGTCGGGGAAGCGGCGGAAGAGCCGCAGAGGAGTGGGTTTTCGTGGGGAGTTAGCTCTAGGCTCACGGCGACGCAGCCGCTTGAGGAAGGAGAGAAAAGGAGCAGTTGGCGGCGGCGTGAGAAAGGTGAGCGAGGAAGAAGAAGATAAGGCTAGCTAGCACATTTGTACAGAGAGCTCAGCTCAATTATTGCCTCGTACCTATTAGTGGCGTGTGTAACAAAATCCACGCCACTAGTAACTAACCTACTAGTGGCGTGCGCCTGTATATTCACACGCCACTAGTAAGTGGTCTAGTTTTTTTTTGAACAGAATAGTCTAATTACTAGTAGCGTGGCCTCCCGCACAGCACGCCACTAGTAACTAATATACTAGTGGCGTGCCCTATACATCACACGCCACTAGTAAGTGGGGCCCTGTAGCGGCGGCAGCTCAGGTTACTAGTGGCGTGCCCTCCTGGACAGCACGCCACTACTAACTAATATACTAGTGACGTGCTGGCAGTAGGCACGCCACTAGTAACATGCGCCGTTCCCGACTGCGGGGTCCCACTTACTAGTGGCGTGGGTTTGGATGGGCACGCCACTAGTAGGCATTTATTAGTGGCGTCGTGGATTGTTGACACGCCACTGATATTTTATGCGGATACTAGTGGCGTGGTTATTTGGGAGGGCGCCACTAGTAAACTTCCTCTATAAGGGTTCCTGCACTAGTGCTTGATCGTTAGATCGATCAGATCTTGCAGGCGACAGCCCAGATGTAAGCACCCGAAACCCGTAAAGTTAATTAGCATGATATTCTCCAGTCAGAATTAAAACTTTTCGAGTTATTGCATCATTTCATGCATTGCATCTTAAAAGAAAATCGAATTTGGTTTAGTCATATCAATATCGTCCAATTAAAACTTTCGTGTGCCTTTGCCTCTTCTCATGCATTCCATCCAAACTAAACCACAACGTCAATCTAATAAAAACCTTTTCGAAAATCCTTGTTGTGTAATTTTAAAAGTCACATATAACCCATATTTGGGACAAATTGGAATTGTGAGTCTATTCAACGGTCGAGTACCACTTATTTGACTCGGGGAAATTCTCATAGCTTCTATATATTCTAAATAGCCCCTGAGACTTACTAGGATCTAAATATTTAATTTCGAATCTAGGAATCAAATATCGACTCTAATTTGAATTGTTCAATTGAAGCCAAATGGAATTAAAGATCTAAGCATTCTATAAACGATCGGGCTCCGTGGTTGCATCCGTCTCGTCGAGATAGTCAAAACGGACTATTCACTTCCTGAAATCCGATTTCGGGATTACCCGTTCCCATCTTCTCGAAACGGAGGGCCACGATAATTCGGGAAATACGAATTCCAGCAAATAGGAAATAAATAAGTAAATAAAATGAAATGAAACCCTAGCTATTTAAGGGGCCAGGGGGCAAACCGGCCACCCCAGCCCCCTGTTCACACCGCGCCCACCCCATTGGGGTTTTCCGCCGCCGCCACTCCTCTCGGCAGCGCCGCCGCCGGTAGCCCCGCTCCGGCCGGCCGCCGACCGCCGCCGCTCCTCCCTAGCTCCGCCGCCTCCCACTGCTCTCCCGCGCGCCGCCAGCCCGCTAGGGCCCAGCTCCCCGTGCGCCGCCGGCCGCCGCCCTCTCCCTTGCCGGGCCGCGCCCCTCCTCTCCTCCCCGTGTGCGCCGCCGGTGGCTCCCCCCTCCGCCCTAGCCCCACCGGTCGCCCCTTGCTCCACCAGCGCCGCCGCCGCTCTCTCCTCTCTTCCCCGCGCGCTGCTCTCACCGCACCGCCACCGGCCGAGCAGGCCACGCGCGCGCCGCCCCTCTCCGGCGTCGCCCTCGGCTCCACAAGCTCCGGCCCCGCCTCCTTGTGGTTCCCCGTCGTCGACCCCATCAGCACCACGCCGCCCGTCACGCCTGCCGCCGGACGACTCAACCGAGGCCCCCGCTCCCGTCCTTTCCGAGCTCCAGCATCAACCCCGGCGTCCGCATTGACCTCACCGCCTACCTCGCCGCCATCTGGGTATTCTTCCCCAAGCCCGAGCTCGCCCCCTTGTCGAAGCGCCGCCTGTCTCCGTCTTCGCCAACATCGGCACCCAACCGGAGCTCCCCGCTGCCACCGACGGGGTGAGCACTGCCCGCCTTCTACCACCTCCAACCCCTCCTCATTTTGCTTCCTGCCGTTCTCTCGAGCTCGCCATCGAACGAGTTAAATGATTGATTGTGATACATGGATATGGGTTGAGTATCATGCATGTTGGTGATCTTTTAAATCGGCAAGAACAGATGCTACCATGTTCCTCATATATGTCAGAAGGTTAAATGGAAAGACAAGATACCATATGATTCATAATTTCTTATTATTGTTATATGCATCCCTAGTGGTAGAACAGACGCAATATCTGATTTTTAGTTTATTCCTATGATGCTCAGTTGGTCTTTAGTTAGCGGAGGTTGAACCGTACATGTATATGTCCAATACTAACCAAGATAGTTAGTACATTGTCCATGTAAATCGATTGCTACCAGCACAACTAATAAGCTTGTTGAAGATATGTCAGATGGAGTCAGACCTTGAGCATCGTTTACTTGTTGCATTAGTGAATCCGCTGTAATTGACCCAAAACTACTTCGGATAAGCAACATTAAGACAAATAACTAATGCCCGTTCTACCAGACCCTGCACTAGCGTGTTGGTCAGTGATTCACCGCGGCCAAAATTGGGACAGAATGAAATAGATGGACTAATCCATTCTCTGAAGTGATCCCATCCCGGAACAGTAATTAGATTGAAAACTAATCCGTGTACAGATTAAGGCGCAATGGTTTAACAACAATTCGAATAACTAGTAGTTAGTGAGCCAATATATAGCACTAGTGGTTGGCAAGTGAGCAGTCAATTAGTAGATGATTCTTTCGGGCATTTTACTTTAATGTAAGATTATCTCTTTATCGAGAAGAAGACAGGAAATGCTAAATTTAATTAGACTCGTAGACCTCGTAGAAAATGTTAACGACATCCAAACACATGTAAACTAGAGAATCTAGCTTAACAGTCAAAATAACCATGTTTAGTACCTTAATTCCTTTAAAAACCAGTATACTTATGTAATCATATCTTATACGTCATTACTATGTATAATGTTGAAGTTTACAAATCGTTTCCAAGCTTAATCTTAAACTAATAATAAAGCTGTAGAACTCCCAAGCAACCAATTCAAAGTGCATCAACCCCGTAATAACCTTTACTACGCATTGAGATGCCTTTCATACATAATTCATATCATTTCTTGCTATCATTGATTGCATATATCATGCACGCATCCATATTCTAGGATCATCCATGGCTAAAATTATATCACAACTAAAACTAACCCAAAATCCGGAATGAACACAAACATGCTCATATAATTGCATATTTCATTTTAATCCACCGTAGCTGCATCACATGTATTCTTGTAATGTTTGAAATCGCTCCTTAGACTTGTTTTTCCTTTCTAGAGATTGTTTGCTTCTTATTGAAGTTTGGCCACTTCGGATTTTCTCGTGAACGCTCGTGGATGTATTAGGCATCGTCACCCAGCTCCCAGGCAAGCTCCATTGCTTGTTGATTAATTATTACACTGTGTGTTAATCCCTGTTTGGTGTGGTATGCTTGTGTGAATGATTGCTTGATCTGTGCTGGATACTTCATTAGTAGGTGTAGGCCGTGCTATTATGCAGTAGCTAAGGCTGATACTTTAACCTGATGCCCTTTTAACTTGAACCTAATAAAGTGAGATGTGAGCGCCGAGGGGACATGTATGTGGGATAAAACTGGTGGCTAATGAGATTATTGAGATTATTGAGATTATTGAGATTGTGTTTGTGCGCCCCAGTCTGAGGTGACTCCCACATACACTACCCTTACCACACGTCGATGAGAACCGAAGGTGTACCGAGGCCAACACTACGGTACATTGGGGATAAGTCTCAGAGACTGGTGGGAGCCTTGTGAACTCCACCAGGGATGCACTCCTTATACCCGAGGTGGTTGAGTCGGCGGTGAAGACCCGAGGGAAAACGCGTAGGTCACCAATGGAACGCAACTACAATATAGTTGAGGTAAGTCTCAGATACTGGGGGGAGTAGTGTGAACTCACCCAGGGATGCACTCTTTATATCCGAGGTTGTCGGCTCGTTGGTGACGGTTAGGCATGTGTTGCCATGAATTGGAGTTTAAAGGCATGTGTTGCCATGAGTTGGAGTTTGAGGCATGTGTTGCCGTGAGAAAGATTGAGATTTTTAAATGGGTGTGGGCTACCCAAATAAATTGGAAATGATGACGTTCGTATTGTTATATTTGTGTGTATGCTCGTAAGTTACTTTTATCATCATGTGCTTATCATTGCTATGCTCTTGCTACAATATGAGATTAAATGGTGTAGTTTATGTTCATTTCCTCTCTAGCATGTAACTTGAACTTGTTATAAAATGCGAACCTTTATCACTTGTCAAACTTGACTAATACCATGTTTTAATTAATCAATAAGCAATGTCTTGCGAGTACGGTGGTTGTACTCACCTAGGTTTATCCTAGGCAGGTTCTTGGAGCATTTGAAGTTGACGTCCGCTGCTCTGGTTTACCACTTCAGCTTCGACTTCCTTGGGATGGTTGTGGGCTGTTTGAGGTGGTTTCCCACCATCTCGGGCATTTTCCCTTTTTCTTCCGCTGCTGTTTGTAATAATGTATATGGTGATCGACTTCCGAGTCGCTATGTATATATTTATATATATTCTATAAGTCTTTCTCTAGTAGAGTTTGTGCTGTGATATTCCAAGTTGTTACTTGCGGTTGTCCATGTACAATGCGTGTATGTGATGAAGTATGTGGACAACTGTGCAGTGGTATTATTGCGTGCTAGGATTGCGTTTCGTGATGGCAGAGGTGAGTGAACCACTAGTCCTGTGTGGCTTTGGTTGCGTCGATCCAGGGGATTCGTCCCGTACTCGCTAAGCCTCCTACGACCGTCACGCCTTGCGCTGACGGCAGAGCAGAGCTGGATCCTCCCAGAGTCGCACCTCGTGGCTAGGATAGGTTGAGGGGATGCATATCCCGGGCTCTAGCCCTCCTATGACTATCGCGGAGCGCAGACTTATCACGCGGTTTTACCCCTTCACCGGTATCTGGAATTTATATGTGGTTTGGGGAAGATTGGTCGCTTCCGGCCGGCCCGCACGTGGCGGGTGTCGGATCGTTCCGCCTTGGTGTGTACGGCGCAGGTACCGTGCCACCGGGCTCACGAGTCCTTCGGTCCTTGGCGACTTCGCGTTCCCCTAATCATATGTGGATTCCGGGACCGTGACACCAGACATTGGGCTAATCGCTCCTGCCTGAGGGTTGCTGCTCAGGGTCAGCTTCCCCTGGAACGCCCTGGCGCACTCGGTTCTGAAGCGATCTACTTTGCAATCCGAGTCTTCCTCAGGAGCATATTCTCCGTAGTCTACGTGGTCAGTTACCGGGTACGGGTCCATGGGGCCAAAGTCGTCGTAGAAGCCCTAGTCTGAGTACCCGACTTGACGCGTGAAGGCGATTGGATTCCCCGTCGGATCTGCTTCTTCCTTGTCGGGTGAAGCCAACAAGAGCTGTGCAGCCGGTAGGATGGGCTGATCGTGATTAGTGGCACATCCCGCTGACTTTGATTCTTCCTGGACGGCTTGAGCTGGAGAGGTCCCCACGGTCGGCACCATCTGTCGACGATTGGTAAACCGCCGATCTTACGGTATTCGTGGAATGTATTTGTATGAGGGGTAGGGACCGCTAGGACCCAAGACCCAGGGTATAATGGCGAGGAAGACGCTCTTTTTATACAGGTTCGGGCCTCCCTCAAGATAATAACCCTACGTTCTGTTCTTATATATTGATCAAGGAATAACTTCTTACAGGGGGTCTGTGTTAGTGGCTATCCTAGGCCTAATCGTAGACTAATCCGACTAATCCTCCTAAGTCCTCTAGGTTGTCGGGGCTTCTGGATCCGCCTGATCGTTGCCTTGGATCTAACTTGACCTTTTGTGACCTAATTGGACCTGCTTAGGCTTGTAAGTCACCCTGTTCGACCTGTCCTCCCCTATGGGATTGTTGATCCTTATATAGGGGGTACCCTGAGTCGTACCGTACATGAACTTAAGCCCGAGTAGGACTCCGGCTTCCTTAACCGCAGGGATTGACTTCCTAATTAAGGGGTTTTCTTCCATCCTTATCGGGATTACCTTATCTCCTGGGGATACTTACCAGATACGCATACTTACTCCGGTAATCCAGGGAACTAGTGTATGGGTACACCCCGGTATACGGGATTCCATACTATACATCGTCAAGACCTTTTTTCGGATGGACCGTTTGGAGAATTCGGGACGGTCCGTTTGGACGGTCTGGCCAGAGTATGCGGGACTTCTAGAGTTGATCCGGACCTTGTTCCGGATGAACTGTTTCGAGGGTTCGGGACGGTCTGTTTGGACAGTCTGGACGGATGGTTCGGGACTCCTAGAGGATATCCGGACCTTCTTCCGGACGGACAGTTTGGAGGGTTCAGGACGGTGAAAGGACCGAGATGCCGACTAGAGGGGGGTGAATAGTTGGCTTATAAAATTTCCTCTTTTAATCTTTTGTTCAAGTTGTCAGATGAACTTCACAAGTTAATAGTGGACAGCTGTGACACAGGTGAGTGACACAGATGGAAACTATGTGTAAATTAACACACAACTGTCACACAGGTGAAAGACACAGGTGAAGAGATAATCAAACACAGGTGCTCTACTTAGACTGACTGTGACACAGGTGCTGATACAGGTGAATACAAGTGAATGAAGCAGCTGTGTAACAGAAGATCACACACAGGTATAAAGGTAATCTAGCACAGATGAAAAGGTAAACTTAGCAGATCAAGTCTAAGAGACACAAGCAAGCAAGGATAAACAGATATGCATGCAATACAAGAAGTAAAGGAGACTCAGGGGTTTTTCACCGATGTTCCCAACTCTTTGCAGAGAAGGTACGTCCCCGTTGGAGAGACCACTCCTAAGAGCTAGCCAGCACTAAACCGTGCTTCTTCTCCGAGTACCTGATCCTTCAGGACTCTTCCTTTTGCTTGTGGAGATCCTTTTGCCTTGCAGCAGGTAGACCTCAGAACACCTTCACAAACTACTGGTTCAGCCCACACAAGCTTGGGTGATACCAGCAACTCCTACACCCGTCTAGGAGTAGACAAATTCCAAGAGTAACAGATGATGCAGCAGCAATCTCTTGGAGGAACCTTTGCTCGTGCTCTAGCTCACAAACCCACTCGAACTAACCCTTAGGCTCTCGGCTCTTGTGGAGTGGTTGGAGGCTTTGCAACGGTCGTATGCGAATCACTGATTTGAGCAAGGTTGAGGACAGAGTCCTCCCCTGGTCCCCTATATATAGGGTCCACAGGCACCTGACCGTTACCCCGTTGCCACATAGGATTAAGTGAGCCACCGGTGTCAACCACCGGTGACACAGCTACACCCTACACCCAACTGTACCCGGCTCAGGCAGACCGACACCTGTGTCACCGGCGGCGCACACAGGTGAACCCTTAGCTGATAGCCGCACTACCCAGCCCGGTCCTGGCACATGACATGCCCTCAGCATACTTCAAACTCTAATACCTATAAGGAGAGAACCTCCGATAGGCTTCTGACTCAGCAGACCGCCCATCGTAGTGTAGGTACCTTAGCATTTCTCAAGCTCTCCCCTGGTACAGAGATGTACCTGAGTCATAGAGCGGAAGACCACCTGTGACACAGCTGTGTCACACAGGTGCCTAAAGCTCTAGGGTTTTCACTGTTAGTACTGCAGAGCACTAACACAAAACAGCTACATACTTTTGTGCAAAGCTATTGACACAGGGCAACTGGCCTCAAAGCACCAATCCCCTTAACCAACACTCTGAGCAATGAGCAAGGTTCCCTTAGACAACTGCTACTGTTTCATCCCTCCTGATAGTATGGGTGGTTCCTATGGACTCAAAGAAACTAGCAAATCTAGGCTTCACCTGCCACCAACTGAAGTCACGGCCCTTGACGCATCAAGCCACCATCACCTTGCTTGCATCTCCCTGCACAGCACCAGCTTCTTCTCAGCTGTGACACAGCTGCCTAGCACAGCCATCTCCTTGTCCTTGAAACCACCTTGTACCCTTTTTGGTGGCCATCCTTCTTTGGATAACCTTTATTCGTGGAACCTGTAAACTCTGCTTACACTCAATGTAAACATTAGATTCCAGTTTAGGTTGCCATTAACCATCAAAACCAAATTAGGGCCTAGATGATCTTTCAATCTCCCCCTTTTTGGTGGTTAGTGGCAACCCAAGCTTCACATATCCAAATATATAGAATTGAAATATTGAAACATTTGAATGTTGGTAGAATATACTCCCCCTGAATCTGTGCATAAAAGATTTGTTTGACAAGAGATGCACAGTTTACATGTTTTAAGCATGGGAAGTATTTTCTGATGACTTGCATTCTTATCAGTTTAAGTATGTTGATGAATGATCAGGACATTATATTCCTTATCAGAGCATACAAGTAAATCAGAGCAAGTCATATCAAACATATGTATATCAGAGCACAAAATGTACAAAATATGCAAGACATGCATCAGAGCATTTGATATTTGTATCAAAACATAATCAGACATGTATATATCAGATCATACATATGTATAACAGAGCAAACTATGAATCTGAGCATTCACACATGTTTGACAGAGCAAAATGTGCATTAGAGTATACCAAACATGTATATATTAGAGCATTCCAACATATAAAAATGAGCATAAGAATGCATAAGACATGTATCAGATCAAAAGATTTGCATAAAAGATACAATGTGATCAAGACATAAGATATAACAGAAGAACCAAGTCTTGATACATCATTTTGAAGATAATTTCCCAATATGCTCTCCCCCTTTTTCTTTTCTCTCCCTTGCTCCCAATATGCTCTCCCCCTTTTTCTTTTCTCTCCCTTGCCCCTTGCACCACTCTACACTCTCCACACTCTCTCCCCCTTTGACACTAAAACACCCAAAAAGGAAGACAGGAGGAGGAGATGCTTCAAGAAGACTTGCTCTTTAGCAACTGAAGGACCTCTGAGAGCTGGTTGGACATATCTGAGAGCTGAGATTGCACTTGATCCATGTTGGCTTTCAGATGAGAGACTTCTTCTCAAAGCTGACGATTTTCTTTGCGCAGAGCAGCAAGTTGAGCTGGCATAACCTTGTTCACATAAGCTATGGCAGGGTCGCAGGAGGTGTCATCATCATCAGCAGCATCAGCTGTGGCTGGCACAGGTGCAGCAGCTATGACACCGGTGGGAGCTTGGCATGAAACAGGAGGAGCAGTTTGAGCAGCTATGTGACTGGGAGATGACACAGCTGGTCCAGGTGAGTCTCCAAACAAAGCAGGGACTGCAACCTCATCTGGATTATCATCTGCCTGAGGTCTAAGCTAGGTTTTGATAGTCTTCACAGAGAGATCAAGAGAAGAATCCAGAAGACTTGTTCTTTGAAGGATCATGTACATGAGGTACGATCCATACCTTAGCTTAGCCTTTTTGTCCTTGGTGACAGCATCTATCTCATGAAAGATGTATCTTGCTACATCAAAGTGCTGATTCTTGGCTATATGCACCAATATCTGCCAGGTTGCATTGTAGACAGCATCTGTGTTTCCCCCTTTGGGTTGAAGAGTGACATTAAGAATCTTAATCAGATGCTTGGCAGTGATGGTTATACCCTTGAAATAGACATGATCTGAAGGGGCTTTGGCAGGGAATCTAAAGTTCCTTGGATAGAATTTTCTTCTTACTTCATTAGGAACTGGTGCAAGCTTGAAAAGATTTGGCATGCCTGGTTCCAGAGGGGCATGCATTAAGCTATTGAACTCTGGAGCTGTGATTGAAAGAAGTTGACCTCTTGTCATCCAGAGCATAACATCTTGATTCTCCTGTTCTATCCAAACTGTGGCATAGAACTCCTTGATGATCTCAGGATCATAATCTTGCTGGAGATTGCATAAGAATTCAAGACCTGAGGCTTGGATCAGAGAAGGAACTGCTCTCAGTCTTGAATCTGTCATAGCTGACCAATCAATTGTCTTGCAATCTACAAAACCTTTGGAGGCAAGAATCTCATGATATACACCCCTTTGATGATCATTGTGGAATCTGGGGTCTGAGCAAGATGGAGTTATAAACTCCTGATCTTCAGAGAAGTATGGATTTGTTGACCTCATCTTTATAAATGAACTGGGTCTCATTGAGGCAACTTTGCTCTTGGATCTCTTGGGATCACTCTTTGGCAGTTTCTTGGCAGCAGCTCTGGGAATAAATTCTATCTGATTGGCCTCAGTCCTCAGAGCATGAGAGAAGATGTAATGATATTTGTCTTCCATGTCTTCTTCTCTAACTGAGTGACTGGGAGAGCTATCCTCATGTTCTGCCACTTCTTTCTCTTCTTCTTCTTCTTCAGCTTCTTCTGCTGATTTGTCACTTGGAGATGGGCTCTCTCCCTGATAATCTTCATCAGAATCAGCTCTGGCTGTTCTTGGCCTTGGAGGAGTCACAGACACACCTCTTCCATCATCAGATGAGCTCTCGGAGCTTTCTTCTCTTTCTTCTTGCTCAGCTGACTTACTGACCTGTGCCACAGGGGATGGCACAGGTGCTTGAACTGACTGAGCTGGGTCAGCTGGCGGTGGCACAGGTGATGGAGACCGGTGAGAGTCTTGGGCCGAAGTTCCTTCTCCTGCCCGAGACACAGCTGGTTGAGACAGCTGTGGACTTGATGGTTTTGCAGCCACTGGAGACACTTCTGAAGCTGGTCTTGGAGATGAAAGCGCTTGAGCCTTTGGAGCAGCTTGATCTTCAGCTTCAGAGACTAGAAACTGGGAAGGAGACATTGGTTGCTGAACATCCAGGGTGGAAATAGATTCAATGCTGGTTGAACTCTGAGATTTTCTCCCTTTCCTCTGGTATGTCTGTAGACGGGACTTGCCTTTGCTAGCCACCTGTGTCACAGGTGGATTAGCATCAAAAGATGTTCTGAGCTGTGCCATAGAATCATCTAGATTCTTTTCTAGCTGCTTTCCACTTGAGTCTAGCTCTGCAAGAATATCTTCTATGGATTCAAGAGCGGCTTTCTGTTGGATCTCTACATCTGCGGGCACAATCTCTAGCCCAACTGAGGATATTGCCTGAGGCTCAGCTGGCACACCCGGCTGAAGAGCTGGAGCACTTACTTGTTGAAGAGGAACTGCTGAGATAGGAGCAGTGGAACAATCTAACTTGATAATCCTCAAATTGACTGCAGCTATCTCATCCTGCAAGACCTTCTTATGGGCTTCATCTGAGCAGGAGGACAATTCCATTGATAAGGCATCTATCCTTCTATGCAACTTGTTATCCTGATATTTGCTCCATAATTCTTTGAACTGCACAGAGAGCTAAGATGAAAGGCGTTCCATTTGCAGAATCAGATCGGCCTTCTCATCTCCTACAGCTTTCTCTTCTTTTCTCAGCAACTCATGAAGCTCTTCCTTGATTGCCTTGTCTTTCTTCCATATGTCCTTGTGCACTGAAACATCTTTGGGGGCATCAGACAAGTTGAAAAGAACTTTCTTGATATGTTGAATTCTTGACTTTAGGGCATCTCTTTCGGCTCCTGATGTAGTTGACAACCTCCCAACTAGATCATGCAATTCCGAGGCTAGTTTGCTGTGAGTTTTTCTTTTCTCAGCTTCGGCTCTCCATTCAGCATCTTCTTCTTCTTGCTGCTGCTTCTTACTCTTTCTGATTTCACTTACAGTTTCTGACCGAGGCTTCTTAGGAGCTTTGCTCAAAGACAGATCAGCTGGTCCACCAGCAGCTCTAGTTCTCTTGAGAGTGTCCACAACAGGTGCCCTCTTAGCTTTGGCAGCAGCATCTTTGGCAGAAGCTTTCTTAGCTCTCTCATCTGCCTTCTTCTTCTTAGCCTCAGCCATACTGGCTTTCTTTGCATCTGCAAGCCTCTTTTTCTCCTGAATCTGCTTTTCCTTCTTGTCAGCTTTTATAGCATTAAACTCTTCCAATCTGGAGACAGAATCTTTCGCAACCAGCTCAATTTGGCGTTTTTCTTCTTCCAAAGCTTTTCTCTTTGCTTCCCTTTTAGCCAACTCTGCTGGAGACAGGGAGATTATAGCAGCTCTCTTTGCTTTCTCCTCAGTATCAAGTTTCTTAGCAAGTCTCCTTGCTTTCTCTGCCTCCCATTCCTCTTGGCCTTTCTTTTCCATGATCTGAGTTCTGACGGCAAGAGGAAGATCATCTGAGATATCCTCAGGCTGATTACCAGATCCAGACATCTGTAGAAACAAGATAGATAAGATAGAGGTAGGTAAGAGGTGTTCATTTGATGCAGAGTAATAGCTGTGTTAGATACCTGTGTCAGGATAGGAAGACACAGGTGAGGACTTAAGGTTTTACCGAGGTCTTAACCTGTTGAATAGGCACACCTGTGTGACAGGTGAGACCCTAGCGATGACACGGCTATGTGCGGGGGCGGACAGCAAATTCATGGAATTTTGAGTTTGACAACGATTTGCTGGCTGATTTCTGGTTGGATGGGTTCAAAAGATTGCACAAGAGAAAGACCAACCCTAATCAGGACCAATGCGCTACTGGATTAGGCTATCAGGACCTAGAACATGAACTGAGCGCAAAGGAGGGTTTTGCAGAGGCTTACTTTGATCGAGATTGAACTTTGCTGCGGAAGAATCGACGTTAGAGTTTCACAGAAAGCTTCCTCCAACTTGTTGAAGAAATTTCAAGGGCGAAACCGGCGAAAACGACGGAAATTCGAAAATTTAGCGCACTGCGGAAGTTTTGGGTATGGGAGTTCGAAGCGGTTTCTGTGTGGATGCAGCAACTCTTTATATAGGCCCAGAGATTATAAGGTGGCTGTGTCACAGCTGACATAAGGACCTGTGACACAGGTGAAAGAGATGTATACTCTGGCCTATGGGATTTTGAAAGCATTCACCTGAGACATAGTTGGGAGACTCAGGTGACAAGTATTTCATCTAGTGAACACCAAGATGGATTGATTTAGATGAGACAGAAAGCATTAGCACTATCAGAGAGTCCTTAAGTGATCTTCTCAGTGTCAGCTTGCCAGAAAATCAAACAAGCAAAGCTCAAACTGACATGAGTTGATCTAGATAAAAACTTGTACACACAGAAGTGCACTTTATAGACTATAAGATATGATTTCAGCATGATGCAATGCACTCACCTGTGCGACAGGTTGGTGACACAGGTACAATTATGCAAATAACTGAGATGAAATCACATCAGCTAGACACAAAGCCAAACCTTGTATTGCAGGTTAGAGACATCAATGATATTCAATTCACTCCTCAGGGCATAGAACCTAGTCTCATCTAAGGGCTTGGTGAAGATATCAGCTAATTATTTTTCAGTCCTTACATGGCACAGCTGTATATCTCCTTTTTCTACATGGTCTCTAAGGAAGTGGTGCCTCACTTCTATGTGCTTGGATCTTTGGTGATGTACTGGGTTGTTGGCTAACTTAATTGCACTTTCATTATCACAGAAGAGGGGTACTTGATTAAAAGATATGTTAAAATCTTTCAAGGTCTGCCTCATCCATAATAATTGAGCACAACAACTACCAGCAGCAATATATTCAGCTTCTGCAGTGGAAAGGGCTACTGAATTTTGTTTCTTGGATGACCAAGACACTAGAGAGTGCCCTAGGAATTGACAGGTACCTGAGGTGCTTTTTCGATCAACCTTACACCCTGCATAGTCACTATCTGAATAGCCGACTAGCTCAAAGTTTGCACCCTTAGGGTACCACAAGCCAAACCCTGGAGTATAAATCAAATATCTCAGAATCCTGCGGACTGCCACTCTGTGACAATCCTTAGGGTTAGCTTGGAATCTAGCACACATGCAAACACTAAGCATAATATCAGGCCTAGATGCACACAAGTAAAGCAAAGAGCCTATCATGGATCTAAATTCTTTCTGATCAGCAGACTTACCTTCAGTGTTCAGATCCAAATGGCCATTAGTTTGCATGGGAGTGTGTATACCTTTTGCATCCTTCATGCCAAACTTGGTGATGATGTCTTTGGTGAACTTTTCTTGTGAAATGAAAGTACCTTCCTTCAGTTGATGGATCTGAAGTCCTAGGAAGTACTTGAGTTCTCCATCCAAAGACATCTCAAATCTCTTGGTCATCAGCTTGCTAAACTCTTCACTCATGGAACGGTTAGTACTGCCAAATATTATGTCATCGACATAAATTTGGCACACAAATAATTCTTTTCCATTTCTTTCAGTGAATAGAGTTGTATCAACTAAGCCCATTTTAAATCCATTGGTGATTAGAAATTCTTTCAATGTGTCATACCATGCTCTTGGTGCTTGTTTTACACCGTAGAGTGCTTTGTGCAATTTGTAGACATGGTATGGCTTCTTATCATTTTCAAAACCTGGTGGCTACTCTACATATACAAGCTCAGAAAGCTTACTATTCAGAAATGCTGACTTGACATCCATTTGGTACAGCTTGATATTGTGATGAGTAGCATAGGCTAAAAGGATTCTGATGGCTTCAAGTCTCACATTATGGCCTTCAGGTCTTTCCACCAGTGACCATACTTCATTTCTCTCAAACTGGTTGAGCTCTTCATGCATAGCATTGATCCAATCAGCATCCTTTAGAGCTTCACCTATGGTCCTGGGTTCAACATTTGAGACAAAGGAGTAATGCTCACAAAAATTAGCAATTCGAGATCGAGTGGTCACTCCCCTATTAATGGCACCGATGATATTGTCCACAGGGTGATCCTTCTGCAGCCGACTGATCACAGGGGGATCGGGGTTAACTGCCTGTGTCACAGCTGATGGGGTTGCCTGTGACACCAGTAGTTCTTCCTGTGACACAGCTGGGTGCATGAAGGCTTCTGAGTCCAGTAGATCATTGGCTGGGTTGCACTCGAACTCTACGTCATGGACTCCAGTGTCTTCAGGAATTGATGCAGTAGAGGGTTCTTGATCACTTGGTGAGGCAGGCTCCTCCTTGATGGTGGGTCTGATCTCACCAGTGGACTTCTTTAGAATGTCCTCATTTCCTACATCAATAGCAACTTGCTCTCCTTGGGAGCCATAAGACTCATCAAAATCCACATCTATAGATTCTTCAACAACCTTAGAGGAAGTGTTAAAGACTCTATAGGCATGGGAGTTAGTGGAATAACCAAGGAATATACCAACATCAGATTTAGCTTCAAACTTAGTTAGGCGTTTGCCTTTCTTAAGAATGTAGCACTTATAACCAAATACTCTGAAGTATGATATGTTAGGCTTGCGTTGGTGAGCAGTTCATAAGGAGTTTTCTTGAGTAGTGGATGTAGATATATCCTGTTGATAGAGTGACAAGCAGTGTTGACAGCTTCAGCCCAAAATCTTGGAGGAGTCTTGTACTCATCTAGTAGGGTCCTTGCCATCTCTATCAGGGTTCTGTTCTTCCTTTCCACCACTCCATTTTGTTGTGGAGCATATGGACCTGAGAATTCATGCTTAATTCCATGCTTGTCCAGAAATGCTTCCACCTTGGAGTTCTTGAATTCACTCCAATTATCACTTCTGACCTTCACTAGGTTTACCTTCCACTCATTTTGCACTCTGACAATGAGATGCTTGAACTTCTTGTACACCTGTGTCTTCTCCTTCAAAAAGAACACCCAAGTGTATCTAGAGAAATCATCTACAATGACAAAGCCATATTTGTTACCTCCTAAGCTCTCATAGGTTGTTGGACCAAAGAGGTCAATGTTAATGAGCTCGAAGGGAGTGGAGGTAGTCATGATGTTCTTAGGTCGATGAGCAGCTCCAACTTGTTTGCCAGCTTGACATGCATTGCAGGGTTTGTCTTTTTCAAACTTCACCTTCTCCAAGCCTATAACATACACTACACCACGACACAGAATTCCCTACTGATGTCTGTTGGGGAAAGTTAACATACACCGACGGACAGTTGGTCGGGAAAACTCTCGATAGACTGTTGGTAGGTAATGCATAGGTATGGCGTCTAACTGTCGGTCGGGAAACAAAAAATAATTAGTGTCAAATAGTCTGTCGGCAATACGATGATTCCCAACAGACAGCTGGTCTGCAAATAACGCTGACAGACCATCGGTCGGCAAAGAGCGTGCGCGCTGGGCAGGAACATAAAAATCTTGGCGCTGAAACAATTAACCTCCCCGCCCCCACCTGCCCCGGCCCGATAAGCCCAATACAATTCCCCCAAATTACTCAGAACCCTAGCTAGCTACTCCCCAGCCGGCGGCGATCTTCGTGCGACGGCTGCCAGCTCCGCCAGCCCCTGGTCCTCTGGCGAACCCCGCACGTGGTGCCACCCTACCCCGCCGGCGGTGTTCTTCCTGTGACCACGAAGCAGGGGAGGCGGCGGCGACGGAGCAGGCGACACGGCGACACGGCGGCGAGGCGGACCAGGTGACGCGGCCGATGAGGGGAGCGAGGCGAGGCGGCTCAGGGAAGCGCCCGCTCTCGTAAGCCCCCCATCGCCGATTCGGGTCGGCCCGATGCTTCGATCCGTGTGCTCTGATCGCCATTCCTGGGGTTTTAGGGTGTGGGTTTTGGCGTCTGATTTGGTTATGTCGCGCGATGCAAGGGGTTGCACTATATGCTTTCGACAAAGAGATCGATGAGGACCTGCACAGCAGGCAGCTTGCTGTGTACGGGAGGGAAACGATGCGGCGGCTCTTCGCGTCCAACGTGCTCGTCTCTGGCCTGAATGGACCTGGGGCTGAGATCGGTGTGTGCCTCCTTTGATTTCTGATTTTGACATTTGGTACTTTATTTTGTACGTTGTCATTGTGATGTTTGCACTGGCGTTACTATGCCATATATTTTGCTGGATTTTTATTGGTAATTTGGAATCTGTGATTACTTCACTATATTCCATAGATTTTTATTTGTCTTTTCGTTTGCTTTTAAGTTGTACTATTAGGTTCTGGATCACACGTTTGGTACTCCTTTTTTTTGTATATCTCTTGTTTTGTTGACTAAGGTTCAGTTGCCCCCTTTAGAGGTTCTACAATTTCCTCGATCTGAAGTCAAAGCAGCCAGATGCAAATGCCCCACCACTTGATGGATGTCTAAGGAGGATAACCGAGACTGATCCTGATGTCATTGATCATCAAGCACCATTAATCCAAAATTTTGGCAAAGCATTTGAGCGGAAGGAGAACCCAAAGGTCAAATATTGACATTTGTGTTATAGACAATTCAGTATTTTGGTAATCAACTGCAACATTAACTTGTTCGATTGATCGCAGAAAAAGAAAGCCCAGACACAAGAGAGATTGACTTATACTGGTGCGGATGATCAAGCTAAAAGGTTCGAAGATCCTTATGCAGAGAAGGCTAGGGCGATAGAAGTTTTGTTTCCTTCAACGGAGAAGGTTGTTAAGATCGGGGATCTAAATCCTGTTCAAGATTCATCCAAGAATGCTTCGCTTATAAGCAAAGAAGAAGCGCCTGACAGGTACGGAAACACCTCCTATGTATCTAATGCAAAAATTCAGTTAACATGATTTTATTTTCCTTATTTTTTAAGGTATTTCTATTACATACTCCTCCATTTTGCTGATATGTTTATATGGTTTCCATCTGAATCTCTGTCTTTCATGATTATTGATCTTGACTAACGTCACCTTGCTGCTAGCAAGTTGAATCATTTGGTGCAGTATGCATTCTGTATACTAGGCTGGCCGGTGTTAACTCTAGTACTACACTGGTGCAGGCTGTAACAAGGGAGCACTGAATGCTGCACTAATAAGTCCCCAAGGACAATTGGAGCTGCTCTCTGACCCCATGCTGTAAGTAGCTGGCCCACTATTCATCGTCTGCTAACTTAAGATTAGATTGCTCTCTATTGTACATAGTTTGTTACTGTCGTTTTGCTGAACTTTGCATTTCATATAGTTAATACTCCTCTATCTGCTGACTTAAGGCACAAGAATTAAGATGGGTTGTAAAATGGCTAAGGTTAAATGGTGTACTTAGGATGCTTGATACATAAGATTACATTAGTTATCGACATGTTATTGCAACTAACTGAAGGGTATCTAAATTATGGTCAAGGCAAATTCTAAAAAAGTGAAGATATATGTTATTATGGAGATTGAAATCCATCCCCACAGTGTTCTGGTCCATGATGTGTTGAGAAACTTGGGGAATGAACAAGGACAGTATCTTCCAGCTTAGGTATCTTATAACAAAGAGAACCAAAGGACTGACCTCATTCTGCAAGGATGATTCACATCCAATGTTGGCTGTTTCACCTTCTGACTTAGCTGGTTCTGAATGCCTCATTTTATTTGTTATGAGAGCAATTTCCAGGCCCTTCTCATTTAGTAAATTGACCATCAATTGACAAGCAAAAGGATTCAGTATATACTACACGTGTGAACAACAATTTTTCCAAGAGGAAGGGTGCTGTAACTTAATACCTTCCAGGAAGAAGTTTTGCAATTTCTGCCCATTTGTTACCATGCAAACGATGAGCATTAACAAGCACATGCTCCTCCTCAACAGTCCAAGCTTCTTTCCTTATTTGTGGATCCAAATGATTATGCCATCCAAAATATATAAGTAGCATCAAAAGTGAAGTGACTGTATGTTATGTTCCTTATGTACTTTATTCTGGCAAACTTACAAATGAAACAAATAATGTATGCAACAAACCTTACTATGATTATGTATATTAGATATGTCATTAATATTCAACTAGCAAGAACTAAGAAACAATGTTCTAATTAAAATACTAGTGTTGGCCTTTGTGTATGTATAGTATAGGTATCTAATACATTCCTCCCATGGAGACATGCAAACCATTCTTTTCCCTAGCAGCATATATTTTTATCTTTGTTGTTTAAGCTTGCAGTTGATCAATGTGTAATAATTTTAAGTCTATGCTTGGCAGATTTACAATTTGTTTCTTTTGTAGGAAGGACATGCATGAGGACGAGGAATCAAGTAGCCGGCGGTTTGCATCAACCTGATGTTTTTTGTAATGGAGTAAATTCTGTCTCATTGGACATGCACCTTTTGCCTATCGTTTTGTAATTCTGATGTATGTGGTAATCATGCTGAGAATAGACGAACAATCTGTATGTCTGAGAATTAATGAAGCTATTATGGTTCGGTTGTGATTTAATATTTGGAGGATATGCATGTTGATAATTTGAATGTATACTGCTGTGAAATATGCAAATTTGATTGATGTTTGCTCGGTAATGGCCACTGTCAAATATCTGAAATATGTGAATGTAAATTGTGAAATATTTAGCTGTGATGGGTAATGTTGGTCGGCAATTAGTACTCCATCAGACTGTTGGTTGGGAAAGACTCTTTACTAGGCTGATGGAAAGTTGGTCGGCAAAATCAATGCCGTCGGACTATTGGTCGGGAAAGGGTCGTGGCTGGACCGACGGAAAGTTGGTCGGCAAAATCAACACCGTTAGACTGTCGGTCGGCAAAAAATGTCGGTCGGGAAAACAGATGTCCGTCGGGAAAAATATGTTGGTCGGGAAAACTTTTGCACTACCGACTTACAGTCGGTCGGTAAAGATATGTTGGTCGGGAAAAGCCTTTGCTGACAGGACTTTCAGTGACAGACAAAGTCGGTCGGCAAAACCCTTTCCCGACCGACTTTCTGTTGTTGAAAGCGGTTTTCCCTACCAACGTGGTTGTCGGGAATTCGGTGTCGTGGTGTAGTGATAGACATGTTTGCTCAGCTTGTTTAGAAGCTTCATCCCAGCATGTCCTAGCCGCCTGTGCCACAGCCATCCAACACTGATCTTGGCCATTAGACACCATGGAGCTGCTGCAGGCTGTTCATAGAAATTCACAGTGTATAGCTTACCAGACCTGCATCCTTCAAACACTTGAGAATCATCAGATAGTTTGGAAGCTATAACCTTTTCAGGATAGAAAGTAACTTTCATGCCTGTGTCACACAGCTGTAACACAGACATCAGACTATAGCCTATCTGATCAACAAGCATAACATTAGATAAGAAGTGATTCTCAGATATGGCAACTTTACCAATGCCATTTACCTTTCCTTTAGAGTTGTCTGCATAGATCACATGTTCACTTGGAAGATTTTCACTGGTGATCTCTACAAACTCCTCTCTGCCTCCAGTCATATGTTGTGTACATCCACTGTCCACAATCCAATCAGTTCCACTGGAGATAGTTTCCTGCAAGATTAGTGATGACACTTAGGGACCCAAACATGTTTGGTTCTCTTTGCAGTTTTATCATAAGTAGAAGTAGCAGATGTATATATAGCATATTTGTGTTTAAGGTTAACAGCATCAGCAACAGATGATATGACTTTGATCCTCTTTGGCTGGCAGTCACCTGCAACCTTAGACACATGAGTTAATGGCCTGTTAGATCTGCCTGTGACACCGGTGGGTACACAGCTGTGTAAGCCACTGGTGACACCGGCAAGAGTAGACTTAGGCACCCAGATGGCAGACAACCACTTCGTCAGGCGCCTGCGACCTACGTACTTGGCCACTATCTTTCCCTTCATATCCTTCTGCAAAACATAGCCTGGGTTAGAAGGAATGCTTGCTTCATTCCTCTTTCTCTGCTCATGACCAACACTCTTGTTGTCATTAGTTCCTGCCTGTTTCACAAATTTTGCTGCAAGACAAGTGTTAGTGGCAGCAGGCAGTTTATCTTTAGTAGTAGAGGCAGAATAGCCCAGGCCTCTTCGGCCTTCATTCTTTCTCAACATCTCAGCTCTTATAAGCTGATACTTTTGCATGCCAATGTTGGCACTGCAGAGACCTGTTCTTATATATTGATCAAGGAACAACTTCTTACAGGGGGTCTGTGTTAGTGGCTATCCTAGGCCTAATCGTAGACTAATCCGACTAATCCTCCTAAGTCCTCTAGGTTGTCGGGGCTTCTGGTTCCGCCTGATCGTTGCCTTGGATCTAACTTGACCTTCTGTGACCTAATTGGACCTGCTTAGGCTTGTAAGTCACCCTGTTCGATCTGTCCTCCCCTATGGGATTGTTGATCCTTATATAGGGGGTACCCTGAGTCGTACCGTACATGAACTTAAGCCCGAGTAGGACTCCGGCTTCCTTAACCGCAGGGATTGACTTCCTAATTAAGGGGTTTTCTTCCATCCTTATCGGGATTACCTTATCTCCTGGGGATACTTACCAGATACGCGTACTTACTCCGGTAATCCAGGGAACTAGTGTATGGGTACACCCCGGTGTACGGGATTCCGTACTATACATCGTCAGGACCTTTTTCCGGACGGACCGTTTGGAGAATTCGGGACGGTCCGTTTGGACGGTCCGGCCAGAGTATGCGGGACTTCTAGAGTTGATCCGGACCTTGTTCCGGATGAACTGTTTCGAGGGTTCGGGACGGTCTGTTTGGACAGTCTGGACGGATGGTTCGGGACTCCTAGAGGATATCCGGACCTTCTTCCGGACGGACAGTTTGGAGGGTTCAGGACGGTGAAAGGACCGAGATGCCGACTAGAGGGGGGGGTGAATAGTTGGCTTATAAAATTTTCTCTTTTAATCTTTTGTTCAAGTTGTCAGATTAACTTCACAAGTTAATAGTGGACAGCTGTGACACAGGTGAGTGACACAGATGGAAACTATGTGTAAATTAACACACAGCTATCACACAGGTGAAAGACACAGGTGAAGAGATAATCAAACACAGGTGCTCTACTTAGACTGACTGTGACACAGGTGCTGATACAGGTGAATACAAGTGAATGAAGCAGTTGTGTAACAGAAGATCACACACAGGTATAAAGGTAATCTAGCACAGATGAAAAGGTAAACTTAGCAGATCAAGTCTAAGAGACACAAGCAAGCAAGGATAAACAGATATGCATGCAATACAAGAAGTAAAGGAGACTTAGGGGTTTTTCACCGAAGTTCCCAACTCTTTGCAGAGAAGGTACGTCTCCGTTGGAGAGACCACTCCTAAGAGCTGGCCAGCACTAAACCATGCTTCTTCTCCGAGTACCTGATCCTTCAGGACTCTTTCTTTTGCTTGTGGAGATCCTTTTGCCTTGCAGCAGGTAGACCTCAGAACACCTTCACAAACTACTGGTTCAGCCCACACAAGCTTGGGTGATACCAGCAACTCCTACACCCGTCTAGGACTAGACAAACTCCAAGAGTAACAGATGATGCAGCAGCAATCTCTTGGAGGAACCTTTGCTCGTGCTCTAGCTCACAAACCCACTCGAACTAACCCTTAGGCTCTCGGCTCTTGTGGAGTGGTTGGAGGCTTTGCAACGGTCGTATGCGAATCACTGATTTGAGCAAGGTTGAGGACAGAGTCCTCCCCTGGTCCCCTATATATAGGGTCCACAGGCACCTGATCGTTACCCTGTTGCCACGTAGGATTAAGTGAGCCACCGGTGTCAACCACCGGTGACACAGCTACACCCTATGCCCAACTGTACCCGGCTTAGGCAGACCGACACCTGTGTCACCGGTGGCGCACACAGGTGAACCCTTAGCTGATAGCCGCACTACTCAGCCCGGTCCTGGCACATGACATGCCCTCAGCATACTTCAAACTCTAATACCTACAAGGAGAGAACCTCCGATAGGCTTCTGACTCAGCAGACCGCCCATCGTAGTGTAGGTACCTTAGCATTTCTCAAGCTCTCCCCTGGTACAGAGATGTACCTAAGTCATAGAGCGGAAGACCACTTGTGACACAGCTGTGTCACACAGGTGCCTAAAGCTCTAGGGTTTTCACTGTTAGTACTGCAGAGCACTAACACAAAACAGCTACATACTTTTGTGCAAAGCTATTGACACAGGGCAACTGGCCTCAAAGCACCAATCCCCTTAACCAACACTCTGAGCAATGAGCAACGTTCCCTTAGACAACTGCTACTATTTCATCCCTCCTGATAGTATGGGTGGTTCCTATGGACTCAAAGAAACTAGCAAATCTAGGCTTCACCTGCCACCAACCGAAGTCACGGCCCTTGACGCATCAAGCCACCATCACCTTGTTTGCATCTCCCTGCACAGCACCGGCTTCTTCTCAGCTGTGACACAGCTGCCTAGCACAGCCATCTCCTTGTCCTTGAAACCACCTTGTACCCTTTTTGGTGGCCATCCTTTTCTAGATAACCTTTATTCATGGAACCTGTAAACTCTGCTTACACTCAATGTAAACATTAGATTCCAGTTTAGGTTGCCATTAACCATCAAAACCAAATTAGGGCCTAGATGATCTTTCAATCTCCCCATTTTTGGTGGTTAGTGGCAACCCAAGCTTCACATATCCAAATATATAGAATTGAAATATTGAAACATTTGAATGTTGGTAGAATATACTCCCCCTGAATCTGTGCATAAAAGATTTGTTTGACAAGAGATGCACAGTTTACATGTTTTAAGCATGGGAAGTATTTTCTGATGACTTGCATTCTTATCAGTTTAAGTATGTTGATGAATGATCAGGACATTATATTCCTTATCAGAGCATACAAGTAAATCAGAGCAAGTCATATCAAACATATGTATATCAGAGCACAAAATGTACAAAATATGCAAGACATGCATCAGAGCATTTGATATTTGTATCAAAACATAATCAGACATGTATATATCAGATCATACATATGTATAACAGAGCAAACTATGAATCTGAGCATTGTGGCAGGTTTAAGCTTGGACTTAGCTTTGTGGCAGGTGATGCATCTTTGCACCAACCGTTCGACGTCTCTTCGCATCTTTGGCCAATGGAAATGATCAGCTATCATTGCATATGTCTTGGCCATTCCAAAGTGTCCCATTAGTCCTCCCGCATGAGATTCCTGCAATAATAGCAAGCGAATGGACGACTCGGGAACACAAAGCATGTTAGTGTAAAATAAGAAGCCATCATGCACATGGTACTTGTCCCAACCTTTCCCATTGTGGCAATGAGAGAAAGGTTCTGAAAATTCTTTATCATTAGCATATAATTCTTTTAAACTTTCTAATCCAAGGACATTTACCTTTAGCTAAGTTAATAGTGCATGTTTTCTTGATAGAGCATCAGCTACGATGTTATCCTTTCCTTTCTTATACTTGACAACATAAGGAAAGCTTTCAATAAACTCTACCCATTTAGCATGTCTAAGCTTAGCTTGAACTTTCAAATATTTCAATGATTCATGATCAGAATAAATCACAAATTCTTTAGGCCATAGATAATGTTGCCATACCTCAAGTACTCTTACCAAAGCATATAACTCTTTGTCATAAACAGGATAGTTCAATTGTGCACCACTTAGTTTTTCACTAGAGTATGCAATTGGTTTTCCTTCTTGCATGAGAACACCTCCAATTCCTATTCCACTAGCATCACATTCAAATTTGAAGGTTTTAGTGAAATCAGGCAATGCAAGTAAAGGTGCTTCAGTTAACCGCTTCTTTAATTGTTGAAAAGCTCTTTCTTGAGGATTAACCCATTGGAAATGAACTCCCCTTTTAGTTAGTTCATTTAATGGAGCCGCAATAGTACTAGAATCTTGTACAAAATGGTGATAGAAACTAGCTAAACCATGGAAGCTTCTCACCTGGCTAACATTCAAAGGAGTAGGCCAATTTTTAATAGCTTCTATTTTTGATTCATCGACCTCAACTCCTTGACTTGATACTACAAAGCCTAAGAAGACAAGTTTGTTTGTACAAAAAATACACTTCTCAGGATTGGCATATAAATTTTCCTTTCGAAGAACTTCCAATACTTGTCTTATATGTTCAACATGCTCTTTCATGGATTTGCTATAGATCAAGATGTCATCAAAGTACACTACAACAAATCTATTAATGAATGCTCTTAAAACATGGTTCATTAGCCTCATGAAAGTACTAGGGGCATTGGTCAAACCAAAAGGCATAACCAACCATTCATACAATCCAAATTTTGTTTTAAAAGCGGTCTTCCATTCATCACCAAGATTGACTCTAATTTGGTGGTATCCACTTTTTAAATCGATTTTAGAGAAAATATTAGAACCACTAAGTTCATCTAGCATATCATCAAGCCTAGGGATAGGATGACGATACCTAACAGTTATGTTATTAATGGCTCGACAATCTATGCACATTCTCCATGTTCCATCCTTTTTAGGTACTAAAGTTACGGGAATAGCACAAGGACTTAAGCTTTCTCGAACATACCCTTTCTCAAGTAGTCCTTGAACTTGACTTTAGATTTCCTTTGTTTCCTCCGGGTTGACGCGGTATGGAGGACGGTTTGGAAGTGAGGCTCCCGGAATGAGATCAATTTGATGCTCAATGCCTCTAATGGGAGGAAGTCCTACATGTATTTCTTCAGGAAACACATCTTGATAATCCCGCAAAACTTTTGAGACAACACTAGGAAGATTGGTGAGGTCGTTAGTCATAATCAAAGTATCCTTATAGATGAGAACAACATACATGACTTCAAAATTATTTCTCACCTCCTTGATGCCCAGTTTATTAGTGATCATGACTAACTTCTTGTCTTCATTATCTTTTCTTCCTTTCAAATTAATTTTGTCATCTCCCAATTTAGCTTCCACTTTCTTTTGCATGTTTTGAGCACGAATTTGATTAGGAGTCATAGGAAACAATTTCACATTTCTTTCTCCTATCTTAAACATGTAGGTATTGGCTCTTCCATCATGTGTGACATATCTATCATAGAACCAAGGACTTCCCAAAAGTATATGGCATACAGTCATAGGTACAACATCACAAGTAATGGTTTCAACATAATCTTTAATTTTAAATGTGACATTAACCCTGTGTTGTATTTTGACATTGCCAAAATCACTAAGCCATTGAACATTGTATGGATGTGGATGCTCGATCAATTTCAATCCAAGTTTATCACACATTTCTTTACTAGCAAGGTTATGACAGCTACCTCCATCAATAATTAACTTGATTACCTTGTCATTTACCTTAGCTTGTGTTTGAAAGAGATTGGATCTTTGTGGATGCTCATCTTCTTTTTGTTGCACGCTAAGGACCTTAGTGACAACAAGCGCACTTCTGGTCTCAAAGGTACAACTGGCGTAGTCTTGCCTTTCTTCTTGAGCGTCTTCGACTCTTTCTTCATTTGCAGTGGGCTCTGCCTCTTCTTCATCTCTTGAGATGTATTCTCCATCTTCATTGACCAACATGACTCAGTTATTAGGGCATTCTCTTGAGATATGTCCACGCCCTTGACATTTGAAGCATATGATCTCTCTTGACCGAGTAGTGGATCCACTTGATGAAGTTGTGGAGGTTGTGGGCTTTTCCATGCTTGGAAAAGGTGCTGATTTTGCCACAGAAGAGGGACTAGTGTTAGAAGCAAATAAATTACTAGATGAAGGTGTACCTCTACCCAAACCAAAATGAGCTTTGGGTGCGTATGATGGGGCCTTGAAGCTAAATGATGGTGTCGATTTTGACTTGGCATATCTAGCATCTTCTTGCAGTTGTCGTTCGGCCTTTTCTGCTTGGTGCACCAACTCAACCACGGTGTGGTAGGGTTGGTAAACCACAATGTGTTTTATATCATGGCGAAGACCATGCATGAAGCGAGACAGAGTTTGCTCTTCGTCTTCTCGAACATCAGCTCGAATCATGGCTTGTTCCATGTCTTTATAGTATTCCTCCACGGTACTAGGACCCTGTGTCAAAGCTTGTAGTTTATCAAATAAATTACGTTTATAATGTATAGGCACAAACCTCGTTTTCATTTCTTTCTTCATTTCGGCCCATGTGGAGATTGGTGGTTCGCCAAATTCTCCTCTTTGGTTTTGTACTTGCTCCCACCAAATAAGAGCATAGCCATCAAATTCCAAGGTGGCCATTGCAAGCTTCTTCTCCTCCGAATAGTTTTGCATCCGGAAGATCTTATCCACTGTCAGTTCCCATGTGAGATAAGCATCAGAATCAGACTTCCCGTCAAACTTGGGGATGGTGAATTTGAGTCTGCCAAATTTCTCTTCTTGATGATGATCATCATAGCGTCTTTGTTGGTAGGCATCATTGCGGTAGATGCGGAAAGGGGCAGCAGGGTTGTTCCCTTGACCGGTTGGCGGAGGTTGTGCTGAAAAAGCAGCAGCTCATTGTCTTCGGGACTGAGCTTCCCGTGCTAGTCATGCCACAACTTCTTCGTCGGTCTCGTTTAGTTCCTCCTCATCATGAACACTAGGTTCACCTTGTGTGCTATGGTGAAACTCTGCCAATTGCTTGTGCAATTCTGATCCTACCTCGGTGAGAATATCTTTTTGAAGAATGCTCATGTTTTCATTCAATTGTTCATTGAAGTCATTCGTGAGCTTCTCGAGGTCGGTTCGAGTGACAAAAGCGGGGTTTTCTTCAGCTCCTGCCATGGTTAGCTCAAAGCAAAGAAATATCACAAATTAACTGTTTGGATGTAGATTTACTCAGTCCCTTCCCTTTGCTTACCGAAGTTCTTATGAAGGCTTCCTCAACTGAAGAACAACGTGTACTCCAGAAGTAGTACAAGGGTGAAGGTGATGAATCGAGTGAATCAAGGCTCAAGTGCTGTAATAAGACAATGGCTATTTTGCTGGAGCTTGGAAGGTTAGTGTAATACCTATGCAATTGAAATTCTAGATATCATAATGATAAGTAGTAATCCACACTAGAAATTTAATACTTAGTTGCGATCACAAAATATAATTGAAGAATGAGAAAGCTCGTGTTGCACAAGTTGGAAAGACAATAGCTTGATTTTCCTTTTGATTGGGCTACGGATTTGCACATGAGATCACTAGTTATGCCTAGTTCTTGAATTGGAAATGATGCCCAAAAGATATTGACCAAGGCTTTTTCTTCTTTCTTTTTCTCTTCTTTGATTGACACTAATTTTTCTTTCCCTTCTTTTTCTTTTCTCTTCTTTCTTTTGTAACAAGGTCAATTTTACAACAAGGGCTTAACAAGAAAAAGTAACTCTTAATTTGAGTTCTAAGGTGTAATACCCCAAAGTCGATGATTAGGTCTTTGCCTTGCATTCATGCATACATGTCATCATCCCCGCACACACACACACACACACTTTATTCAGACTTAAATGTGATATGATTATATTTTATAGAATACGTACATATCTCATCCTCGGTAGATATTTTAGCTAACACCAATCAACTTATTCGGGATATCGAACCAGAGCTTTCGTAATGTTAGGTGAGTAAGGACCAGGGTTCTTTGGTTGGAACCATTCCCCAACATTTCGTTCCCAAGATTGACCCAAAAGTTACATGAAATGATAGCTCGATTAGAAACTCCGATTTCAAACCCTAACGAGATAAAAACTAGGGTTAAGTAAATGGGCAAGTTAATATGCCTAAAAATTTGCCAAACTTTGGAAACAGCCATGAATTTTAATACTCTAGCCACATGTGAAATTTCAAAAATTTTGGAGGGACATAAAACTTAGTTGAAGTTTAAACTCCGAATTAGGTCAAACTTGAGAATTGAACTAGAGACCAGTTCAAACCAGTTCCAAATCATTTCAAATTTTTACAGTAGGTCCTATAAATCATTTTGAACCTCCTGTAAAAATTTCAGAATGTTTGGAGCAAAATTTGCACATAAAATAACGCAAATACCAATTCTGTAGTTATATAAAAAGAAAAACAAAAAGGGAGTGGGCCGAGGCCTGTTCGGCCGGCCCACCAGCCGGCCCGCTCGCCCCTCCCGCGCCTCCTCTCTCCCTGCCACGCGGGCCCGGCTCGTCAGCCTCTCCCTCTCTCTCTCACCCGCCACATGGGGCCCGCCTGTCATCTCCTCCCCTCCACGTCGCCGCCGTTGGCTGGCCGGGGTGGGCGGTGCCCCCATCCCAACCACCGCTGTCCGAGCCGCCGCCGCCCTATAAAAGCCGTCCCGACAGCCCGCGTTCCCCCACGCCCTCCAAACCCTAGCCCTCCCCCCTTGCTTCCTCTCTCCCGTGCACAATTTCTCGCCGGCGCCATCGTCTTCCCCACCTCCGGTGCTGCTCCGACGAGCCCCCGCCGCCTCTCCCGTGGTTCCCGAGCCCATTTCTTCCGCCTCCGACCACCTCCTCTCCTCCCTAACCTCCCTCCTCCTTCTTTTCTTGCAGATCCGTGCCCGAGGTGCTCCCTCGCCGTAGCTCCGGTCGCCGCCGCCGTTTGCCCCGTCGCCGGCTCTCCTCCAGCTAGCCCCGGCTCCTGCGCCGCCGCTTCGGACCCGGGGTAAGCAGCCGCCGCTTTTGCCGCTCCTCCCGACCGCTGCCGTGCCCCGAGCGCTGTCCCGGCCATCTCCGGTGAGATGCGCCGCCGCCGAGCTCCCCTCCGGCCAAACCCGTGTGAGAGAGAGACAGAAATGAGAGAGGCCACGTGGCCCTCTTTCATTGGGCTCGGGTGCCCAGTCAGCTCTGACTGCGGGACCCCCCCACGTCAGTGAAGGGTAGTTGGGTTTAGGAGTAGGGATTTATGTAGGTTCCTGGGTGTACTCAGCATTTTCAAGGATTGGCAGAACAGTGAACGTTAGGGTAGGGTAGTTTTTCGGGTGAGTTTAGTGTTTAGGGTTTCGCAGAGATAAGGGTTAGGGTTTCCGACGATATTCGAAATGCCGTAACTTCCGAACCGTAGCTCCATTTTCAACGAATTTTATATATTCAGAAACCTTATGAAATTTCCTACATGTTGGTTGAAACAAAATCCCAATATGTGCAATTGCACTACAGACCAAATTGAACTCGATTTAATTCATCCCCTTTCGGTTGTCATTCTTCGATAATTCGTATCTTGATGGTATTAGCTCCAAATTGAATAGTTTCAGCTGCGTTAGGTTTGTATTGTAGAACACTTTCATAACTTACTGTAACGCCCATTTTAATAAATAAATAGATTGTTGCTTTGTCTCATGCATACATGGCATCATCCGTGCACAACCTGATATAAACTTGAATAGTTTCTAATTACGTTTTATAGAATACGTGCATATCTCTTTCTAAAAATCCAAATGCCTCTTTTGAATCGGAAAGCAAACGTCGGAAAAGAAGGGTTTAGATTTGGGGTAGTCCCTCAGCAGATGAGTTTTTTAGGTGTTTCCAATTGGAACAGCTCCGTAAGTCTTCTATCTATCTCTGTGCAAAATCTCATCCAATTCCGTTGGGTGGATCGAAATCTACGAATGTTTTACCGAGCGTCAGTCTGCTGCTTTTGCAAAACCAGAAGTTCCGATTTTCTATACCGGAAGTTCCGATCCGTATCGGAAGTTCCGATACAGGAGTCGGAAGTTCCGACTTTTCCCGAACCTCCAAACCAAGGGTAACCCCGGAACCTCCGGTTGGGTCGGAACTCTGATCCAGGAACCGGAAGTTCCGACTTTTCCCGAGCATTCAAAACAGAGGTGACGTCGGAAGTTCCGGTCAGGTCGGAACATCCGATGTTCACATCGGAACTTCCGATCCGGCTGTCAATTTTGAGTTTCGAGGTTGCCACGTGCCGTCGCCGTGGGGGGGGTGTTGAGCGGTGGCACCTGCGTGGGAACTCCACCAGGGCACCCAGGATCACTTCCCCAAGGGCCCCCTTCCTATTTTCCTCCTCCTCTTTCATTTCCTTAGTGTTCTCCTCCCTTTCTCCCCAAAAACAGCACAAGAGAAGCTCTCATCTCCATCATCTTCTCCAACTCCGGTGGCCAACTCCGGTGAGCTAACACCGCAACTCCGGTGACCCTCTTCCTCCTCTCTCCCTTCCCCTTTTCCTTCCCCAAGTTCCTTTCCTCTCTTCCTCCTTTTCTTCCTCAAGCTCCTTCTTCCTTCCTCACTCTTCTTTGTTCTTTTTTTAGCTCCAACCAAGTTCTAGGCTGCATTGTTCCATCAAGTAGAAGGCTAAAGCTGAGGGGAAATAGAAGTGAAGCTAGTGATTGGAGTTGAGAGCCAAGAAGTTGTTATTTCATCTTTTTAAAACCCTGAGTGTTTTCTTTAAAAAGGGTATATAGTTCATCTTGGCTCAAGTTTTTATTTTCCAAACTTTACAAAGTGTTCTATTGTTCGTTTCAGTTTTAATGTTTCAATTAGTTAGCCCAATTAATTAGTTTTGCTCTAATTTTCAAATCAACATGGTTAAACCTAATGTAAACTCAAATTCAATGAATCATGCATATAGCTATTCGGATAATCATTTTAATTCTTTAAGTTAAAATTTGAGAGATGCTTCTTATTGCAAAACCCTAGCATTCACTACATGTTCTAGCATCTCATGTATAGCATTCCATCATGCATACATGCCGGAAAGCTCATTCCTTTTTATCGTTTCCTTGTCGATGTTTTGTGTTATTTACGACAGAACCCGAGGAAGAAGAACCGCAAACGGTTGAGCTCACTCAAGTCTCCGAATCCTACGACGAAGGCAAGCAGAGCTTGTTGCATCCTTTATTTTCCATAGCAATGTATTGTGTGCAAATGCTTGTTTGAATTGGATGTTGAAATTGAGTTTACTAGTATGCGTAAGGTGTATTCGTTGCGTCGAGAACGTCCTTACTGCCCTTTCAACTAAAATTGGTTAAGTGAGTTGGGAGAGCCGAGGGTGTACGCAATGGATACGGTTGGTGTTTATTGAAGTGTTGAAGTGACCCAGGGGTTTGGAGAATGAAATTGAGATTGGTCACACACCAACTGCATGCCGGAGTGTTACTTCCCTGTCACGCGTAAACATTTCCGAGAATTGATACCGGAATGGTTGAGGTAGAAATGTACTCGCCATGTCCTGGGTGATCAATTGTCGGTAATGATCCGAGAATTGATTGAATGTAATGTGAATTGGATTGATAGCCCTCGCGGACGTTAGCGGAATCGATATCGGGAATGTTTGAGGTAAGCCTCGATATCACTTGGAGCCTTGCAACCTCCAAGTGAAATGCACTCAACATGTCCAGGGTAGTCGTATTGCCGGTAGTGATCCAAAAGGTGGATTAAATTGAAATGGGTGTGGGCTACCCCAATGTGATGTCTCAATTGTATTGATTTCTTAGTGTTCATGTTGAATCCTGAAGTTCACTTCGATTCTGCTATTTCCTAATTATGCTATTGTTAGCTTGTTACCTCGATTATGTATTATTTCGATGGAATTGCATTCATGTTTAATTGCCATTGAATTAGTATGCGTAGGACATTTAATCAAGCACGGATAAGTCTTGCGAGTACCTTCGTACTCACCTAGGATATTCCTAGACTTTTGCAGGTGAGCCAACTGTTGCGGAATTTTGTGATGAAGCTTAATCCCCATGGTTTCCTTGGTCAGCGTTCAACCCGTGGGCGTGGTTTGGAGGTTATGCAGTGGTTGATGCACCACTGCGGGGTTTTTGTTATTTTCCGCTGCTTGTACATATTTCAGTTCCAACTAAATTTACGGTTATCGCCGACTGATACATGTGTAAAGTTCACTCAGTGGACAACTAGCGTTAATATAGTACTGTAGTGCTTGTTTTTGGTATTCGAGTTGTTATTCAGGCTGCCCATATGCAATGTGTGAATGCTATGAAGTATGTGGGCATGCCGTGGAGAGTTATTGCTGATCCTTCTTTTACTACGTCGAGCAGGACTCGGTTGAGTGACCCGCTGGCTGTGATGCTGTGCCGGCCAGGCAGGGTGTGGGTGGGTTCTACCGGGCCTTCGGGCGACCCACTAGCCCTCGGGCTAGGTTAGGGTGTGGGTGGAATCGCCGGGCTCCTCCGACCTTGTTCTTCGTGGTAGGATTAGAGAACGGCTTTAAACCTCCACCGGTATCTGGAATCTGTATGTGGTTCTAGGAAGATTGGTCGCTTCCGGCCGGCTCGCACGTGGCGGGTGTCGGATCGTTCCGTCTCGGTGCGTACGGCGCAGGTACCGTGCCACCGTAGAGGACGAGTCCTTCGGTCCTTGGCGACTTCGCGTTCCCTTAATCATATGTGGATTTCGGGTCCGTGACAGCTTGGTATCAGAGCCGAGCAGACCGTAGGAAGCCAATTGCAGGTGGGCGTTAGTTAGGACTCGGCAATGTCGAGAAAATTATTTTCAAAGTTAAAAAAAAACCTATGTTCAAAAGTTAGTAAGTAGATTGCTTTTTATTTCTCGTCCTCATCGGTCTTAGTTCTGAAATTCCTTGTCTATTGCATTTGTTTTTGCTTGTGGATGATCCTGATCTGTGTCTTGTTTTGTCAGATGGCTTCTTTTCAGTTAATGCATGCTACCCATGGATTGGATGTCGAAGGGTTTCCTGAAGTGTTGCTGTATATGCTTCGGGAACTCGGATTTCGATATCTCCCAGAATACCTCGTGCACAGAGCCACCCTAGGTTTTGGTATGTATGAGTATCGGGCGCGTGTGTTTATTCAACCGCGTGAGTTTGATCCTCCCCATCAGCCGCGTTTCTTTAACGGCTATGGAGCAGAGTTAGAATCTGCTGTCCAAGATGCAGCTTATTCGGCGATGTGTCATCTTCGCCATGAGCTTCCGGGTCTCGCTGAAGGCCCTTTCTCCTTCTTTCCGTCGCGGACTCCTATGGAGAACGTGATACCTCCTAAGGATTTTACTCAAGAGCCTAATGTGGCATTGGCTCATTTGGGCCGCCTTGTTCGATCTTTGGACGTGGCATATCGTGCTCGTGGTTTCGAGACAAGACGATATCGTCACCGTCTCATTATTTCCCTTGAGCTGGCTCGACACCAAGGGAACTTCTTCATACCACCACCACACTTCTGGACCGGGGAAGGCATCTACTCGGTCTATGAAGGAGGTCCGTGGGCGTATCAATATCCGTCCGTGGGCGGGACAGAACTTGGAGTTCATCTTGATGTTCTGCGTCCGCAAATGGCTGTGGGTGGCGTCCGTCGCGTCCCCACCGTCACTCCTCCGCATGGTCATGGAATTCCCTTGTTCCACACCATGGTCCCTCTTCTCATCGACTTGGAGGCTATGGAGACTCGTCGCCATGCAGGGTTTCCATACAGTCCATAAGCGGTGTGGTTCAGTCTTAGCTTCTGTTTGGGTCGCAATTTTGGAATTGTAAAGTTGATCCAAACTCTAATCCCGTAGATAGCTTTTGGAGGCATGTAAGCGGGTATTGGTGGCTGCTAATTTTGGTACCTTGTGTATGTTTATCTCTCCTTTATGGTGATTTAAACCGCAGCCCCATGTAATGAACTATGTTGAACGTGTTAATACCCTAGTGTATTTTGTCAATCGTTCTTACATTCGTTCTACACTTCATTTTCCTCCTGAAAATGTGTATGAATTAATGTGACATGTTCATGAATGCCTTGTCTTACTATCGTGGAAAGTGTTATCTTTCAGCCTCTCGTGTTGTCATCTCATCGTGTTGTCGAATGTTGCAACAGGATGGCTTCGGGAACACGTGGAGCCGGTCGTGCTCGTCGGGATCGTGACGAGGAGGAAGTGCCACCTCCTCCTCCCCAGCAACCTAGTGTTGCGGATCTTCTGGTAACGCAGAATCGGATTCTTGAACAGCTGGTGCGCAATCAGGGCCCAGGAGGTGGGCAAGCTCGTGGTAGTCTGGCTGATTTTCAGCAAACTCAACCGGCCATTTTCGATCGGGCAGATGATCCCTTGGAAGCAGACAACTGGATTCGCACTATTGAGAGAAAGCTCCAGCTGGCTCAATGTGTAGAAGCCGATAAAGTCAGTTTTGCTTCTCATTTTCTCGAGGGTGCTGCTGCAGATTGGTGGGATAATTTCCTTGCCATGCAAGCCCCTAGCCATGTCGTCACCTGGGCAGAGTTCCGATCTAGTTTTCGAGCATTCCATATTCCTGCCGGTGTCATGGCGATAAAGAAGGAAGAATTCCGTGATCTTCGTCAAGGCCGAAAGTCAGTGTTGGAGTTCCTCCGTGACTTCAATCATCTAGCTCGTTATGCTCAGCGGGAAGTATCCACAGATGAGGATAAAGTGGAGAAGTTTATGGAGAAGTTGAATGAGGATATGCAGGCTAAACTTGCTACTGTTGATGTGAATAATTTCCAGCATCTAGTGGATAAGGCTGTTAAGGTGGAAGCCAAGGAGTTAGCTTTGGATAAGTCTCGCAAGCGCGAGAGGGAGATGCAGAAGTCTGCTGGGAGTAGCTCGCAAAAGCCGTGGGTGTGGCAGTCAACACCACCCCGTTCAGTTGGGTCGTACCCGCAAAAGTTGCAGGGTTTCGTTCCCCGTCCTCAGCAACAGGGTTTCCAACCTCGTCCTCAAGGAGGGCAGCCGCAGTCTTCATTTGACCTGAGTAAGGTTCAGTGCTATCCAGAGTACATGATGTTTTTCATGTGTCTCAATTGAAAGCTTGCCCTCGTGTCCCTGAGGTAAAGATCAATCCTCAAATAGAGGAGCTGCGTGAAGACCTCACCTATCGGGAGTATCCCGTGCGCATTCTTGATGAATCAGAACGCACAACCCGTCGTCGTGCCATTAAGTTCTTCAAAGTGCAATGGAATAATCATACCGAAGATGAGGCTACATGGGAGCGAGAAGATTGGCTCCAAGCTGAATTTCCTTTCTTGTTTGCCGAACGTTAGAGATCTCGGGTCGAGATCTGCTTAAGGGGGGTAGGTTTTGTAACGCCCATTTTAATAAATAAATAGATTGTTGCTTTGTCTCATGCATACATGGCATCATCCTTGCACAACCTGATATAAACTTGAATAGTTTCTAATTACGTTTTATAGAATACGTGCATATCTCTTTCTAAAAATCCAAATGCCTCTTTTGAATCGGAAAGCAAACGTCGGAAAAGAAGGGTTTAGATTTGGGGTAGTCCCTCAGCAGATGAGTTTTTGAGGTGTTTCCAATTGGAACAGCTCCGTAAGTCTTCTATCTATCTCTGTGCAAAATCTCATCCAATTCTGTTGGGTGGATCGAAATCTACGAACGTTTTACCGAGCGTTAGTCTGCTGTTTTTGCAAAACCGGAAGTTCCGATTTTCTATACCGGAAGTTCCGATCCGTATCGGAAGTTCCGATACAGGAGTCGGAAGTTCCGACTTTTCCCGAACCTCCAAACCAAGGGTAACCCCGGAACCTCCGGTTGGGTCGGAACCTCCGATCCAGGAACCGAAAGTTCCGACTTTTCCCGAGCATTCAAAACAGAGGTGACGTCGGAAGTTCCGGTCAGGTCGGAACATCCGATGTTCACATCGGAACTTCCGATCCGGCTGTCAATTTTGAGTTTCGAGGTTGCCACGTGCCGTCGCCGTGGGGGGGGGGTGTTGAGCGGTGGCACCTGCGTGGGAACTCCACCAGGGCACCCAGGATCACTTCCCCAAGGGCCCCCTTCCTATTTTCCTCCTCCTCTTTCATTTCCTTAGTGTTCTCCTCCCTTTCTCCCCAAAAACAGCACAAGAGAAGCTCTCATCTCCATCATCTTCTCCAACTCCGGTGGCCAACTCTGGTGAGCTAACACCGCAACTCCGGTGACCCTCTTCCTCCTCTCTCCCTTCCCCTTTTCCTTCCCCAAGTTCCTTTCCTCTCTTCCTCCTTTTCTTCCTCAAGCTCCTTCTTCCTTCCTCACTCTTCTTTGTTCTTTTTTTTAGCTCCAACCAAGTTCTAGGCTGCATTGTTCCATCAAGTAGAAGGCTAAAGCTGAGGGGAAATAGAAGTGAAGCTAGTGATTGGAGTTGAGAGCCAAGAAGTTGTTATTTCATCTTTTTAAAACCCTGAGTGTTTTCTTTAAAAAGGGTATATAGTTCATCTTGGCTCAAGTTTTTATTTTCCAAACTTTACAAAGTGTTCTATTGTTCGTTTCAGTTTTAATGTTTCAATTAGTTAGCCCAATTAATTAGTTTTGCTCTAATTTTCAAATCAACATGGTTAAACCTAATGTAAACTCAAATTCAATGAATCATGCATATAGCTATTCGGATAATCATTTTAATTCTTTAAGTTAAAATTTGAGAGATGCTTCTTATTGCAAAACCCTAGCATTCACTACATGTTCTAGCATCTCATGTATAGCATTCCATCATGCATACATGCCGGAAAGCTCATTCCTTTTTATCGTTTCCTTGTCGATGTTTTGTGTTATTTACGACAGAACCCGAGGAAGAAGAACCGCAAACGGTTGAGCTCACTCAAGTCTCCGAATCCTACGACGAAGGCAAGCAGAGCTTGTTGCATCCTTTATTTTCCATAGCAATGTATTGTGTGCAAATGCTTGTTTGAATTGGATGTTGAAATTGAGTTTACTAGTATGCGTAAGGTGTATTCGTTGCGTCGAGAACGTCCTTAATGCCCTTTCAACTAAAATTGGTTAAGTGAGTTGGGAGAGCCGAGGGCGTACGCAATGGATACGGTTGGTGTTTATTGAAGTGTTGAAGTGACCCAGGGGTTTGGAGAATGAAATTGAGATTGGTCACACACCAACCGCATGCCGGAGTGTTACTTCCCTGTCACGCGTAAACATTTCCGAGAATTGATACCGGAATGGTTGAGGTAGAAATGTACTCGCCATGTCCTGGGTGATCAATTGTCGGTAATGATCCGAGAATTGATTGAATGTAATGTGAATTGGATTGATAGCCCTCGCGGACGTTAGCGGAATCGATATCGGGAATGTTTGAGGTAAGCCTCGATATCACTTGGAGCCTTGCAACCTCCAAGTGAAATGCACTCAACATGTCCAGGGTAGTCGTATTGCCGGTAGCGATCCAAAAGGTGGATTAAATTGAAATGGGTGTGGGCTACCCCAATGTGATGTCTCAATTGTATTGATTTCTTAGTGTTCATGTTGAATCCTGAAGTTCACTTCGATTCTGCTATTTCCTAATTATGCTATTGTTAGCTTGTTACCTCGATTATGTATTATTTCGATGGAATTGCATTCATGTTTAATTGCCATTGAATTAGTATGCGTAGGACATTTAATCAAGCACGGATAAGTCTTGCGAATACCTTCGTACTCACCTAGGATATTCCTAGACTTTTGCAGGTGAGCCAACTGTTGCGGAATTTTGTGATGAAGCTTAATCCCCATGGTTTCCTTGGTCAGCGTTCGACCCGTGGGCGTGGTTTGGATGTTATGCAGTGGTTGATGCACCACTGCGGGGTTTTTGTTATTTTCCGCTAATTGTACATATTTCAGTTCCAACTAAATTTACGGTTATCGCCGACTGATACATGTGTAAAGTTCACTCAGTGGACAACTAGCGTTAATATAGTACTGTAGTGCTTGTTTTTGGTATTCGAGTTGTTATTCAGGCTGCCCATATGCAATGTGTGAATGCTATGAAGTATGTGGGCATGCCGTGGAGAGTTATTGCTGATCCTTCTTTTACTACGTCGAGCAGGACTCGGTTGAGTGACCCGCTGGCTGTGATGCTGTGCCGGCCAGGCAGGGTGTGGGTGGGTTCTACCGGGCCTTCGGGCGACCCACTAGCCCTCGGGCTAGGTTAGGGTGTGGGTGGAATCGCCGGGCTCCTCCGACCTTGTTCTTCGTGGTAGGATTAGAGAACGGCTTTAAACCTCCACCGGTATCTGGAATCTGTATGTGGTTCTAGGAAGATTGGTCGCTTCCGGCCGGCTCGCACGTGGCGGGTGTCGGATCGTTCCGTCTCGGTGCGTACGGCGCAGGTACCGTGCCACCGTAGAGGACGAGTCCTTCGGTCCTTGGCGACTTCGCGTTCCCTTAATCATATGTGGATTTCGGGTCCGTGACACTTACACATTTCATTCCACGACCCATTGCTGAGAATAGTAATTTCCTAACCTAAAATGAACTCAACCCTAACCGGACATGCATGCATGGTTAGAGTTATACTTTAGCTCCTATAAGTGTAATTTGAGCTATGCTCGCTGCCATAACCTTTTTAACACCAGTAGATCACTTTAGAAATACACATCTAGCATCATTCATCATGCATACATGCTGGGTCTCATTGCTTCTCTTCTCATTTGTTTCCGGAATCGCCCGTTGCTCGAAATAGAGCTCGAAGAAGGAGACCACCAGGCTCACGAATCAATGCAAGATCAGGAACCCTGCGACCAAGGCAAGCAGAGCTTGTTGCATTGTTCTTATCATTATTTCCATGCTTTACCTCATCATGTATGTGTGTGACGAGATGCTTGTTCGGATCGTTGATTGGAATTGGGTAAGACTAGCATGTTAGGTTACGCTGTGGGATCATATCCCACAATGGCTGAGAATCACTGGGTTGCCCAATAACAAAAAAAATTAATTTGTTTAAGTGAGATGTGAGAACCCGCGTGGGCCCAACACCGAGACCAATACTACGGTATAATGGAGGTAAGTCTCAGATACTGCGTGGAGCCTCACAACCTCCACCAGGGTTGCACTTGTTATACCCGAGGTGGTTGAGTCGGCGGTGAAGGCCCGAAAGAAAGCTCGTACGTCACCAAGGAAACGGAACTACGATATAGTTGAGGTAAGTCTCAGATACTGTGTGGAACCTTGTGAACTCCACCAGGGTTGCACTCTTTATATCCGAGGTTATCGGTTCGTTGGTGACGGTTTGTAATGCTTGATTGAAATGAATATGAGATGGATTGAGAACCCACTTGGACGTTATCGGAATCGACGTGGGGGGTATAGTGGAGATAAGTCTCAGATGCCCTTGGAGCCTTGCAGCCTCCAAGGGAGTTGCACTCGCTATACTCAGCATGGTCGTATTGCCGGAACGGTACCAGGGGGTTGATTGATTTTAAATGGGTGTGGGCTACCCCAAGATGATCTGAACTAGCAATGTGGATGTTTCCATGATTGAGCTTCGATTTAAATGAAATCTGAACTGCAATTTGAAGTTTATGTTCTCTTTCCATATTGTACTTATGCCAAGTCAGTTACCCGTACTTGTTAATTCGAAACGCATCATGTTTACTTGCTGCTAAACTAGCATGTGTAGGACATTTAATCAAGCACGAATAAGTCTTGCGAGTACCTTCGTACTCACCTAGGATATTCCTAGATCATTGCAGGTGAGCCAATGGTCGAGGAATACTTCGATGATGCCTAGTTGCTTGGTTTTTCTTGGTTGGCTTACGACTCATGGGAAAGTATTTTGTTGGCTTTTGGGTCAGCGGTCAATGCGCTGCTGTGGGACCCACTGAATTCTCTTCCGCTGTTGTTTAATACTTTGTATTTGGATATGTTTTCGGTTATCACAGAATGATATAAATTGAATAGTTCACGATGTGGACAGCAAGTAGTATTATCGTATCGTAGTGGTTCGTGTGATGATATGCTTGCTGTCCAACATATGCCCCCACCTCCCGTCTGTCATGCGTGTATGTTGAAATGGGGAGTGTGGTCGGGTGCATATGGAGGAACTTGTTATTTTATTCCGAATCAAGTGAAGTGCAAAGTGAATGTACGGTCCATTGCCAAAGTGAGTCATACGCATTGTGGCGTATGTTTTTGGAATCGTGATCCCTCAATCAGGCCGTGGTGAGTCATACGCATTGTGTCGTATGCATGTCGCACGGGGTGGGGGTGGGCCATAGTCCGTCGCAGGTAGCGGCTATGGTCACCGTCTTCACTTGTTGTGAATTCCTTGATTTGGATTAAAATGCCGGGTCCCTCACATAGGGATGATATCAAATGTGCAAAGCCCAAGCAATCTTTGTAAGCTAGCCTTTGGTTACTCAAGGATTCAAAAGATTGGAGTGAAGGATATATTTTTGTGATCAGCAAGTAAGCAAGATTCTAATGGATTAAAACCTAGCAAAACTCACTGAAATTTCAATTGAAACGACGGGTTTGAAGAACAATATTTTTGTGTGGCTTTTTCTGGATAGGAAGAAGAACACAAAATAAAGATACAAATCCTACCATGTTAACCTCGAGCTCTAATACCAGATGATGTGGATCACCCTGAGGAGGATGATCGATCCCGAGTTTTGCCTGATTTTCACGACGTAGGATCCGGGGGATAACTAGCCTGTGAAGCCTGATGAATGACACAGCCAACCACCGTCTTGATTACGGAAGCCTGCTGCACTCGATTCACCCAACCACACACTTCGACCTTTTGTTACTCACTGACATGGAGCAACATGTTCAAGCAATCACGAAGTAATCACAAGAACAACGGAGTAGCAACTCAGAATAACACCCAAGCCTTTTTGAGGTGGAAATGGCTCACTCTCTAGAGGAACAAGTGTTCTCTTTATTTCTGAAATTCTTCGCTACCTTTTTACATAGGAAGCAACCTCATATATATAGAGGTTGGTGACTTAAGGCTTAAGTTAACAAAACCAAAATATCAACTAGTTGCTACAGTACGTCGGTTACTACAGTGCACGTGCTACAGTACAGTAGTCGCTTTGGAACAGTAAAAAGAAACCTAAATATCTGAGTTCAGATAGAAAAGTCGGTGACTCCAGGTTTGGAAGTCGGTAGCACCGGGATTGGCTTCTGTCTTGAGGATTCAAGCCGGAAGTTGAAGACTTTTAAGGCTGACAAGTCGGTGACTCCGGGTTTGGAAGTCGGCAGTATTGGGATTGCCTTCTGAAGCGGCTTCGTATGGGAACTCGGTGACTCCAGGTTTTGGAAGTCGGCAGCACCGGGATTGCCTTTTGTCTTGAGGATTCAAGCCGGAAGTTGAAGACTTTTAAGGCTGACAAGTCGGTGACTCTGGGTTTGGAAGTCGGCAGTACCAGGATTGCCTTCTGAAGCGGCTTCGTATGGGAACTCGATGACTCCGGGTTTTGGAAGTCGGCAGCACCGGGATTGCCTTCTGTCTTGAGGACTCAAGCCGGAAGTCGGTTTACAAGTCGGTGACTCCAGATTTGGAAGTCGGTAGCACCGGGATTACCTTCTGTCTTGAGGACTCAAGCCAGAAGTCGGTTTACAAGTCGGTAGCACCGGGATTGCCTTCTGAAGCTTCCTCTAAGTCCTTTTTCTCAAACCTAAGTGTGCAAATGATCAAGGCATTAGGTAGCACACCATTCAAGCTCAATCCAGTGGGCATTCATTAAGGAAAAGATTCACCTATTGAGCGATTTGTCGAGTTCTTGCCCTTGTCATCGGTCCTTGTTGAGCCCGGGGTATTGGAATGTCAACTGATGAGGAACTAGGCATAACTAGTGATCTCCTGTGCAAATCCGTAGCCTAATCAAAAGGGAAATCAAGCTATTGTCTTTCCAACTTGTGCAACACGAGCTTTCTCATTCTTCAATTATATTTTGTGATCGCAACTAAGTATTGAATTTCTAGTGTGGATTACTACTTATCATTACGATATCTAGAATTTCAATTGCATAGGTATTACACTAACCTTCCAAGCTCCAGCAAAATAGCCATTGTCTTATTACAGCACTTGAGCCTTGATTCACTCGATTCATCACCTTCACCCTTGTACTACTTCTGGAGTACACGTTGTTCTTCAGTCGAGGAAGCCTTCATAAGAACTTCGGTAAGCAAAGGGAAGGGATTGAGTAAATCCACATCCAAATAGTTAATTTGTGCTATTTCCTTGCTTTGAGCTAACCATGGCAGGAACTGAAGAAAACCCCGCTTTTGTCACTCGAACCAACCTCGAGAAGCTCACGAATGACTTCAATGAACAATTGAATGAAAACATGAGCATTCTTCGAAAAGATATTCTCACCGAGGTAGGATCAGAATTGCGCAAGCAATTGGCAGAGTTTCAACATAGCACACAAGGTGAACCTAGTGTTCATGACGAGGAGGAACTAGACGAGACCGACGAAGAATTTGCGGCACGACTAGCACGGGAGCTCAGTCCCGAAGACAATGAGCTGCTGCTTTTTTAGCACAACCTCCTCCAACTGGTCAAGAAGAGAAATTCGGCAGACTCAAATTCACCATCCCCAAGTTTGATGGGAAGTCTAATTCTGATGCTTATCTCACATGGGAATTGAAAGTGGATAAGATCTTCTAGATGCACAACTATTCGGAGGAGAAGAATCTTGCAATGGCCGCCTTGGAATTTGATGGCTATGCTCTTATTTGGTGGGAGCAAGTATAAAACCAAAGAGGACAATTTGGCGAACCACCAATCTCCACATGAGCCGAAATGAAGAAAGAAATGAAAACGAGGTTTGTGCCTTTACATTATAAATGTAATTTATTTGATAAACTACAAGCTTTGACATAGGGTCCTAGTACCATGGAGGAATACTATAAGGACATGGAATAAGCCATGATTCGAGCCAGTGTTCGAGAAGACGAAGAGCAAACTCTGTCTCGCTTCATGCATGGTCTTCGCCATGATATAAAACGCATTGTGGTTTACCAACCCTACCACACCGTGGTTGAGTTGGTGCACCAAGCAGAAAAGGCCGAACGACAACTGCAAGAAGATGCTAGATATGCCAAGTCAAAATCGACACCATCATTTAGCTTGAAGGCCCCATCATACGCACCCAAAGCTTATTTTGGTTTGGTAGAGGTACACCTTCATCTAGTAATTTATTTGCTTCTAACACTAGTCCCTCTTCTATGGCAAAATCAGCACCTTTTCCAAGCAAGGAAAAGCCCACAACCTCCACAATTAACTTCATCAAGTGGATCCACTACTCGGTCAAGAGAGATCATATGCTTCCAAATGTCAAGGGCGTGGACATATCTCAAAAGAATGTCCTAATAACCGAGTCATGTTGGTCAATGAAGATGGAGAATACATCTCAAGAGATGAAGAAGAGGCAGAGCCCACTGCAAATGAAGAAAGAGTTGAAGACACTCAAGAAGAAAGGCAAGACTACGCCGGTTGTACCTTTGAGACCAGAAGTGCGCTTGTTGTCACTAAGGTCCTTAGCATGCAACAAAAAGAAGATGAGCATCCACAAAGATCCAATCTCTTTCAAACACAAGCTAAGGTCAATGACAAGGTAATCAAGTTAATTATTGATGGAGGTAGCTGTCATAACCTTGCTAGTACAGAAATGTGTGATAAACTTGGATTGAAATTGATTGAGCATCCCCATCCATACAATGTTCAATGGCTTAGTGATTTTGGCTGTGTCAAAATACAACACAGGGTTAATGTCACATTTAAAATTAAAGATTATGTTGAAACCATTACTTGTGATGTTGTACCTATGACTGTATGCCATATACTTTTGGGAAGTCCTTGGTTCTATGATAGATATGTCACACATGATGGAAGAGCCCAATACCTACATGTTTAAGATAGGAGAAAGAAATATGAAATTGTTTCCTATGACTCCTAATCAAATTCTTGCTCAAAACATGCAAAAGAAAGTGGAAGCTAAATTGGGAGATGACAAAATTAATTTGAAAGGAAGAAAAGATAACGAAGACAAGAAGTTAGTCATGATCACTAATAAACTGGGCATCAAGGAGGTGAGAAATAATTCTAAAGTCATGTATGTTATTCTCATCTACAAGGATACTTTGATTACGACTAACGACCTCACCAATCTTCCTAGTGTTGTCTCAAAAGTTTTGCAGGATTATCAAGATGTGTTTCCCTAAGAAATACCTGCAGGACTTCCTCCCATTAGAGGCATTGAGCATCAATTGATCTCATTCCGGGAGCCTCACTTCCAAACCGTCCTCCATACCGCGTCAACCCGAGGAAACAAAGGAAATCTAAAGTCAAGTTCAAGGACTACTTGAGAAAGGGTATGTTCGAGAAAGCTTAAGTCCCTTGTGCTATTCCCGTAACTTTAGTACCTAAAAAGGATGGAACATGGAGAATGTGCATAGATTGTCGAGCCATTAATAACATAACTGTTAGGTATCGTCATCCTATCCCTAGGCTTGATGATATGCTAGATGAACTTAGTGGTTCTAATATTTTCTCTAAAATCGATTTAAAAGTGGATACCACCAAATTAGAGTCAATCATGGTGATGAATGGAAGACCGCTTTTAAAACAAAATTTGGATTGTATGAATGGTTGGTTATGCCTTTTGGTTTGACCAATGCCCCTAGTACTTTCATGAGGCTAATGAACCATGTTTTAAGAGCATTCATTAATAGATTTGTTGTAGTGTACTTTGATGACATCTTGATCTATAGCAAATCCATGAAAGAGCATGTTGAACATATAAGACAAGTATTGGAAGTTCTTCGAAAGGAAAATTTATATGCCAATCTTGGGAAGTGTACTTTTGTACAAACAAACTTGTCTTCTTAGGCTTTGTAGTATCAAGTCAAGGAGTTGAGGTAGATGAATCAAAAATAGAAGCTATTAAAAATTGGCCTACTCCTTTGAATGTTAGCCAGGTGAGAAGCTTCCATGGTTTCGCTGGTTTCTATCGCCATTTTGTACAAGATTTTAGTAGTATTGCTGCTCCATTAAATGAACTAACTAAAAGGGGAGTTCATTTCCAATGGGGTAATCCTCAAGAAAGACCTTTTCAACAATTAAAGAAGCGGTTAACTAAAGCACCTTTACTTGCATTGCCTGATTTCACTAAAACCTTCGAAATTGATGTGATGGTAGTGGAATAGGAATTGGAGGTGTTCTCATGCAAGAAGGAAAACCAATTGCATACTCTAGTGAAAAACTAAGTGGTGCACAATTGAACTATCATGTTTATGACAAAGAGTTATATGATTTAGTAAGAGTACTTGAGGTATGGCAACATTATCTATGGCCTAAAAAATTTGTGATACATTCTGATCATGAATGGTTGAAATATTTGAAAGGTCAAGCTAAGCTTAATCATAGACATGCTAAATGGGTAGAGTTTATTGAAAGCTTTCCTTATGTTGTCAAGTATAAGAAAGGAAAGGATAACATCGTAGTTGATGCTCTATCAAGAAAACATGCATTATTAACTCAGCTAAAGGTAAATGTCCCTGGATTAGAAAGTTTAAAAGAATTATATGCTAATGATAAAGAATTTTCAGAACCTTTCTCTCATTGCCACAATGGAAAAGGTTGGGACAAGTACCATGTGCATGATGGCTTCTTATTTTACACTAACAAGCTTTGTGTTCCCGAGTCGTCCGTTCGCTTGCTATTATTGCAGGAATCTCATGCGGGAGGACTAATGGGACACTTTGGAATGGCCAAGACATATGCAATGATAGCTGATCATTTCCATTGGCCATAGATGCGAAGAGACGTCGAACGGTTGGTGCAAAGATGCATAACCTGCCACAAAGCTAAGTCCAAGCTTAAACCTCATGGATTATATACTCCTCTTCCAATCCCTAATGTACCTTGGGAAGACATTAGTATGGATTTTGTTCTAGGATTACCAAGGACTAAGAGAGGGAGGGATTCTATATTTGTGGTGGTTGATAGATTTTCTAAAATGGCTCATTTCATACCTTGTCATAAAAGCGATGATGCTTCCCACGTAGCCGATTTATTTTTCAGGGAGATAGTGAGGCTACATGTAGTGCCATGACAATTGTCTCCCATCGTGACGTCAAATTCATGAGCTATTTTTGGAAGACCTTGTGAGCCAAGCTTGGAACAAGGTTATTATTCTCAACAACTTGTCACCCACAAACTGACGGTCAAACCGAAGTGGTGAACCGAACTCTAGGAACATTGTTGAGGACAATGATCAAGAAGAATCTCAAGGAATGGGAAGAATGTCTACCACACATCGAGTTCGCATACAACAGGGCGGTACATTCTTCAACTCAACTTTGTCCATTTGAATTGGTGTATGGATTCAAACCCATCACACCACTAGATTTGTTGCCTCTACCACTTGAAGATCGCGACAATATGCAAGCATCCAAGCGTGCTGAGCATGTCAAGAAAATTCACCTCAAGACCAAGGAAACCATTGAGAAGAAGGCGCAATACTATGCAGCAAATGCCAACAAACACAAGAAGAAGGTGCTCTTCGAACCCAGAGACTTAGTATGGTTGCACCTTCGGAAAGAGCGTTTCCCCAAGAAGAGAAGCTCAAAACTGATGCTAAGAGGAGATGGACCATTTCGAGTACTTACCAAAGTCAATGACAATGCTTACAAGATCAAAATTCCAACAGATGATTATGTGGTAAGCACTACTTTTAATGTTTCAGACTTATCTCCTTTCTTTGGTCCTGAAGAAACAGAGTTGAGGACGACTCCTTTTCAAGAAGGGGAGGACGATGAGAATGGCCCTAGGAGTCACACAAGTCCATCCTCATCAATTGACATTCCAATACCCCAGGCTCAACAAGGACCGATGACAACGGCAAGAACTCGACAAATTGCTCAACAGGTGAATCTTTTCCTTAATGAATGCCCACTGGATTTGAGCTTGAATGGTGTGCTACCTAATGCCTTGATCATTTGCACGATTAGAGGAAGCTTTAGAAGGCAATCCCGGTGCTACCGACTTCCAAACCTGGAGTCACCAACTTGTCAGCCTTAAAAGTCTTCACTTCTGGCTTGAGTCCTCAAGACAGAAGGCAATCTCGGTGCTGCCGACTTTCGAAACCCGGAGTCACCGAGTTCCCATACGAAGCCGCTTCAGAAGGCAATCCCGGTACTGCCGACTTCCAAACCCGGAGTCACCGACTTGTCAGCCTTAAAAGTCTTCAACTTCCGGCTGGAATCCTCAAGACAGAAGCCAATCCCGGTGCTACCGACTTCCAAACCCGGAGTCACCGACTTATCTGTCTGAACTCAGATATTTAGGTTTCTTTTTACTGTTCCAAAGCGACTACTGTACTGTAGCACGTGCACTGTGTACTGTAGCATGTGTACTGTAGCAACTAGTTGATATTTCAGTTTTGTTAACTTAAGCCTTAAGTCACCAACCTCTATATATATGAGGTTGCTTCCTATGTAAAAAGTGTCGACGATCGGTGAATCGGCGATCTTACGGTATTCGTGGAATGATGATTGCTGGGGGGTAGGGACCTCTAGGGCCCAAGTGCCAGGAGATCTGACAACAGGGGACAGCCGTTTTTATACAAGTTCGGGCCTCCCTCAGGATAATAACCCTACGTCCTGTTGCTATATATTGATCGAGAACACGCTTTACAATGGGGGGTGTATGTTAATGGCTACCCTAGGCCTATTCGTAGACTAACCTAGCTAATCCTCCGGGCTCGACTCCTTCGAGACTGCGGGTCTTCTAGGGCTTCGCCTCCTGGAATCCTATGCGGCTTGCGCTGCGACTAGTTAAATCTCTTGGATCTGTTTGACCTTGTTCAACCTGCCCTCCCCTATGGGATTGCTGATCCTTATATAGGGGGTTCCCAGGGTCGTACCGGCCGTGGACTTACGCCCGAGTAGGACTCTGGCTTCCTTAATCGTCGGGATTGACTTTCCTAGTTTAAAGGGAGTCTTTCCTTCCTTAGAAGGGTTACCTTGTCGTCCGGGGATCCTCATTGGATACGTGGTGCCTTCCTAAAGACCCGGGGAACTGTATACGGATACCCCTAATACGTGGGATACCGTACTATTCATCATCAAGCCCCCCATCAATACGTGAAATGAGGTCGTGATGGTTCTGTTAGAAATTTGCCCTTGTCGGGGAGGAAACTCCGAGTAGGCGATCCGAGTAGGCCTTGTCGATGACTTCCCCGAGTAGACTCAATCTCTACCGAGTAGTCGCAAAAAGGAACCTTATCGGAATAATTTTTTGGAAGAAATCCAGAATGCCTTTCTGATCTGATCTGATCCGTCGATCACGGACACGCGTCCGCCTGGCTTATTTCTAGAAAACGGAACCATCGTGGCGAAAATTTCGCGTGGTGATAAAGAATCTTTTCTCTCTCTGCTCCATCGTTTGGGTCATGAGTTGTCAGACCCCTTTTTTCCCGCTAAAAACCCGATAGACGGAAAAAGTAACTGTCCGCATTAAATGCGATGGAACTGATCGTGCCGAAAAACACGCTCGGCTCCGGCGATCATTTAAATCTTTAGGAGTCCAAGAATTGGGGTTTTGCCCACATTGCTCCTCTGCCTCCTAGCCTTCTTGCTCCCCTCGTCTTCTTCCTCGCGCTTCTGCAAACCCTCGACTTCACCCTCCTTCGATCGATCGGCGAGAATGGTCAAGAAAAGCGCTATGAAGAAGTCTCCCGAGCCCAAAAAGGAGTCCGGAGAAGCCTCGGAGGAGACGCCCATCGCCATCCCGGAATTCGAGGCCTCGGTGATGGATTCCTCCGCCTTGGAGAAGCTTGCGGCGGAGGAGGTGATTCTCCCGGAGGTATTCGTGCCTTACCGGGAGGCTGTGAAGGAGACGGTCCCCAGCCCCGACACGGACTGGACCGTCGTCTTCGCGGACTTCTTCAGGTGTGGATTTCAATTCCCACCCTCGTCTTTCTTCCTCCTCGCGCTCCAGTATTACAGGATCGAGTTGATTCATCTCAACCCGAACTCGGTCCTAATGCTGGCGGTCTTCGCGCATCTGTGCGAAGCCTACCTCGGCATTAGGCCGAGCCTGGAGCTCTGGAGGTACTACTACAACCTTCGCCGGATGAAGAGCAGCGGCGCAGGAGTCGTCGGCGGCGCCGGATTCCGTCTTCGAGAAGGGAGGAAGGACGACTACATTGCTTCCTCCTGGAAATCTTCGTGGTTGAGCTGGCATGCTCGGTGGTTCTACTGCCAGCCCCCAGGGAATTCTGGGATCTCCTACCGCGGACTCGCCCCTCTTGCGGACAAGTGCTGGGGGGAGGCCCCGAAGGAGACCAAGCACCTCAAGGCGCTCGTCCACAACATCGCCAATCTTGCCGCCAAAGGCTTGTCGGCGTGGGATGTCGTGGAGGATTTCCTTCGGCGCCGGATCAGCCCTCTTCGGTCGAGAGTCGGGGCGGCCTGGGTGATCCCGGAGAACCAAGACCCAACAAGGGACTTCGACACGGGTAAGTGTTGCAACTTACTCCGTACCAATTCAATTGTCAAGATTCCTCACGTACTTCTGCCTTGTCGTGCCATGCAGAGTTGTCCCAGGGGGAGCTTCAGAGTAGGTTGAACAACCTATTCGAGCAATCCCCCCAAGGCGGGCGCAAGGACGTGCCCTTGCCTCTTCTGAAGCAGAGTCCGGATAGCCGACGGGAAGTATTCTCGGTGAGTTATCCATCTTATCTCCTTGTCTAGCTTAGTCTCATCCGAGTGGCCTTATAGAGGGCCCTCGGGCTCTTTTCCTGCAGCGAGTAGGCCGCGGGGGTCCTGACTCGGAGGCCGAACGAGCTGGCGCCCCTGTTGAGGACGATGAAGTTGAGATGTACGACACGGCCCCGCCGTCCTCCGAGACAAGGGAGGAAGGTCCTTCGGCAGCCGAGGCGGGGGCGGAGGTCTTCTCGACGAGTTCTCCCGCCCGGGACCCTCAACCGCAGGTTTGAATTCTCGTCCGACCACCCTTTTTTCCATATTCTTTCCCGAATGATAAACATATGGATGGATGTGTCGGATAGCCCGGAGCGAGCAACCCCCTCCCCAAAGAGCCAACTCCCCCTCCCACGACCGTTCTTGAGGAGGAGACCATGGCGGACAAGGGGAAGGCGCTGCGATCTTCCGGCAAGCGAGATTCGAGCGCCTTGGCAAGGAAAACTCCTCCAGTGGGGAAGCGCACGAAGTTAGTTTTCCTTTGCCGCCTTTTTCTTTTGTCTTGCTTTTCTAAAGACTTGACTTGATTGCTTTTGTCGACTAGGGTGTCGATCCGCCCCGCCGGGACTCCAACTACGGTGGCCATCAAGCAGCAGCCCCCGGAGCCGAAATCGGCACCGGCCCCTGCGCCGGAGTCGTCGCCGGCCCCTACTGAGCAGTCGAAGCCCCAGCGCTGGAGTCGGAGATGCCCCTGGTCGAGCGGGTCGCACCTTCGGGTCCTTCGGCGCTGGAAAGTCTTCGCCTCTCCTCCTTGCTGCAGGTAACGTAAGGGGAAATTAGCGATAAGGTAATTTTGTTTTGCTTGTACTGACCTGTTCTTTTTCAGCTCGCTATCTCCCAGGTTGCTCCGCTCGAGAAGGCCCAAGTGGAACTGGACTTGGCGTGTGAAGAGCTGAAGAAACGCCTTGACAAGTCCGAGAGGTGGCGGGCGGAGAACGAGGCGCTGCAGAAGCGCTCCGAGAGATGGCGGGCGGAGAACAAGGTGCTACAGAAGCGCCTTGAGGACTCCGAGAAGCAGCGGGCGGCGGTCGAGGCTGATTTTTCATCCTCGAAGGTGCGCCTTTCGGATGCCGTGTCTTCCCTGCAGCAGAGCCGGTCCTACACGGGGAAACTGGAAGAAGACCTCGAGCGGGCCTTGGGCACGCTCGAGAAAGCATTGGGTGAAGTCGGCGTCGCCGTCGCCCCGAGCCCTTCTTCGGCCAACTGCCTAGTCGAGCTGACGGCGTCCGTCTCCCAGCTGAAGCCTACCATCAAGAAGCTTCTCAAGAGCGAGCTTCTGCAGGGGGTTCGCGACGCCTTGGCTTTTGCCTTGGCCTTTCTGAAGTGCAGGCACCCAGACTTATCTCTGGAGGCGCTCGCTGCTGACCTTCCGGAGGGTGAGGAAGAAGCCCTTGTCGACGCTGTGCAGGGGGCGGCAGACGCCTTTGGTGATCGAGTCTAGGCATCTGGCTCAAAGTAGGCCTGTAATATCATACACTTATGTAGATATAGTGGTTAGTAACTGTGCTATAACTTGTGTGTTTTTTGTTTTTTGCAAAACCTTGTCTAATCTGCTCGCATGAAACTTTGTCGGATGCAAGCATAGACTTTAGTCGGAACCAGTGTCCTTTGCCTCCCTTCGTTGTAGGTGTACGAATAGTGCCGTAGGCCGTTCTTCGCTGCGACTGACCAGTCTTTGGGTTTAGTCGGATGGAGGGCTCCGTGGCTCCTCGTCATCAGTAAACGCGATGAGGGGTCTTTCGTACAGCTTGTCGTGGCTATGGCAGCACCTCCGTATTCCTTTGCCGAAGGAAGACTCCGGTTGTTTGGCTAGTAAATTCTACACTTGCCCGACCAACAACGTTCCACTCTACCCGAAGTATCTTCTGCTCCGAGTAGTCAGAGACGTGGATAAGCGTACAGGTTCCATTGATCTAGTTGTACTCGCACTTCCTTCCCTTTCTTTACTCGGGATCAGGGGACATTGCTACGGAACTGGGGAGCTTAGTCAACCAGGCCTTAGGTCTGGTCAGGTGGGGGGCTCAGTGGCTCCCCTGTCACCTGCAAACACGTTAAGGGGTTTTCCTTGTGTCCCTGGTAGTTGCAGCGCAGGACCCTTTTTCCTTTGCGCAGGTCGAAGAAGTCGGTACTCATACTCGTATCACGACTTTACCGTATTCTTATCCAGCCCCCGACTGACTGTTCGAGAGATATCTCGGATAGGCGGTCTGAATTGATAATGAGAAACATTGAACTAAGGACTTTATATTATTTAATGAAAACTGTGTCTTTTACAGGCTACTGTAAGAAAAAACAACTCTAAGAAAGAACTAGGAAAAAAACTAGGCCGTCCCCTCTCATTTAGCTTGTCGTCGGTTGCCCCAGAGACTCCGGTCCTCTTGTCGTGACCCGCTGACTGAACTTTATTGAGTGCGTGTGCTGGGCGGCGGCGCCCGGAGCGTCTTATCATCGACTTGTTCGTAGCTTGACGACCTTCGAGGCTGGAGCTGGCGCAACTTTTGAATCTGCCAACGAGGGGGTGACGGTTGTACGATCTTACCGAAGGCGGTTGTACTGGACTCTCTAATGGACGCGACCTTTCTACCGCTGATACGAGTGACCCAGATCGGGCGGCTTCTCCCGAGGAACCGTTGTCCTGTCCGGGGAAGGCCCTGTTTTTCTCCCAGTTCCGACTTAGTCGTGGAACTCTTTCTCCGGCTTGGAGGGGGTACTTTCCGAAGTTGTCACTCGTAGCCGTGGAGGTGGTCTTGACAACGTGGTGGCGGGGACCGCCACGTTGGCATCCTGGTTAGAGGATAGGTACTGCTCTGCGAGGTCGAGGCTGCGCTTGTCGCAGAGGAGTGCTTCTCTGGGGGAGCTTCTTATCGTGAGGACACCTTTTGGGCCGGGCATCTTTATGCACTGGTAGGCATAGTGCGTTGCTGCCATGAACTTGGCCAGGGTAGGGCACCCCAAGATAGCATTGTAGGCTGTTTCAAAATCGACTACATCGAACAGGATCTTCTCTGTTCGGAAGTTCTCCGGAGTACCGAAGGTAACTGGGAGCGTGATTTGCCCTATCGGCGTGGCCGATGAGCCCGGGACGATGCCGTGAAAGGCGTGTGCCACCGTCTGAACAGACGATCGTGGCACTTGCATGGCGTCGAGGGCATTGGCAAATAGGATATTGAGGGAGCTCCCTCCATTTATTAGCACGCGGCCTACTCGATAGTTGTTGATCGTTGGCTCGACCACGATCGGGTACCGTCCCGGCCGAGCACAATTTTCGGGGCAGTCGGTCTGGTCGAACGAGATCGTGACCTCGGACCACTTGACCACTCGGGGGACTCGCGGAACACTCGCGAGGACTTCTCGGGCGATCGCCTTGTACTGCCTCTTAGATTCGTAAGAGGTTGAGCCCCCGAATATGTGCTCGATTGCTCTGTCATGCCCCTGGAAAGGCTCAGGGGTGGAGTCGTTGTCGTCGGAAGTCGTCTCCCGACTGTTATTAGCGACCTGTGGGTTCTCCTCACGGAACCTCTCTCTCTTCCCGAAGATACTTCTTGAAGATGCGACACTGTCGCAGATCATGCGAGTCCGTTTGGTGAAAGTCGCACCAGGGTTTGGACGTCTTGTCGGAGGATGTGGTAGGCTTGTTTTTGAGGCGTGGTTTCCAGGTGCACTTCTCGGAGATATCGGCCATCACCTCGTCGGTTCTGGTCCTTTTCTCCTTGTTCCCTCCGGAGGGCTTCTTCTTGCGCTTAGTCTTGCACGAATCGCCTCTTGACTGGAGGGGAGAACTGGTCGGCTCACCCCGCTGTTGCTTGATATAGCGCAAGGTTTCCTCCGCACAAGCGGCCTTCTCGGCCAGGTCCATGAGCTGCCTGGTGGTTTTTGGTGGCCGCATGATCAGATCGTGCGTGCACATCTTGTTTCTGCTGCCTCGAGTGAAGGCGCGGATGACGTCCGAGTCCGTTATCTCGGGTATAGTGTTGCGGACAGCACTAAACCTCTTGGTAAATTCTCGGGAAGGTCTCGTCTGGTCGCTGGACGACGAGGAATAGATCGTCGACCCGGCCAAGTCTTGGGAAGGTACCTTGGAAGTTCCCGAGTAACATGTCGCATAGCTGTCCCCATGAACGGATCGTTCCTGGGGGTAGATTCGTCAACCACGTCCTAGCGGCTCCTCTGAGGGCGGTAGGGAGGTAGTTGGCCATAACCTTCTCGTCGCCGCCGGCTGCCTCGATCGCGGTGGTGTAGATCTGGAGGAACTCCACGGGATTCGTGGTTCGTCGTACGATTCAAGAGAGCCGGGGCTTGAAACGAGAAGGCCAGCGTACTTGTCGGAGTTCCTGGGATAGCGCCTGACATCCGCTAAAGGATCCCCGATAAGGCACGTTTTCGCCGCTATTCGGGGTCAAGGATCGGCCCCAGGTATTGGCGTTGTGTACGTGGTCTCTCCGAGAAGGTTGTTGCTCCTGCTGGCGCCTTTGGCGGCGGCGCCTGTCAAGCTGTTCTCGGAGGTCCACCGACTGCTCCTCCTGGGGAGACCTGTTCCTAGGGTGTCGTCCCTCCTGATCACGCTCTTCTAGCGGGGGAGGGGGTGTCCACCCGAGTATAGCTGCGGGCCACCGATCGGGCTCGAGAAGACTCGGCCTGGTTCTGAGCCTCTTGGAGGTCAGCCCCCAGCCATCGCAGCCACTGCACACCCGCGGGTGTTGATAAATCCGCGACGGGAGGCTGTGACAGCAGATTGCGCACTTTCGCAAGTCTTCGAGCAGTTTGGGACACGTACTCCCTTGTTCCCGGGGGGGATCTCTCCCCAATGGCAGGCGGGTCCCCGCTTCGACGAGGAGTTCTTTCCCCGGCGGCGGGCAAGGCTCCGTCCACGTGGGAGGCAGCCAGTGCATTGTGCGGCTGTGAGCCCCCGGGCAGATTCTGATCTTCGAGGTCTTCTCGACCGTCGTTGATCGCGAGTACTATCCGAGGTCCTTGGCTGGACGACGTGTACTCGTACTCCATCGCGTTGTCCTCATCGGACACGACACGGGTAAGATCTTGATCGTCCTCACGATCAAAACTCGTAGGAGAAATCCCAACCATGGGGCTGGTCGTTCCTGTCGGGGAGTCGTCGTTCAAGACCAACTTCCCGCTAAAGGCCCTGGCGCACTCGGTTCTAAAGTGATCCGCTTCGCCATCCGAGTCCTCTCCAGGGGCATATTCTCCAAAATCCACTCGATCCGTGACCGGATACGGGTCCATAGGGCCAAAGTTGTCATAGAAGCCCTGGTCCGAGTACCCAGTACGGGGCGAGATTGCGATCGGTTTTCCTGCCGTGCTTGCTACTTCCTCCTCGGTCGAGGCTGGTGAGGGCTGTGCAACCGGCGCTAGGATCTGATCGCGCTTTGTTGCGCGTCCTGCCGACTTTGATTCCTCCTGGACAGCTTGGCCCGGAGAGGTCCCCACGGTCGGCGCCATCTGTCGACGATCGGTGAATCAGCGATCTTACGGTATTCGTGGAATGATGATTGCTGGGGGGTAGGGACCTCTAGGGCCCAAGTGCCAGGAGATCTGACAGCAGGGGACAGCCGTTTTATACAGGTTCGGGCCTCCCTCAGGATAATAACCCTACGTCCTGTTGCTATATATTGATCGAGAACACGCTTTACAATGGGGGGTGTATGTTAGTGGCTACCCTAGGCCTAGTCGTAGACTAACCTAGCTAATCCTCCGGGCTCGACTCCTTCGAGACTGCGGGTCTTCTAGGGCTTCGCCTCCTGGAATCCTATGCGGCTTGCGCTGCGACTAGTTAAATCTCCTGGATCTGTTTGACCTTGTTCGACCTGCCCTCCCCTATGGGATTGCTGATCCTTATATAGGGGGTTCCCAGGGTCGTACCGGCCGTGGACTTACGCCCGAGTAGGACTCTGGTTTCTTTAATCGTCGGGATTGACTTTCCTAGTTTAAAGGGAGTCTTTCCTTCCTTAGAAGGGTTACCTTGTCGTCCGGGGATCCTCATTGGATACGTGGTGCCTTCCTAAAGACCCAGGGAACTGTACACGGATACCCCTAATATGCGGGATACCGTACTATTCATCATCAAAAAGGTAGCGAAGAATTTCAAAAATAAAGAGAACACTTGTTCCTCTAGAGAGTGAGCCATTTCCACCTCGAAAAGGCTTGGGTGTTATTCTGAGTTGCTACTCCGTTGTTCTTGTGATTACTTCGTGATTGCTTGAACACGTTGCTCCACGTCAGTGAGTAACAAAAGGTCGAAGTGTGTGGTTGGGTGAATCAAGTGTTGCAGGCTTCCGTAATCAAGACGGTGATTGGCTGTGTCATTCATCAGGCTTCACAGGCTAGTTATCCTCGGATCCTACGTCGTGAAAATGGGCAAAACTTAGGATATCCAGACCTTCTTTCGGACGGATCGTTTGGGGGGTTCGGAACGGTCCGTTTGGACGGGCCGGTTGGACGGTTCGGGAGTGCTAGAGGATATCTGGAACTTCTTCTGGACGGACAACTTGGAGGGTTCGGGATGGTCCGTTTCGACGGTCCAGTCGGATCGTTCGGGACTCCTAGAGGATATCCAGACCATCTTCCAGACGGACCATTTGGTGGGTTCGGGATGGTCCGGTTGGAGTGTTCGTAACTCCTAGAGGATATCCAGACCTTCTTCTGGACGGACCGTTTGGAGAATTCAGGACAGTCCGTTTGGACGGACCGTCCGGAGTGTGCACGACTTCTAGAGTTGATCCGGAGCTTCTTCCGGACGGACCATTTCGAGGGTTCGGGACGATCCGTTTGGACAGTCCGGACGGATGGTTCGGGACTCCAAGAGGATATCTAGACCTTTTCCGGACGGACCGTTCGGAGGGTTTGGGATGGTCCATTTGGATGGATCGGTGGAAGGGTTCGGGACTCCAAGGGAATATCCGGACCTTCTTCCAGACGGACAGTTTGGAGGGTTCAGGACGGTCTGTTTGGACGGTCCGGTCGGAGTATTCGGGACTTCTTGAGTAGATCTCGACCATCATTCGGGACGGTCCGTTTGGACAGTTCAGGGCAGTTTGGCGGGTTAGGGATGGTCCGTTTGGACAGTCCGGTCGGATGGTTTGGCACTCCTATAGGATATCCAGACCTTCTTCCGGACGGGCAGTTTGGACGGTCCGGGACAGTCCATTTGGAAGGTCCGGTCGGAGTGTTCGGAACTCCTAGAGGATGTCCAGAGCTTCTTCCGGACAGACCGTTCGGAGGGTTCGGGCGGCCTATTTGGACTGACCGGTGGGAGGGTTCGGGACGGTCTGGTCAGGGTGTTTGGGACTTCTTGAGTAGATTCCGGTAATCGTCCGGGATGGTCCAGTTGGACGGTTCCGGACGGTCCATTTGGACGGACCGGTGGGAGGGTTCGGGACTCCTAGAGGGTATCTGGACCTTCTTCTGGACAGACAGTTTGAAGTGTTCGGGACGGTCCGTTTGGACGGTCCAGTCGGATGGTTCGGGACTCCTAGAGGATATCCGGACCTTCTTCCGGACAGGTGGTTGGTGGGTTCGGGATGGTCCGTTTGGACGGTCTGATCAGAGTGTGCGGGACTTCTAGAGTTGATCCGGACCTTGTTCCGGACGAATCTTTTTCCGGACGAACCGTTCGAACGGTTCGAGACGGTCCGTTTGGACGGACCGGTGGGAGGGTTCGGGACTCCAGGGGAATATCCGGACCTTCTTCTGGACGGACAGCTTGGAGGGTTTGGGACGGTCCGTTTGGATGGTCCGGTCGGAGTGCTCGGAACTTCTTGAGTAGATCCCGACCATCGTTTGGGAAGATCCCTTTGGACGGTTCGAGGCGGTCCGTTTGGACGGACCGGTGGGAGGGTTCGGGATGGTCTGTTTGGACGGAACGGTGGGAGTGTTCGGGGCTCCTAGAGGATATCCGAACCTTCTATCGGACGGACCGTTTGAAGGGTTCGGGATGGCCCGTTTTGACGGTCCGGTCGGATGGTTCGGGACTTCTATCGGACGGACCGGTCGGATGGTTCGGGACGGCCCGTTTTGACGGTCCGGTCGGATGGTTCGGGATGGTCCGGTTGGACGGTTCGGGACGGTCCGTTTGGTCAGACCGATGGGAGGGATCAGGACTCCTAGAGGATATCCGGACCTTCTTCTGGCCGGACAGTTTGGCGTGTTCAGAACGGTTCGGTCGGATGGTTTGGCACTCTTAGAGGATATCTGGACCTTCTTCTGGACGGGCAGTTTGGAGAGTTCGGGACGGTCCGTTTAGAAGGTCCGATCAGAGTGTTCGGGACTCCTAGAGGATATTCGGACCTTCTTCCGGACGGACCGTTCGGAGGGTTCGGGACGGCCCATTTGGACGGATCGGTGGGACGGTTTGAGACGGTCCGTTTGGACAGACCGGTGGGAGGGTTCGGGACAGTCCATTTCGACGGTCCGGTCGGTGTGTTCTGGACTTCTTGAGTAGACCCCAACCATCGTCTGGGACGATCCGGTTGGACGGACCAGTGGGAGGGTTCGGGACTCCTAGAGGTTATCCGGACATTCTTTCGAACAGACCGTTTGGAGGGTTCAGGACGGTCCGTTTGGATGGTTTAGGACTCCTAGAGGATATCTGGACCTTCTTTCGGATGGACAGTTTGTAGGGTTCAGGACGGTCCGTTTGGACGGTCCGGTCAGAGTGTTCGGGACTTCTTGAGTAGATCCCGACCATAGTCCGGGACGATCCGGTTGGACAGTTCGGGACAATCCGTTTGGACGGACCGGTGGGAGGGTTCGGGACCCCTAGAGGATATCTGGAAGTTCTTCCAGACGGACAGTTTGGAGGGTTCGGGATGGTCCGTTTGGATGGTCCGGTCAGAGTGTTCTAGACTTCTTGAGTAGATCTCGACCATCGTCCGGGATGATCCGGTTGGACGGTTCGGGACGGTCCGTTTGGACGGACCAATGGGAGGGTTCGGGTCAGTTCGGGACGGTCTGTTTGGACGGACCGGTGCGAGGGTTCGGGACTCCTAGGGATTATCCGGACCTTCTTTCGGACGGACCGTTTGGAGGGTTTGGGACGGTCCGGTTGGATGGTTTGGGACTCCTAGAGGATATCCGGACCTTCTTCCAGACGGATAGTTTGGAGGGTTCGGGACGGTCCGTTTGGACGGTCCAGTCGGTGTGTTCGGGACTTCCTGAGTAGATCACGACCATCGTCCGGGACGGTCTGGTTGCACGGTTTCGGGACGGTTCGTTTGGACGGACCGGTGGGAGGGTTCGGGACGGTCTGTTTGGACGGACCGGTGGGAGGGTTCGGGACTCCTAGAGGTTATCCGGACCTTCTTTCGGACGGACCATTTTGGAGGGTTCGGTAAGGTCCGTTTGGATGGTCTGGTCGGATGGTTCGGGACTCCTAGAGGATATCTGGACCTTCTTCCCGATGGACAGTTTGGAGGGTTCGGGACGGTCAGTTTGGACGGTCTGGTCAGAGTGTTCGGGACTTCTTGAGTAGATCCCGACCATCATCCGGGACGATCCGGTTGGACGGTTTGGGACAGTCCGTTTGGACAGACCGGTCGGTGGGTTCGGGACTCCTAGAGGATATCCGGATGTCACGGACCCGGAATCGCATATGATTAAGGGAACGCGAAGTCGCCAAGGACCGAAGGACTCGACCGCCCGGTGGCACGGTACCTGCGCCGTACGCACCAAGACAGAACGATCCGACACCCGCCACGTGCGAGCCGGCCGGAAGCGACCAATCTTCCCAGAACCACATACGATTCCGTAATCCGGTGAAGGTTTAGAGTCGTTCCCAATTACTACCAGACAAAATGAGGTCGGAGGAGCCCGGCAGTTCTACCCACACCCTAACCTAGCTCGAAGGCTAGTGGGTCGCTCGAAAGCCCGGTAGAACGCCCACACCCTGCCTGGCCGGCACAGCATCTCAGCCAGCGGGTCACTCAACCTATTCCTGCCCAACCTAGTAGCAACCGGTACAACCGTAATCCTTCATGGCATACCCATACACTTCATATCATTCACGCATTGTGCAGGGGCAGCCGGAATTAACAACTCGGATATCATCACAAAGCTCTACAATGCGATATTACTAATAACAGTCCACGATGGGACAACATATTACATCAGTCGGTTATCACCGGAAACATATCCGAGTACGGAGAAACTTAACAACAGCGGAAGCAAAATAAATGAGTCCCACAGCAGCATAGTGACCGCTGAACAAAATACCAACTATCCCACAATCGAACACTACCGAGGAAACCCAAGCTCAAGCATTGTCAAAATAATCTTCGACCACCGGCTCACCTGCAAGCTCTAGGATTAACCTAGGTGAGTACAAACGTACTCGCAAGACTTAATCATGCTTGATTAAATGTCCTACACATGGATTTACTACTGCAGTATTAAACATGATGCTTCTCAGAGTAACAATATACAGGGAAGTACATATCGAACATAAATAGGTGAACAATATGAGTATAGCAACCAAATCCATTGTCCAGTTCATAATCGACTCCCCATCCTGATCACAATCCAATACGATGTCCAGTTCATAATTGAATTCAAATCCCGATCACAATCTAATAGGGAAAACCAATTCAAAGTCAATTCCAATTACCCAATTTCCAGCCATCAATATAACTTAATTTCTCCACTCCCATTGATCCATGGGAAACACAATGTCATTTAATCTCTCGAAGCGTTACCGGAAGATACGACCACCTGCAAACACATTGGGTGCATAATCATTTGGGGGTAGCGAGCCCCCAAAAGCAGGGAGGCTTACCCCAACTATGCCGCAGGGAAGATCTCCGACTAACGTTCACGTGTTACAGGGAAGTGACACTCTGGCATATGGTTGATGTGGCGACAAAAAACTTCACACATCCCTGGGTCGCCGTCTCGACTGCTATTAACATCAACCGTACCCTTTGTGCACGCCCTCGGCACTCACAACTCACTTTATTAGTTTAAGTTGTTAGGGTACGAGGTCGATTTATAACCATAACGGACTAGATTATGTCACAATCCAAATCCAACACCTCTGACGAAAGCATATCGTAAACCCTAGCATGCTAGTCGTACGAACGATAATCATGATACATAACTTACAGCTCACAATTAAGTACAAACAAATACACATACGACAACAGTAATAAGAATGCAACAAGCTCTGCTTGCCTGATTCGGGTTGTTCCTGATCTTGCGAGGTTTCGTAAGCCGGGTGGTCTTCTTCTTCCGACCCTGTTTTTGAGCAAGACGCGATTCCGGAAACAAACAAGAAAAAGGTAATGAGACCAGCATGTATGCATGTATGGATGATGCAAATTGCTTGATGTGCATGGCTAAAGTAGTGTAAAGATGTTTGAACCCTAGGGCAACAAGGTGAAAAAGGGTGGATGGGTAGGAGTTATACTAAAACCCTAATATGATGCATGTCAAATTTTTGCCGGGGACAAGCTAGGGTTTGAACCTACCACTCGCCCTGGATGGCCTAGGTCTACAATAGATTATCATGTGACAAGGTTCTGAAATGCGAAGCTAACACAGTGGGAAATGGCTTGATTCGAAGCTACAATCGACGAGTCGTGACCCTAACACACATGCATGTCATTTTAAGAAGTTCCCGGTGAGTTGGAGTGGCATCGCTAGCGGCGGGACTTGGTGAACATGTTTACTAAGTGTTTATAGGCGGAGCTAGGTGACATGCAATTTCAGTGGAGTTGAAATCATGCGAATCGGAGCTAAAATCGCGAAACTAGGGTTTGATCGGGTTACGACTAGGGTAAAACAACAACTCTAAATATGGTGCTGTGCATGTATCCAAAATTAATCCTTGTTTCAGTCAAGTTGTAGGAAACTTCATGAGCTTTCCAATGATATCAAGTTTGCTAAAATCCGAGTTATGGATCACAAGTTATCGCATTTTGAAACTAGCCAGGACAAATGATTAAACCCTAGATAACCTACTGTGCATGTGATCAAAATGAACTTTTGATGCGCCCAAGTTGTAGAGATTTTCACCAGCTTTCCAACCATATAAAATTTGCCCAATTTGGATTCACGGTTTAAAAGATATGGAGTTTAGAAATTTTGAACAAAACCTAACCCTAACAGCCCTAAACCTAATTGCTAGATCTACCCGAGACACAACTCCTCTCTCTCTGCGCTTCTGGACTCGCTTGCTAGGTTCACCCGAGAAAGCACCCAGATTTTCCTAACCTTAATCTACCTCAGCTGCTCTAGGGCCCCATTGTCGGTGGGTGAGGGATCCCTTAGCCAATCTGGGCTTGACATGTGTCCCTCCCCCCTTCTCTCTGCCTCTCTCCTCTCTTTCTCTCTAAGCTCCGACCGGAGGAGCAGCCCGGGCGGTGGAGCACTCGCCGGAGTTGGCCGGGAGGCGAGCTAGGGCACGGTTGCTCCAGAGGAGGGCGGCGGAGCAACGGCACTTACCCCGGGAGGGGAAGAATGGAGCTGGGGAGGTTAAGGAGCTGAGGATGAAGCTTCCGGTGGCGGGTGGCGAGGAGCAGCTCAGGTCGTCGCCGGTAGAGGGCCTCGGCCACGGATCTGCAAAATCGGAGAGGGGGATGAGTTAAGGAGGAGGAGGAGACACTCGGAGGCAAGAGAAGAAGGCTGGCGGAGGACCGAGGCACGGGCAATCCCTCGCCGGAGTTGGCGCCGGACGCGAAGGAGACGACGGTGCGGTGAGGAAGGAGCACCGGGGGAGGGGGCTGGCGGCTAGGGTTTTCGGACCACGGAGTGGGGGAGAAAGCGGCAGATGTCCGAAGGCAGCTTAAAAGGGGGCGGCGGTCGGAGCGACCGGTGGATCCACCGCCCCGCTCGGCCTCTCGCCGGCGGAGACGTGGTGCCCGGGACCCGACAGGTGGGCCCCGAGGCTGACGGGGGAGCGGGCAGACACGGGTTCGTCAGGAGGCGTGTTCGCATGGAGAAAACGGGAAAGGCGAGAGGGAAAACGGGTTTTCGGCTGCGGGGGCTGTCGGGCTGACTTAACGGGCCGACCGAGGGGTTTCGGCCCAGAACCCCTTTAAGGTTTTTATTTTTCTTTTTAATTTCTTAAATACCAGCAGCACCCTTCCCCTTTGTCATTTTATGTATCAAATCAACTCCAAATTTTATGAAATTTTTACAGGAGGTTCACAATATTATTTGGGACCTGCTGGAAAGATTTGAAACAATTTGAGCATTATTTGGCCTATGTTCACATGCCAATTCGATTTAGGGTTTGAATTCGGATTTGAGCTATAATCGAGCCCTAGGCATGTCTAAAACTTCTAAAGATTAGCCAGGGCTAAGGTTATCCCTTTTGAAGCTATTCATGGAGTTTGAGAGGTTTGCACCACTGGGAACTACTCCGTCGTTGAAAACCTAATTTTGGCACCGTTTAGGGTTTTAGGGTTAAGGACAGGGATTCACCGAAGGGTCCACTGACATCTACCACCTTTGTGGACGATATTGCTGATTCGAGTACTTCGAATAAGTTGATTGGTGTTTGTAAAGTTTTCAATTTGAATTCTTCGAATAAGTTGATTGGTGTTTGTATAAATATCCACCGAGGATGAGATATTAACATATTCTATAAAGTACAATTGTATCCTTTTTGGGTTTAAACGAGATGGTGCGGGGATGATGACATGCATGCAAAGAAAATCCTATTTCGTTACAAGTGGGTATTACACCGGACCTTCTTCCGGACGGACAGTTTGAAGGGTTTGGGATAGTCCGTTTGGGAGGTCCGGTGGGGGGGTTCTGGACCCCTAGAGGATATCTGGAACTTCTTCCGGATGGACAGCTTGGACGGTTCAGGACGGTCCATTTGGAAGGACCAGGTGGAGGGTTTGGGACTCCTAGAGGATATCCGGACCATCCAAACGGATGGTCCGGTTGAACAGTTTGGTGGGTTCGGGACAGTCTGTTTGGACGGTCCGGTCGGTGTGTTCGGGACTTCTTGAGTAGATCCCGACCGGACTTTCTATCGGAAGGACCGTTTGGAGGGTTCGGGACGGTCCGGTCGGATGGTTCGGGACGGTCCGGTCGGATGGTTCGGGACTCCTTGTCACGGACCCGAAATCCACATATGGTTAGGGGAACACGAAGTCGCCAAGGACCGAAGGACTCGTCCTCTACGGTGGCACGGTACCTGCGCCGTACACACCGAGACAGAACGATCCGACACCCGCCACGTGCGAGCCGGCCGGAAGCGACCAATCTTCCCAGAACCACATATAGATTCCCGATTCCGGTGGAGATTTAAAGCCGTTCCCTAATCCTACCACGTAGAGCAAGGTCGGAGGAGCCCGGCGATTCCACCCACACCCTAACCTAGCCCGAGGGCTAGTGGGTCGCCCGAAGGCCCGGTAGAACCCACCCACACCCTGCCTGGCCGGCACAGCATCACAGCCAGCGGGTCACTCAACCGAGTCCTGCTCGACGTAGTAAAAGGAGGAACAACAATAACTCTCCACGGCATGCCCACACACTTCATAGCATTCACACATTGCATATGGGCAGCCTGAATAACAACTCGTATACCAGAAACAAGCACTACAGAACTATATTAACACTAGTTGTCCATTGAGTGAACTTTACACATGTATCAGTCGGCGATAACCGTAAGTTTAGTTGGAACGGAAATATGTACAATGCAGCGAAAAACAACAAAAAGCCCCGCAGTGGTGCATCAACCACTGCTTAAGAACCAAACCACGCCCACGAGTCGAACGCGGACCAAGGAAACCATTTTGATTAAACTTCATCACAACACTCCGCAACGGTTGGCTCACCTGCAAAAGTCTAGGAATATCCTAGGTGAGTACGAAGGTACTCGCAAGACTTATCCGTGCTTGATTAAATGTCCTACGCATACTAATTCAACGGCAATTAAACATGAATGCAATACCATCGAAATAATGCATAATCAATGTAACAGGCTAACAATAGCATAATGAGGAAATAGCAGAATCGAAATGAACTTCAGGATTCAACATGAACACTAAGAAATCAATACAATTGAGACATCACATTGGGGTAGCCCACACCCATTTCAATTTAAGTCACCTCTTGGATCGCTGCCAGCAATACAACTACCCTGGACATGTTGAGTGCATTTCCCTTGGAGGTTGCAAGGCTCCAAGTGATATCGAGGCTTACCTCAAACATTCCCGGTATCGATTCCGCTAACGTCCGAGAGGGCTATCAATCCAATTCACATTACATTCAATCAACTTTCGGATCATTACCGACAATTGATCACCCAGGACATGACGAGTACTATTTCATCCTCAACCATTCCGGTATCAATTCTCGGTAATGTCCTGGACCGTTCCGGCAATACGATCACCCGGGACATGGCGAGTACTATTCCATCCTCAACCATTCTCGGTATCGAATCCTCGGTAATGTCCTGGACCGTTCCGGCAATACGATCACCCGGGACATGGCGAGTACTATTCCATCCTCAACCATTCTCGGTATCGAATCCGCTAACGTCCACGCCTCTCCCAACTTACTTAAGCAAATTTTAGCTAAAAGGGCGATAAGGATGTTCTCAATGCGATAATACACCTTACGCATGCTAGTGAACCCAATCCCAACGTACAATTCAATCAACATTCATTCACACATATAAGTACGAAAGGTAAAAGAATGCAACAAGCTCTGCTTGCCTTCGTCGTAGGATTTGGAGACTTGGGTGAGCTCAACAATTTGCGGTTCTTCTTCTTCGGGTTCTGTCGCAACCAACACAAGACATCGGCAAGAAATGATAAAGAGAATAAGTTTCCAGCATGTATGCATGATGGAATGCGATGCATGAAACGCTAGGATTTTGTGATACAACATACTTCATTTCAGTATTAAGGAGTTAAAATGGTTAGCCTAGTAGGTGCATGCATGACTCTTTTAGTTCAATGTTTATATTAAGGTTTAAACAATCATTAGTTCAAATTCCAATACAATCAAGAAGCTACCTCTATATGATAAAATGTTGGTTATTGGTATTAGCTTAATGAAACATTGAGATCAAATTTGCATTAGGATTTAAACAAATATTGGTTTGAGCATTCATGCAAAAAGAAAATACCTATACACCCTGGACATGTTAATTGCTTGTGCTAACTAATTGAAATATTACACTTGAATTGACCAATAGAACATTCCAATAGGTTTTGAAAATACAAATTTGGTTAGAGATGAACCTTATGTCTCTTGAGGGAGAAAACCCAAGGATTGAACTAAAGCAATAGCTATCCTTGCCCTCAAACTCTACCCACAAGCTTCACTTCTTCTCTACCCTTCTTCTTGCTAGAACAATGCAGCCTAGAACTTGGTTGGAGCTGAAAAAAGAACAAAGAGAAGTGAGGAAGGGGAAAGGAGCTTGGGGAAGAAGGAGGGGAAAGGAGAAAGGAGGAAGAGGGGAGGAAGAGGGTCACCGGAGTGGCGGCGCCGGCTCACCGGAGTTGGCCACCGGAGTTGAAGAAGACAATGAAAATGAGAGCTTCTTGTGCTGTTTTTGGGGAGAAAATGAGGAGAAAGCTAGGGAAATGGAAGAGGAGGAGGAAAAGAGGAAGGGGGGGGGCCTTGGGGAGGTTTTATGCAGTGGCCGGCGGAGCTTCCACGCAGGTCCACCGCCCACCGCCCCTCCATCCGGCGACGGCACGTGGCATTTTAAAACTCAGATTTGACAGCCGGATCGGAACTTCCGATGTGAATATCGGAGGTTCCGACCTAACCGGAACTTCCGGAGTCACCCACTCGGGAAAAACCGGAACTTCCGACTTTACCGGAGGTTCCGGAGTCACCCCTATTCTGGATGCTCGGGAAAAACCGGAACTTCCGGTTCCTGGATCGGAAGTTCCGACCCAACCGGAGGTTCCGGGGTCACCCCTGGTTCGGAGGTTCGGGAAAAATCGGAACTTCCGATTCGCGAATCGAAACTTCCGATGCGGATCGGAACTTCCGGTTTAGAAAATCGGAACTTACGATTTTGCAAAAACAGCAGATTGTCACTCGGTAAAACGTTCGTAGATTTTGATCCACCCAGCGGAATTTGATGAAATTTTGCACGGAGATAGATAAGAGACTTACGGAGCTATTCCAACTGGAAACACCTCACAAACTCATCTGCTGAGAGACAACCCCAAATCTAAACCCTACTAGACTCACCCGAAACTTCACTCGGAAATCACCCGGATTCCGGACAACCCGGAGGTTGAACCCGGAGGGTCCGACTCAAACCTCCGACTGACTGACTCTCCCACAATCCTTCTCGGGACTCACCCGGAAGTTAGTTCGGAATCCACCCGGAATTTCCGTGTCCCCCGGAGGTTGCATCCGGAGACTCCGAACCAAACATCCGGATCAGTGCAGAGAAGAAAAGTTTTTGCAAAGTTTAGGGTTTTTGGAATGAGATACGCACGTATTCTATAAAACTTAACCAGAAAATATTCAAGTTTATGCAAGGTTGTGCATGAATGATGCCATGTATGCATGAGGCAAAATAGAAACTTATTTATATATTAAGATGGGTGTTACAAAACCTACCCCCCTTAAAAAGATCTCGACCCGAGATCTCTAACGATAGAAGGGGAAGGAGGTAAGGGGAAAAGCAGAATTGGTACTAAGTGGAAGCTTTATGGTCCTCGGACAAAGTAGGCCTTAAGTAAATGATTTTGAAAAGACAGAGGAGGACAAGGTAATCAAGAACTTCTATCAACGAGGCACTCGAGTTTGGGACGAAAAAGCTGCCATCAAATGTATCCAATTGGGGCCCTAGGCATTATTCAACTGGGGAGGTGGGGAGGATTAGGCACGTTAGCATGGGGTAGAAACAACTCTGGGTCAAGCAAAAAGTTCGAAAGGAGGGGGATTTGTGATCCTGAAGGGGACGGGATGGGTCACCTTAAACAAAGGGATCAATGACCCCTCAGGTAACACCATACTGGTCCTTGTGTTGTTGGTAGCAAATCATGGAATCACTAATTGACTTCTACACTAGTTCTGAAAGGTGGAAACCAGAGCAAGTTATTATTTTAGTAATGACCGCATCTGAGAGAGGAGGAATGCAAGGACCTTGCCAGTCTTGTAAGTTCAGAATTCCAGATTGTTGGTTTGAATAGGGAGAGCAGTTATAAACAATTATCTTTGCTTGAACTGGGAATAACCAAAATGGTGAGGATGGTGGCTCTGAAACAATTAAAGTACCGGTTCATGACTACTTGGCGAAAGAAATCAGGAGTTGGATTGGGGCATCAGAAAGGCTTCATAAGTGCGAAGAGCAATAGCAACATGCTGATTAAACAAAAGAGGGAAGAATAGAAGCGAGATTAAGATCATTCCTGCACCAAAGATATCGGAGAGGAATGGACTTTCTCGAAACATAAGGAGAGGTTCTCAATTTGTTTAGATGAACTCCAGTCGTTTCTGGTAATAGAAGGGAGGGAAATGTCAGATCAATGCCATTTATAGCCTTAAGAAGAGGAAGGAAACTGATCTGCTGACGAGCATCGAAAACTTGCGGTCTCAAGATGAAGATTCATTTGAAGACGGATGGGAAGGAGTTGCCATGCATGACAAACATGGCATGCACCTATCCTCTAGAAGGTCTCGGGCGGGATGATGCTAAACATGGCAATAATTCCGAAATTGTCAAGGCCTAAGACTAGTCTCGTATTACACATAGTGTAATACCCAAAGTCGATAAGTAGGTTTTTGATTTGCATCCATGCATACATGTCATCATCATCACCCCCACCTCAATTAAACTTAGATGTAATATGAATATACTTTATAGAATATGTTAATATCTCATCCTCGGTGGATAATGGTTGCAAACACCAATCAATTTATTTGAAGTAACTCAATTAACAATATCGTCGATAAGGGTGGTTGAAGTCATCGAACCTTCCGGTGAATCCTCGTCCCTAACACCAAACCCTAAATATGCTGGAATTAGGGTTTCGACGAATGAAGCAAACTCTAGTAGAGGAAATGTTCTAAGACTCCATGAATAGCCTAAAAGGGGATACCCCTAGTCCCTGACCAATTCCTAGAAATTGTGGACATGTCTAGGACTCAATTCTAGCTCGAATCCGAATCCAAACCCTAAATCGAATTTGAATAGGAACCTAGGTCAAATCAGTCCCAAAATGATTCAAACTCCTACAGTAGCTCAAGTATAATATTATGAACCTCCTGTAAAAATTTCAAGTTAATGGGAGCTGATTTGGTACATAAAATGTCATGGGGAATAAAACTGGAATGTATAAAAAGAAAAATAAAAAGAAACCCTAATCCTCCCCTGGGCCGAAACCCCTTTCCCTCGGGCGGCCCATCTCCTCGGCCCACTCAATCCCGCGCGCGCTCCCCTCTCACTGCCGCGCCCCGGGCCCGCTTGTCGGGTTCCTCCCTCCACGTCGCCGCCGGCCGCTGGCCATGGTGGGCGGTGCTCCACTCCCGGAGCCCCCTGTCCGAGCCGCCGCCGCCCCTTAAAAGCTCCCTCCCGACAGCTCCCTTCCCCCTTCCTCGCACCCTCCGCCCAAACCCTAGATCCAGTGCCCAAACCCCGAAGTAATCCCCTCCTTCCCGAGCTCCGGTGACAATCTCCGGTGAGAAATCTACGGTGTTCCGGTGAGCCCCGGTAGCCCTGCTTCCTCCCCAAGTTTCCTAGCTCTCCTCCTCGCTCATTTCTATCCTCCACTGCTCAGATCTGCGCCCGAGAGAACCTGTCGTCGTTGCTCCAGTCGCCGCCGGCTTCTTCAACTCCGGCGAGGCATCATCACTGCCTCAGTGCCTCCCGAGCTCAATTTCTTCTTCCCCGAGCTTCCCTTCTCCTTCCCTAACCCTCCTACCCCTTTTTTCCCTGCAGATCCGAGCTCCAAGACCACTCTTCACCGGCGACCGAGTCATCCCGCCACTCCTCGCCGTCGCCAGCCCTCTCCGGTGCTCCTCGGTCCTCCCCGAGCACCAAAACGTCGTCAGGGTGAGCTCCTGGTCACCCTACCGTCCTCCCCGAGCTCAACCGGGCTCGGGAGCCCTTTTCCGGTGATGCTCCGGCGAGCCTCCGCCGCCCAAGTGCCTTCTCCGGTCGGATCCGAGTGGGAGAGAGAGAGATGAGTGGGAGGCCGAGTGGCCTCCTCTGGTTGGTCCCGGGTGCCCAGTCGGCTGCCGACTGGGTTTCCGGTGCCCAGTCGGCACTGACCCCGGGGGCCCCACCTGTTAGTAGGTCCGGGTTATGAGGGTGAGGTTTGGGGTGGGTTCTCGGGTAGATCTAGCAATTAGGTTAAAGGATGTTAGGGTTAGATTTTATCCCAAATTTCAAATGCTCATATCTTTTAAACCGTAAATCCAAATTGAACAAATTTTATATGGTTGGAAAGCTGGTGAAATTCTCTACAACTTGGATGCATCAAAAATTTATTTTGGTTACATGCACAGGGTGATATTCAGGGTGGAAGTTTGCTACGTCCGAGAGTCCGTAAACCCTAGAATCTTCACCCTAGCTCCGATTTCGACGATCTTTACATTTTTGGAGTCCTCGTGAGATAGTCTATGACATGAAACCATTGAAATCCCAGTAGGGTCACATGCATGGTAGGATGTATGTGGTTAGCCCCCTTATCGTCGTTGTCATCGATAAACCCTAACTCAATGTTCGTAGCTCCAAACCGAATGATTCCAATTACGTTAGTCTTATACCCCTGAACACTTGCAAGCTGTACATAATGAGATGCATGACACCCCAACCTAAGCAACAACTTTAAAACCCTAGCTCATAATCAGATAACCCTTAGACACATATGCCAGTTAGGGCAATCATGTAACCTTCACAAACCCGAGTTGCGAACCCTCGCCAACTTGCACCCATAACATCAGCACATTTGTTAAATGCTCAATTACTTGCATTAATCCTCATGCATACATGCCGAACCTTAATATTTTTCTTATCGTTTCTTTTCCGGTTCTTCGTATTGCTTATAAAAGAATCTGAAGAGGGAAGACCACCAGGCTTACGACCCCTCGCAAGAACAGGAACAACCCGGATCAGGCAAGCAGAGCTTGTTGCATTCTTATTACTGTTGTCGTATGTGTATTTGCTTGTACTTAATTGTGAGCTATACGTTATGTATCATGATTATCGTTCGTACGACTAGCATGCTAGGGTTTCACGATATGTTCTCGTCAGGAGTGTTGGATTTGGATTGGGACATGATGTGGTCAGTTATGGTTATAAATCAACCTCGTACCCTAACAACTTAAACTAATAAGGTGAGTTGTGAGTGCCGAGGGCGTGCACAAAGGGTACGGTTGATGTTAATAGCAGTCGAGACGGCGACCCAGGGATGTGTGAAGGTTTTTGTCGCCACATCAACCATACGCCAGAGTGTTATTGTCCCTGTAACACGTGAACGTTAGGCGGAGATCTTCCCTGCGGCATAGTTGGGGTAAGCCTCCCTGCTTTTGGGGGCTCGCTACCCCCAAATGATTATGCACCCAATATGGGCGCAGGTGGTCGTATCTTCCGGTAACGCTTCGAGAGATTAAATGCTAATGTGTTTTCCCATGGATTGATGGGATTTGAGAAATTTGAGTTATCTTGATGGCTGAAAACTTGGTAATTGGAATTGACTGTGAATTCGATTATGAACTGGATAATGGATTTGGATTGTCTGATATGATCTCGGGGTGAAATAGTTGTGATAGGTTGTACCCTGAATTAATTTGTTACTTAGTCACTCTTTACTTCACCTTCTTAATGTTATATTCTTAATTTGTTTATTGTTACTCTGAGAAGCATTCATGTTTAATTGTGGTTGTACTAGTATGAGTAGGACATTTAATCAAGCACGGATAAGTCTTGCGAGTACATTCGTACTCACCCAGGTTATCCCTGGAGCTTGCAGGTGAGCCGGTGGTCGAAGATTACTTTGACAATGCTTAAACTTGGTTTCCTCGGTAGTGTTCGATCAATGGGATAGTTGGTGTTTTGTTCAGCGGTCACTGTGCCGCTGTGGGACTCACTTATTTTGCTTCCGCTGTTGTTAAGTTTCTCCGTACTCGGATATGTTTCCGGTGATAACCGACTGATGTAATATGTTGTCCCATCGTGGGACTGTTATTAAGTAATATCGTATTGTAGAGCTTTGTGATGATATCCGAGTTGTTAATCCAGGCTGCCCCTGCACAATGCGTGAATGATATGAAGTGTATGGGTATGCCGTGAAGAATCGAGGCCGTACCATTTTCTACTAAGTCGAGCAGGTGTTGGTTGAGTGACCCGCTGGCTGAGATGCAGTGCCGGCCAGGCAGGGTGTGGGCGTTCTACCGGGCTTTCGAGCGACCCACTAGCTTCCGAGCTAGGTTAGGGTGTGGGTAGAATCGCCGGGCTCCTCCGACCTTGCTTGTCGTGGTAGGATTCGGGAACAACTCTGACTCTTCACCGGATTACGGAATCGTATGTGGTTTTGGGAAGAGTGGTCGCTTCCGGCCGGCTCGCACGTGGCGGGTGTCGGATCGCTCTACCTTGGTGCGTACGGCGCAGGTACCGTGCCACCGGGTTGGCGAGCCCTTCGGTCCTTGGCGACTTCGCGTTCCCCTTAATCATATGCAATTCCGGGTCCGTGACAGCTTGGTATCAGAGCCGAGCTGACCGTAGGAAGCCAATTGCAGGTGGTCGTTAGATAGGAGCTTCCGCTGCGCCTCGTCGACAGGCCAGCAAACTATTTAAAAAGTAAACCCTATGTTGAAAATTAATAAGTAGATTGCTTTTATTCCTTACCCTCATCGCTCTTAGTTCTGAAATTCTCCTCTATTGCATTTGTTTTCCTTGTGTGGCTAACTTTATTCTCTCTAACTCTAAACTTGTATAGGATGGTATATAACGTTGTGACCGACCCACATCAGCTAGGAGGATGGGCTACCCGGTTATGGAGAATGTTGGAATACCTTGGCGTGCCCCAGGAAGACCTCCCTGCTTTCCATGCCAAGACCTACAAAGTTCACGGGAAGACTCATTTTTGGATGGGATGGGTCACAGTGAGAGTTTCGGATCTGGATCAGACCTTTACAGCACCCAGGACCAAGGAATTGAGCTCGTTCCAGTGGTGTGTGAATACCCGGACGTCTTCCCCGAAGAGTTGCCGGGCATGCCCCCTGACCGTGTTGTGGAGTTCGTTATCGAACTTCCACCGGGAACCGCTCCTGTGTCAAGGCGACCCTACCGGATATCCCCGAAGGAGTTATTAGAAATGAAGAAGCAGCTCCAGGAGCTTGAAGAAAAGGGATTCATCCGACCTAGCTCATCACCATGGGGATGCCCCGCCATGTTCGTGAAGAAGAAAGATTCAAGCTTAAGGATGGTCGTAGACTATCGTCCACTAAATGAGCTTACGGTGAAGAACAAATGCCCCCTTCCTAGGATTGATGACCTCTTTGATCAGTTGACCGGAGCCCGCGTCTTCTCCAAAATCGATCTCAGATTGGGCTATCACCAGATAAAGATCAGATCCGAAGACATTCCGAAGACAGCTTTCACTACTCGTTACGGGTCGTACGAGTATACCGTTATGTCCTTTGGTTTAACCAATGCCCCTTCCACCTTCACACAACTCATGAACGCAGTCTTCATGGAGTATCTGGATCAATTTGTTGTCGTCTTCATCGACGACATCCTCATCTACTCCAAGTCTGAATCAGAACATGAAGGTCATTTGAGAAAGGTGCTCGACAAGCTTCGAGAGCATCGTCTGTATGCCAAGTTCTCCAAGTGTGAGTTTTGGAAACACCAAGTGGAGTTCTTGGGCCATGTAATATCAGCTGCAGGTGTCGCGGTGGACCCGAGCAAAGTGCAAGCGGTACAAGAGTGGAAGCAACCCAAATCGGTTACCCAGATCCGAAGCTTCCTTGGACTAGCAGGCTACTACCGCCGATTCATTGAAGGATTCTCTTCCATAGCCAAGCCGATGACAGAATTGCTGAAGAAAGAAGCCAAGTTTATATGGTCAGACAAGTGTGAAAAGAGTTTTCAAGAACTTAAAGAAAGATTGACTTCAGCCCCGGTACTTATCCTCCCAGACGCTAATAAGGATTTCGAGGTTTACTGTGATGCTTCCCGAAATGGATTGGGCTGTGTTCTTATGCAAGGAGGCCGTGTGGTGGCTTATGCCTCACGTCAGTTGAAACCTCATGAAGCCAATTACCCCACCCATGATCTGGAATTAGCTGCCGTAGTGCATGCCCTGAAGATCTGGCGACACTACCTCATCGGCACGCGCTGCGAGATCTTCTCAGACCATAAGAGCCTGAAGTACCTATTCACCCAGCCGGACCTGAACCTTCGCCAAAGAAGATGGCTCGAGCTCATTAAAGATTATGATCTGGGTTTGAATTATACCCCTGGCAAAGCTAACGTTGTTGCCGATGCCCTTAGTCGAAAGGCTTACTGCAACAACATCATGATCAAGGAGCGACAACCACCCCTTCACGAAGAATTTCAGCGGCTGAACTTGGAGATGGTCGAACAAGGTACTCTTGCCACCCTTGAGGTGAAGCCATCACTAGAAGATCAAGTCAAGGCTGCTCAAACTCAGAATGTCGGGATGCAGAAAATTAGAGAGAAGCTGAAGGCTGGTACCGCAACTTGTTTCACTGAAGATAAGGATGGAGTATTATGGTTTGGAAAACGATTGGTTGTGCCCAAGGACAAGCAACTAAAAGACCTGATCCTTCATGAAGCACACAACTCCCCATTGACCATTCATCCAGGCAGTACCAAGATGTACCAAGATCTCCGTCGCCAATTCTGGTGGACCCGAATGAAGCGTGAAATTGCCCAATATGTTGCTGAGTGTGATGTCTGTCGCCGTGTGAAGGCCGAACACCAGAGACCAGCAGGCCTACTTCAGCCACTCCCTATTCCCGAGTGGAAATGGGAAGAGATTGGTATGGATTTTGTAGTAGGTCTGCCGAGATCCCCGAAGGGCAACGATGCAATATGGGTAATCGTAGACCGTCTATCCAAAGTCGCCCACTTCATCCCTGTGAAGACCACGCATAAAGTGAGTCAGCTAGCGAGATTGTACATCTCTCGGATTGTTTGTCTCCATGGTGTTCCCAAGAAAATCATTTCAGATCGAGGCACTCAATTCACTAGCAGGTTTTGGAAATGCTTACACGAGTCTATGGGAACTTCCCTGTCCTTCAGCACCGCCTTTCATCCACAAACCGGTGGTCAAGTTGAAAGGACAAATCAGATCCTCGAAGACATGTTAAGATCTTGTGCACTCACATTGGGGTCCAATTGGGAAGATTGCTTGCCATATGCAGAGTTTGCCTACAACAATAGTTATCAGACCAGTCTCGGTATGGCACCTTTTGAAGTGCTATATGGGAGGAAATGTAGGACTCCATTGAACTGGTCCGAGACCGGCGAGAGGCAGTTCTTTGGACCTAACCCGATTGAGGAAGCAGAAGACTTAGTCCAACTCATCAGAGAACGTCTTCGTGAAGCCCAGTCCAGGCAGAAGAGCTATGCAGATCCTCAGCGCCGTGAAGTTACCTTCCAGGTTGGAGATAGCGTGTATCTCAAGGTCACCCCATTCAAAGGTGTTCGCCGTTTTGCAATGAAAGGAAAACTGGCTCCTCGTTATATCCGTCCTATCAAATCCTAGCCAAAAGAGGAACAGTGGCATACCAACTGGAATTGCCTCCTGGATTGTCGCGGATGCACGATGTCTTCCATGTTTCCCAGTTAAAAGCCTGCCATCGAGTCCCTGAGACGAAGATCAACCCTGAAATGGAAGTGCTACATGAAGATCTCTCATATCGGGAGCACCCGGTGTGCATCCTTGATGAAGCTGAACGCAAGACTCGGCATCGTACCATCAAGTTCCTCAAGGTTCAGTGGAGCAACCACACCGAAGATGAAGCCACCTGGGAACGTGAAGAATGGCTCAAGACCGAGTTTCCAACCTTGTTTGCCGATCGTTAGCGATCTCGGGTCGAGATCTTTTTAAGGGGGGTAGGTTTTGTAATACCCAAAGTCGATAAGTAGGTTTTTGATTTGCATCCATGCATACATGTCATCATCATCACCCCCACCTCAATTAAACTTAGATGTAATATGAATATACTTTATAGAATATGTTAATATCTCATCCTCGGTGGATAATGGTTGCAAACACCAATCAATTTATTTGAAGTAACTCAATTAACAATATCGTCGATAAGGGTGGTTGAAGTCATCGAACCTTCCGGTGAATCCTCGTCCCTAACACCAAACCCTAAATATGCTGGAATTAGGGTTTCGACGAATGAAGCAAACTCTAGTAGAGGAAATGTTCTAAGACTCCATGAATAGCCTAAAAGGGGATACCCCTAGTCCCTGACCAATTCCTAGAAATTGTGGACATGTCTAGGACTCAATTCTAGCTCGAATCCGAATCCAAACCCTAAATCGAATTTGAATAGGAACCTAGGTCAAATCAGTCCCAAAATGATTCAAACTCCTACAGTAGCTCAAGTATAATATTATGAACCTCCTGTAAAAATTTCAAGTTAATGGGAGCTGATTTGGTACATAAAATGTCATGGGGAATAAAACTGGAATGTATAAAAAGAAAAATAAAAAGAAACCCTAATCCTCCCCTGGGCCGAAACCCCTTTCCCTCGGGCGGCCCATCTCCTCGGCCCACTCAATCCCGCGCGCGCTCCCCTCTCACTGCCGCGCCCCGGGCCCGCTTGTCGGGTTCCTCCCTCCACGTCGCCGCCGGCCGCTGGCCATGGTGGGCGGTGCTCCACTCCCGGAGCCCCCTGTCCGAGCCGCCGCCGCCCCTTAAAAGCTCCCTCCCGACAGCTCCTTTCCCCCTTCCTCGCACCCTCCGCCCAAACCCTAGATCCAGTGCCCAAACCCCGAAGTAATCCCCTCCTTCCCGAGCTCCGGTGACAATCTCCGGTGAGAAATCTACGGTGTTCCGGTGAGCCCCCGGTAGCCCTGCTTCCTCCCCAAGTTTCCTAGCTCTCCTCCTCGCTCATTTCTATCCTCCACTGCTCAGATCTGCGCCCGAGAGAACCTGTCGTCGTTGCTCCAGTCGCCGCCGGCTTCTTCAACTCCGGCGAGGCATCATCACTGCCTCAGTGCCTCCCGAGCTCAATTTCTTCTTCCCCGAGCTTCCCTTCTCCTTCCCTAACCCTCCTACCCCTTTTTTCCCTGCAGATCCGAGCTCCAAGACCACTCTTCACCGGCGACCGAGTCATCCCGCCACTCCTCGCCGTCGCCCGCCCTCTCCGGTGCTCCTCGGTCCTCCCCGAGCACCAAAACGTCGTCAGGGTGAGCTCCTGGTCACCCTACCGTCCTCCCCGAGCTCAACCGGGCTCGGGAGCCCTTTTCCGGTGATGCTCCGGCGAGCCTCCGCCGCCCAAGTGCCTTCTCCGGTCGGATCCGAGTGGGAGAGAGAGAGATGAGTGGGAGGCCGAGTGGCCTCCTCTGGTTGGTCCCGGGTGCCCAGTCGGCTGCCGACTGGGTTTCCGGTGCCCAGTCGGCACTGACCCCGGGGGCCCCACCTGTTAGTAGGTCCGGGTTATGAGGGTGAGGTTTGGGGTGGGTTCTCGGGTAGATCTAGCAATTAGGTTAAAGGATGTTAGGGTTAGATTTTATCCCAAATTTCAAATGCTCATATCTTTTAAACCGTAAATCCAAATTGAACAAATTTTATATGGTTGGAAAGCTGGTGAAATTCTCTACAACTTGGATGCATCAAAAATTTATTTTGGTTACATGCACAGGGAGATATTCAGGGTGGAAGTTTGCTACGTCCGAGAGTCCGTAAACCCTAGAATCTTCACCCTAGCTCCGATTTCGACGATCTTTACATTTTTGGAGTCCTCGTGAGATAGTCTACGACATGAAACCATTGAAATCCCAGTAGGGTCACATGCATGGTAGGATGTATGTGGTTAGCCCCCTTATCGTCGTTGTCATCGATAAACCCTAACTCAATGTTCGTAGCTCCAAACCGAATGATTCCAATTACGTTAGTCTTATACCCCTGAACACTTGCAAGCTGTACATAATGAGATGCATGACACCCAACCTAAGCAACAACTTTAAAACCCTAGCTCATAATCAGATAACCCTTAGACACATATGCCAGTTAGGGCAATCATGTAACCTTCACAAACCCGAGTTGCGAACCCTCGCCAACTTGCACCCATAACATCAGCACATTTGTTAAATGCTCAATTACTTGCATTAATCCTCATGCATACATGCCGAACCTTAATATTTTTCTTATCGTTTCTTTTCCGGTTCTTCGTATTGCTTATAAAAGAATCTGAAGGGGAAGACCACCAGGCTTACGACCCCTCGCAAGAACAGGAACAACCCGGATCAGGCAAGCAGAGCTTGTTGCATTCTTATTACTGTTGTCGTATGTGTATTTGCTTGTACTTAATTGTGAGCTATACGTTATGTATCATGATTATCGTTCGTACGACTAGCATGCTAGGGTTTCACGATATGTTCTCGTCAGGAGTGTTGGATTTGGATTGGGACATGATGTGGTCAGTTATGGTTATAAATCAACCTCGTACCCTAACAACTTAAACTAATAAGGTGAGTTGTGAGTGCCGAGGGCGTGCACAAAGGGTACGGTTGATGTTAATAGCAGTCGAGACGGCGACCCAGGGATGTGTGAAGGTTTTTGTCGCCACATCAACCATACGCCAGAGTGTTATTGTCCCTGTAACACGTGAACGTTAGGCGGAGATCTTCCCTGCGGCATAGTTGGGGTAAGCCTCCCTGCTTTTGGGGGCTCGCTACCCCCAAATGATTATGCACCCAATATGGGCGCAGGTGGTCGTATCTTCCGGTAACGCTTCGAGAGATTAAATGCTAATGTGTTTTCCCATGGATTGATGGGATTTGAGAAATTTGAGTTATCTTGATGGCTGAAAACTTGGTAATTGGAATTGACTGTGAATTCGATTATGAACTGGATAATGGATTTGGATTGTCTGATATGATCTCGGGGTGAAATAGTTGTGATAGGTTGTACCCTGAATTAATTTGTTACTTAGTCACTCTTTACTTCACCTTCTTAATGTTATATTCTTAATTTGTTTATTGTTACTCTGAGAAGCATTCATGTTTAATTGTGATTGTACTAGTATGAGTAGGACATTTAATCAAGCACGGATAAGTCTTGCGAGTACATTCGTACTCACCCAGGTTATCCCTGGAGCTTGCAGGTGAGCCGGTGGTCGAAGATTACTTTGACAATGCTTAAACTTGGTTTCCTCGGTAGTGTTCGATCAATGGGATAGTTGGTGTTTTGTTCAGCGGTCACTGTGCCGCTGTGGGACTCACTTATTTTGCTTCCGCTGTTGTTAAGTTTCTCCGTACTCGGATATGTTTCCGGTGATAACCGACTGATGTAATATGTTGTCCCATCGTGGGCTGTTATTAAGTAATATCGTATTGTAGAGCTTTGTGATGATATCCGAGTTGTTAATCCAGGCTGCCCCTGCACAATGCGTGAATGATATGAAGTGTATGGGTATGCCGTGAAGAATCGAGGCCGTACCATTTTCTACTAAGTCGAGCAGGTGTTGGTTGAGTGACCCGCTGGCTGAGATGCAGTGCCGGCCAGGCAGGGTGTGGGCGTTCTACCGGGCTTTCGAGCGACCCACTAGCTTCCGAGCTAGGTTAGGGTGTGGGTAGAATCGCCGGGCTCCTCCGACCTTGCTTGTCGTGGTAGGATTCGGGAACGACTCTGACTCTTCACCGGATTACGGAATCGTATGTGGTTTTGGGAAGAGTGGTCGCTTCCGGCCGGCTCGCACGTGGCGGGTGTCGGATCGCTCTACCTTGGTGCGTACGGCGCAGGTACCGTGCCACCGGGTTGGCGAGCCCTTCGGTCCTTGGCGACTTCGTGTTCCCTTAATCATATGCAATTCCGGGTCCGTGACACATAGTGCCAACAGCGAGGAGTTGGCAAACTCCTTATTGGTGTTCTAGGCGGGCACGGAAGCATTCTGGGGTGCTAAGTACACACTCATATATATACCGGATTATTCACAGAACAGGTATATATATATATATGGCATGTACGGGAACAATTCGAGATCATCCAACACCTCAGAAACTTACATTGTTAAGGTGGAATGAAACTTCTTTGAGATTAATCTGAGACTTCGTTTAATCCTGCTTGTAAGGCTTATTAGATGAGAATGATTTAGATGTATTGCTTGCACAAGTGATGATTCAAAATTGTCGGGACCAAGGAATATTTCCGTACCACATGTAGTACCATCAACGAGGAGGTGATCAGGCTCCCTATTGATGTTCTAACATGGGCACGACAGCATTCCAGGATACCGAGCGCTTACGCGTCAATTCTGGATAATCTACCATATACAGATTTACATCCTCGGAATAGATCATGATATTATAAGATTGGTATGAGACTTTTTCCATTCTTGCTAACAAAGAAAGAGGGAAGGAATTGGACCAAAGCTTAAAGAATGGAGAACACAAAATGGTTGGCAGAGAATGATGTGAAGGCACCGAAAGGCATAAGCAGGATGAGCTCGAGATTAGATATACGAGACGAGAATTCTCCCAACAAGGGATAAAGGAAAACACTAGATTACTTGAAAGGAGACGGGAGAATCCCTTAGACTTAAAAGAGCAACTCCAGCTGGAGCATAGCTTGTGGTTGTGACATTTGGGTATAGGTCTTCTTCTGCTTTGTGTCAAGGTACTATCCAATCACTCCAAGAGGATCGAATTAATGGGAGTGCTTCATCCAAGGTATGGAGGAAAGGGTCCATAGGCTGTCTCTATAGATAGATCGGAGAAACAAGGGGAAGACGAACATATTAGTGTCCTTTAAGAGAAAGAATGTAAGGGTGGGCAGTAAGAGAGTGGACAAGGTAGAACTCTCCTAATTCATCAATTTTGACAGAGATAAGGGGTTATCAATGTAGAAGAAAACAAGAGGTCACCAACTTCAAGGCTTAGAGCGGAAATTTGAGCTAGCAGTACAACTGTAAGTGGCAAGGATGCCATACTGATGATAGCACATGGTTATCGGGTGCAAACTTGCTGAGTATAAAGGAATGGAATGAACTAGAATTAAAGAGAACGATGGCGAGGGTTGAATTAATGGAGAACGTACCCAACACCACCACTGGGGCATTCTGCGCTTCTTCGATGGTGTCGCGGTTCATTCTGCCAGGGCCGGCAGCCTGGGCTTATTAATGGCTGGACCCCTAGCTTGAGGGCCTTCGCGTGCTTGCCCTTGCCGCATTTTGGGGGCAAAGGAATTTCCTGTGCGCGGGGAAAAACAACGGTTTGCAAAGTGCCCTATTTTTCCGCAGTTATAGCACCTGATCTTACTCCGATCGAATGGGGGTCGCGGTTGTTTGTTCTGGGGACGAGGAGCAACGCTTGGCGGTCTTTGCGGAGATAATTCCAAAGAGCGAGGTGGGGGCGACTGCTCCATACGGGGTTTCGGTGAACTGCCTTCAACAGATTCTTGCGTCTTTCTCTCACGCTTGCGGGGCTTGTTGGGAACTAGCTCCTTTGCTTGTTCACCGGTCGCCTTGTCCACGATATGCTGGGAGTTGCGCACCATAGCAATAGCAATCTCGGCTTGACTGTGCGCGAGTTGCTCAAGGATTCGGTTCTGGGCGACTAACAAGTCCACAACATTGGGTTGCTGGGGAAGAGGTGACACTTCCTTTTCTCCATGCTCACGACACCCGCGAGCAGTTCCTCGGGATCCAGATGCCATACTGCAGAAAATAAAAGATATCGGATGAGAGACAGGCGTTGGAAACTTGGGAAATCAAGGACACTTCCACAGGGTATAACAGGGTAACCAAAGATATGGCACATCGTTCCGTACACACTTTCACGAGAAAACGAGGCGCAAAACAATGGCAAGGAAGGTTGATGCTAGGACACAAATGCATTGTCACGGACCCGGAATTGCATATGATTAGGGGAACGCGAAGTCGCCAAGGACCGAAGGACTCGTCCGCCCGGTGGCACGGTACCTGCGCCGTACGCACCAAGGTAGAACGATCCGACACCCGCCAGGTGCGAGCCGGCCGGAAGCGACCAATCTTCCCAAAATCACATACGATTCCATAATCCGGTGAAAAGTCTGAGTCGTTCCCGAATCCTACCACGACAAGCAAGGTCGGAGGAGCCCGGCAATTCTACCCACACCCTAACCTAGCTCGGAAGCTAGTGGGTCGCTCGAAAGCCCGGTAGAACACCCACACCCTGCCTGGCCGGCACAGCATCTCAGCCAGCGGGTCACTCAACCAACTCCTGCTCGACTTAGTAGAAAATGGTACGGCCTCGATCTTTCACGGCATACCCATACACTTCATATCATTCACGCATTGTGCAGGGGCAGCCTGGATTAACAACTCGGATATCGTCACAAAGCTCTACATTACGATATTAATAATAACAGTCCACGATGGGACAACATATTACATCAGTCGGTTAACACCGGAAACATATCCGAGTACGGAGAAAATTAACAACAGCGGAAACAAAATAATAGTCCCACAGCGACATAGTGATCGCTGAACAAAACACTAACTATCCCATACATCGAACACAACCGAGGAAACCAGACACGTCAAACATCGTCGAAAAACTCTTCGACCACCGGCTCACCTGCAAGCTCCAGGGATAACCTGGGTGAGTACGAATGTACTCGCAAGACTTATCCGTGCTTGATTAAATGTCCTACTCATACTAGTGCAACAATAATTAAACATGAATGCTTCTCAGAGTAACAATATACTTAATTATGAAAACAAAGCATAATTAACATGGAGGGAGGTCAACTAATCAATATACTACTCAGGCAACCAACCAATCAACTTCCATTACTAACACATTTACTTGCATCATTTTCAATCACTTAGGGTACAGCCCCTAGATTAATCCCAATCTCAATCATCAACACCTAGTTCATTCAATCTCTCGGACCGTTCCGACGATACAACCGCTAGCGATATTCGAGAGCATTATCCCTTGGAGGTTGCAAAGCTCCAAGCGGCCTTTACCATTCGACATACCCTAGCGTTGATCTCGGCAACGTCCACGTGGTGACAAGGGAAGTAGCCACGCTGGAGTTACCTCAAGGTTGGTATCGCGACAATACACCCATTCACCTAGTCGCACCAGGCTCCTCCAGTGATACCAACTTTATCCAGCTGACCCTTTTTCCTTCGGCTCTCACATCTCACCTTAGGTTCAAATATTTAGCTCATCAATTAATTTCAACCATCACTAGGCACACAATACAACACATCCTAACATGCTAGTTTAATCGAAATTAATGACAAGCTACGACGATAATACAATCATCAACACATGAACGAAATAAGCAAGTACTGAACACAAAAAAGGGGGTGCAACAAGCTCTGCTTGCCTTGAGTGCTAGGATCTAGTTCTTGCGTGTCGTCGTAAGCCGAGTGGTCTTCCTCTTCACCTTCTGTTGCGATTAACACGAACACCGGAAAATAAACGGTAAAGAACTATAAGACTCAGCATGTATGCATGCTGAATAGATGAGGCTAGATGCATGTTCCTACAGGGATCAATTGATGCTGAGGAGCTTTGATTACTTTCATGGCTTAAGTTTATCTTGCAAAGATTATGTGTAATACTAAACATGCATGCATGATATTTCATGTTGTGTGTGGGGATTTAAGGTTAGCCATGTTTTAGTTGGAATGGGTTGTTAAGTCAAACATATTTGACTTGAAGATACTCTGGAATACTAAACTAACGCCGCTGGAATCGCTCCTTTTGGAACTACGAGTCTCCCGTTAGGGTTTATCGAGTTAGGGTTTACGGGGTTCGACAAATAAAGGAGCTAACCCTAGAATCACACCATGCATGTAACCCTACTGGGATTTCAGTGATTCCATTTCGTAGGATATCTCACGAGGATTCCAAAACTATAAGGATCGGCGAAATCTGAGTTATAGTCGCGAGATTAGGGTTTATAGGCCCTCGACAACCCTAAAACATCTACCCTAAGTAGCAGTGGGTGTAAGTACTCAAAATCAACTTTTGATTCAGCCATCTTGTAGAGTTTTTCATGAGGTTTCCAAATATATAAATTTTATTGAATTTGGATCAGTGGTTCAAAAGTTATGAGAGTTTGAAGTTTAAGCCAAAATCTAACCCTAACAGTTCGAAACCCTAAATACTAAGTACACCCGAAGCGTACCCAACCCGATCTGCTAAGCTAACGTGCACCCGAGAGGCTACCCGAGAACCCTACTCACTAATCCACGTCAGCAGGCAACGGGGCCCATCTGTCATCCGGTGTGGCGCTCGGGAGCCAACCAGAACGCGCCACGCGGCCTCCCCCTTTCCTTCTCACGCCTTCTCTCTCTCTCTCCTTCGCTGGACTGGCCGGAGCCGAGCTCCAGGCGGCGGCGCCTCGCCGGAGGGCTCACCGGAGCAAGCTCCAGTGCCCAGATCTACTCGGAGGGAGCGGCAAAAGGCTCGGGATCTCACCCTAAGTTCGCCTCGGTGGTCGGAGAGGAGGATGGAGGCCAGGAGGAGGGTCGGCGATGAGGAGAGGCGGCGAAGGTCTTCGGGTCACCGGCGTCGAGTCGTTCCAGGGGCAGCTCTGCAAAAAGAAAGGTAGGGGGAGGTTTAGGAGGAGGAGAGGCTTCTCGGGAGCAAGAAAAGGGGAGGAATGGGAGACCAGAGCGGCAAGGGGAGGCTCGTCGGAGCTCTGGTCGGGCGCGGAGACGAAGACGGCGGCGAGGGGCTCGGGAGCGACTCCTGGAAAATGGAAGATGGCAGGAGTTAGAGGGGAGCCAGGGGAAGCTCGGTGGCTAGTCGGTGGGGGCGGAGGCTCACTGGACGGCGACTAATTCCTCGCCGGAGTTGAGCACAGCAGGCGGCGGTGAGAGCTCGGAACAGTGGGGGATTAGGGTTAGGGCTTGCTGGAAATGGAAAGGAAGGAGGGGGAAGAAAAGGGTTGTCGGGAGGAGGGTTTAAATAGGGCGGCGAGGAGCTCGGGCGCGGCGCTGGTCGGGGCAGGCACCGCCCACGCCGGCGAGTGGCCGGGCGGGACGTGGACGACGCGCCCTGACGAGCGGGCCCGGACGCGGGGAGTGAGAGGAGGGAGAGGCTGACAGGGCGGGGCCCTGCTGTCAGCGAGAGCGGAGGGCCGCGGGTGCGCGCGGGGGTAGCTGGGCCGGCCGAGGCGGCCCGTTAGGCCTCGGCCTGGTCTGTTAGGGTTTAGGTTTTATTCTTTTTCTTTTTATTTATTCCCTGATCACCCCTCTCGTTATTTCATGTACAATTTCTTCTCCAATTAACTTGAAATTTTTACCAGGCCCTCATAATATTATTCTTGAGCTACTGTATAAGTTTGAACTCAATTGGAGTTGATTTGAATAGGGGTCCAGTACAACTCTAGGGTTTTGACCTAATCGGCAATTTGAACTGCGACTAGGGTGTAGGGTTCTTTAAAAATTCTCAAACTTTGTATGGGGCTAGTATTCACCATTTCATGTCCATTTCCAAAATTTGAGGCATTTCCAACCAACCTAGCTTATCCCATCTACTAAACCCTAGTTTCTCGGACTTTAGGGTTTGTCCTCGGAAATCCAATTCAAGTTATGATTTCATGGGGGTTTTGGAATACTTTTAGGGTGGGTGAATGTTGGGAAAGTTGGAAAGGGGGAATTCACTGGTGGGACCCACTGGACCCACCCCCTTATTAGGGCTTTTATCGAGGTTCGACACTTCAAATAAATTGATTGGTGTTAATTTCCACAAATTGAGTTTTCAAGGATGAGATATGCACATATTCTATAGTTTTAATTACATTGATTGGTGTTTGCAATCATTCCTACCGAGGATGAAATATTTACGTATTCGACAATACATCAATACATTGTTTCAAAAGTTTACAAGTGTGGGGTGGATTGGATGCCATGTATGCATGAGATGCAATAAACCTTAATCAAGATTTGGGACGTACATGCATTAATTCGATCAACGGGTTCATACAAGGGCTGCGGCTTAGATCACGCTTTTAATGGAATAAACGGAGGAAATGTTCCAAAGTTATGGCCATGGATACCTAATTACAACTCTCCAAAAAGGTATTCTAAAACCTGACATGTGATTCGGCTTACATTCTAAGATACCAACCATAAGTTCGGCTTCATGTATCAAATACTCCGGGAGATGAGGGGATCCGAGTTCTCGGAGCATATACAGGAGTACTTCCGGAATTCCATTGACATCCAAGACATGGGTGGCACACATCAACTGAGGGGAATCCAACCAACAGAGCAAACAACAGGTTTAAAGTCAGCCACCAACACAAAATCAAAGCGACAGGAAAGGAGGTCTCAGAACTAAGAGTGGGGAGGATAAGGAATAAAAAGCAGTCTACTTACTAATTTTCAAATATAGGGTTTAATTTTGCAAATAATTTTCTCGACAGTGCCGAGTCCTAACTAACGACCACCTGCAATTGGCTTCCTACGGTCAGCTCGGCTCTGATACCAAGCTGTCACGGACCCGAAATCCACATATGGTTAGGGGAACGCGAAGTCGCCAAGGACCGAAGGACTCGTCCTCTACGGTGGCACGGTACCTGCGCCGTACACACCGAGACAGAACGATCCGACACCCGCCACGTGCGAGCCGACCGGAAGCGACCAATCTTCCCAGAACCACATATAGATTCCCGATTCCGGTGGAGATTTAAAGCCGTTCCCTAATCCTACCACGTAGAGCAAGGTCGGAGGAGCCCGGCGATTCCACCCACACCCTAACCTAGCCTGAGGGCTAGTGGGGTCGCCCGAAGGCCCGGTAGAACCCACCCACACCCTGCCTGGCCGGCACAGCATCACAGCCAGCGGGTCACTAAACCGAGTCCTGCTCGACGTAGTAAAAGGAGGAACAACAATAACTCTCCACGGCATGCCCACACACTTCATAGCATTCACACATTGCATATGGGCAGCCTGAATAACAACTCGTATACCAGAAACAAGCACTACAGAACTATATTAACACTAGTTGTCCATTGAGTGAACTTTACACATGTATCAGTCGGCGATAACCGTAAGTTTAGTTGGAACGGAAATATGTACAATGCAGCGAAAAACAACAAAAAGCCCCGCAGTGGTGCATCAACCACTGCTTAAGAACCAAACCACGCCCACGAGTCGAACGCGGACCAAGGAAACCATTTTGATTAAACTTCATCACAACACTCCGCAACGGTTGGCTCACCTGGAAAAGTCTAGGAATATCCTAGGTGAGTACGAAGGTACTCGCAAGACTTATCCGTGCTTGATTAAATGTCCTACGCATACTAATTGAACGGCAATTAAACATGAATGCAATACCATCGAAATAATGCATAATCAATGTAACAGGCTAACAATAGCATAATGAGGAAATAGCAGAATCGAAATGAACTTCAGGATTCAACATGAACACTAAGAAATCAATACAATTGAGACATCACATTGGGGTAGCCCACACCCATTTCAATTTAAGTCACCTCTTGGATCGCTGCCAGCAATACAACTACCCTGGACATGTTGAGTGCATTTCCCTTGGAGGTTGCAAGGCTCCAAGTGATATCGAGGCTTACCTCAAACATTCCCGGTATCGATTCCGCTAACGTCCGAGAGGGCTATCAATCCAATTCACATTACATTCAATCAACTTTCGGATCATTACCGACAATTGATCACCCAGGACATGACGAGTACTATTTCATCCTCAACCATTCCGGTATCAATTCTCGGTAATGTCCTGGACCGTTCCGGCAATACGATCACTCGGGACATGGCGAGTACTATTCCATCCTCAACCATTCTCGGTATCGAATCCTCGGTAATGTCCTGGACCGTTCCGGCAATACGATCACCCGGGACATGGCGAGTACTATTCCATCCTCAACCATTCTCGGTATCGAATCCGCTAACGTCCACGCCTCTCCCAACTTACTTAAGCAAATTTTAGCTAAAAGGGCGATAAGGATGTTCTCAATGCGATAATACACCTTACGCATGCTAGTGAACCCAATCCCAACGTACAATTCAATCAACATTCATTCACACATATAAGTACGAAAGGTAAAAGAATGCAACAAGCTCTGCTTGCCTTCGTCGTAGGATTCGGAGACTTGGGTGAGCTCAACAATTTGCGGTTCTTCTTCTTCGGGTTCTGTCGCAACCAACACAAGACATCGGCAAGAAATGATAAAGAGAATAAGTTTCCAGCATGTATGCATGATGGAATGCGATGCATGAAACGCTAGGATTTTGTGATACAACATACTTCATTTCAGTATTAAGGAGTTAAAATGGTTAGCCTAGTAGGTGCATGCATGACTCTTTTAGTTCAATGTTTATATTAAGGTTTAAACAATCATTGGTTTAAATTCCAATACAATCAAGAAGCTACCTCTATATGATAAAATGTTGGTTATTGGTATTAGCTTAATGAAACATTGAGATCAAATTTGCATTAGGATTTAAACAAATATTGGTTTGAGCATTCATGCAAAAAGAAAATACCTATACACCCTGGACATGTTAATTGCTTGTGCTAACTAATTGAAATATTACACTTGAATTGACCAATAGAACATTCCAATAGGTTTTGAAAATACAAATTTGGTTAGAGATGAACCTTATGTCTCTTGAGGGAGAAAACCCAAGGATTGAACTAAAGCAATAGCTATCCTTGCCCTCAAACTCTACCCACAAGCTTCACTTCTTCTCTACCCTTCTTCTTGCTAGAACAATGCAGCCTAGAACTTGGTTGGAGCTGAAAAAAGAACAAAGAGAAGTGAGGAAGGGGAAAGGAGCTTGGGGAAGAAGGAGGGGAAAGGAGAAAGGAGGAAGAGGGGAGGAAGAGGGTCACCGGAGTGGCGGCGCCGGCTCACCGGAGTTGGCCACCGGAGTTGAAGAAGACAATGAAAATGAGAGCTTCTTGTGCTGTTTTTGGGGAGAAAATGAGGAGAAAGCTAGGGAAATGGAAGAGGAGGAGGAAAAGAGGAAGGGGGGGGCCTTGGGGAGGTTTTATGCAGTGGCCGGCGGAGCTTCCACGCAGGTCCACCGCCCACTGCCCCTCCATCCGGCGACGGCACGTGGCATTTTAAAACTCAGATTTGACAGCCGGATCGGAACTTCCGATGTGAATATCGGAGGTTCCGACCTAACCGGAACTTCCGGAGTCACCCACTCGGGAAAAACCGGAACTTCCGACTTTACCGGAGGTTCCGAAGTCACCCCTATTCTGGATGCTCGGGAAAAACCGGAACTTCCGGTTCCTGGATCGGAAGTTCCGACCCAACCGGAGGTTCCGGGGTCACCCCTGGTTTGGAGGTTCGGGAAAAATCGGAACTTCCGATTCGCGAATCGGAACTTCCGATGCGGATCGGAACTTCCGGTTTAGAAAATCGGAACTTCCGATTTTGCAAAAACAACAGATTGTCACTCGGTAAAACGTTCGTAGATTTTGATCCACCCAGCGGAATTTGATGAAATTTTGCACGGAGATAGATAAGAGACTTACGGAGCTATTCCAACTGGAAACACCTCACAAACTCATCTGCTGAGAGACAACCCCAAATCTAAACCCTACTAGACTCACCCGAAACTTCACTCGGAAATCACCCGGATTCCGGACAACCCGGAGGTTGAACCCGGAGGGTCTGACTCAAACCTCCGACTGACTGACTCTCCCACAATCCTTCTCGGGACTCACCCGGAAGTTAGTTCGGAATCCACCCGGAATTTCCGTGTCCCCCGGAGGTTGCATCCGGAGACTCCGAACCAAACATCCGGATCAGTGCAGAGAAGAAAAGTTTTTGCAAAGTTTAGGGTTTTTGGAATGAGATACGCACGTATTCTATAAAACTTAACCAGAAAATATTCAAGTTTATGCAAGGTTGTGCATGAATGATGCCATGTATGCATGAGGCAAAATAGAAACTTATTTATATATTAAGATGGGTGTTACACTCCTAGAGGATATCCAGACCTTCTTCCAGACGGACAGTTTGGGGGGTTCGGGACGGTCCGTTCAGACAGTCCGGTCCGTGTGTTCGGGACTTCTTGAGTAGATCCCGACCATCGTCCGGGACGGTCCGGTTGGACAGTTTGGGATGGTCCATTTGGACGGACCGGTGGGAGGGATTAATACGTTCGTCAGAGTTCATGCGTGGGCTGCGGTTTAAATCACCCTGATGGTGAAATAAACATTACAATTGTGCCAAAATTGCAGCCACCGATACCCAATTACATGGTTCCAAAAGACACCTTAAACCTAGAACCTGGTTCAGCTTACACCCTACAAGAGATCGACAACTTGCCACTAGAATTCAATTGGCACTACAATGACTAACTCTTACGACTGGGTACTTCGAAACCTATCTTCCAACCACTCATCCTACTCTTCGTCGGTTGGTGGGTTGCTGGTGGTGTACCAAACACGCTCCTCAGGGTCCTCTTCCTCTTCTTCTCTTGCAGCAGCTTCATTGGTGGGAACTGAAGCGGCTGGTGTCGAGGTATCCTCTTCTGAGGGTCTTGGGGTGAAGAGCCGAAGGTACTGTCGGGCCGTCAGCCTTTTGCGTGGCTTCGTTCCAGAACTCTGGGGTTGATTGGTCTCACAGGGTGGAGTTGGGGTCGGCTCCTGCACCGGAACATAAGGGGCTCTCGCCGCAAGACTCATCTTCATTTGCCACATGATACCTTCGATGCAATTCAGAGCGAAGCTTGCGGTTAACTCGTGTCAATCGTTCCACCTCTTGAGTAGCACTTCCATAGTCCCGATACAACCTTTGGTGCATTACTTCCGCGCAAACAATGTGATTGATCGTCTCCAACTCAGTCTCATCTTCTTCTTCGTCGTCACTTGGCGCTGGTACATAAATGCTGGTACCTCCATCAGTGATCTGGGGAATGAGACGGAAAGGGGAGAATAGGAAGATCTCATCGAAGTGATGCCGTAGGTAGAGAACTGCTTTCCTTGAGGCTTCCATTCGGGCGTCCGTATCACTTGGTCTGGGTACCGTAAAGGTCTGATCCAGATCCGAGACTTTCACTGTGACCCATCCCATCCAAAAATGAGTCTTCCCGTGAACCTTATAAGTCTTGGCGTGGAAAGGCAGGGAGGTCTTCCTGGGGCACTCCAAGGTATTCTAACATCCTCCACAACAGGGTAGCCCATCCTCCAAGCTGTTGCGGGTCGGTCACAACGTTGTACACCATCCTATACAATTTTAGGGTTAGAGAGGATATGGTTAGCCACACAAGCGAAAACAACTGCAATAGAGAAGAAATTCAGAACTAAGAGCGATGGGGTTAAGGAATAAAGAGCGATCTACTTATTAATTTTAAACATAGGGTTTAACTTTTTAAATAGTTTTGCTGGCCGAGTGGCGCAGCGGGAGTTCCTATCTAACGACCACCTGCAATTGGCTTCCTACGGTCAGCTCGGCTCTGATACCAAGCTGTCACGGACCCGGAATTGCATATGATTAGGGGAATGCGAAGTCGCCAAGGACCGAAGGACTCGTCAGCCCAGGTGGCACGGTACCTGCGCCGTACGCACCAAGGCGGAACGATCCGACACCCGCCACATGCGAGCCGGCCGGAAGCGACCAATCTTCCCAGAACCACATACGATTCCATGATCCGGTGAAGGTTTAGAGTCGTTCCCAATTACTACCAGGCAAAACAAGGTCGGAGGAGCCCGGCAGTTCTACCCACACCCTAACCTAGCGCGAAGGCTAGTAGGTCGCTCGAAAGCCCGGTAGAACGCCCACACCCTGCCTGGCCGGCACAGCATCTCAGCCAGCGGGTCACTCAACCGATTCCTGCTCGGCTTAGTAACAAGAGGTACAGCCGTAACCCTTCACGGCATACCCATACGCTTCATATCATACACGCATTGCATATGGGCAGCCCGAATAACAACTCGGATATCACAACAAAGCTCTACAAATATGATATTAATAGTAACTGTCCACGATGGGACAACACATTACATCAGTCGGTCATATCCGAAAACATATCCGAGTACGGAGTAATTAAACGACAGCGGAAGAATAGTAAATGAGTCCCACAGCGGCACAGTGACCGCTGAACAAAAGCTACAACCCATCCCATGAGTCGAACACTACCGAGGAAACACAAGTTCAGGCATCATCGCAATAATCTTCGACCACCGGCTCACCTGCAAGCTCTAGGAATAACCTAGGTGAGTACGAACGTACTCGCAAGACTTATTCGTGCTTGATTAAATGTCCTACTCATACTAGTACAACAGTAATTAAACATGAATGCTTCTCAGAGTAACAATATACAAATTAAGAAGATAACATTATCAAGGTGAAATAAAGACAGGCTAAGTAACAAATCTAACTCAGGATACCAACATATCACGACCAATTCACCACGAGATCAAATCAGCAAATCCAAATCCGTTGGGGCAGCCCATGAGTCCAATCCAAATCAATCCATTAACCATCATCCAATTCAATTAGGGCAGCCCCTAAGTCAAATCCAAATTGATCCGATCCACACATGTTCATTTTAATCTCTCGAACCACTACCGACAACTCAACCCCTGCAGGCATAGTGAGTGCATAACAGTTTGGAGGTAGCGAGCCTCCAAAGTGCATGGAGGCTTACCCCAGCTATCCTCAGTGTTGGTTCTCGTTAGCGTTCACGTGTGATAAGGGATGGTGACACGCTGAAGATAGGGTTGGTGTGACGACAAATCTCTACTTACACCTGCGTCGCCGTCAAACTCGCATGAACACCAACCGTACCCATTGTGCACGCCCTCGGCTCTCACAACTCACTTAACAATTTAGTTGAAGAGCCATCAGATGTTCTCGACGTAAGACCCATCCTACACATGCTAGTGTACGCAACTTTGCGACGTTTCACAGACCAACAATCATACACATAGCACATATAAAAAGGGCATACACCATGGTACGGAAGGTAAAGATGCAACAAGCTCTGCTTGCCTGATTCGGGTTGTTCCTGGTCTTGCGGAGAGCTGTAAGCCTGGTGGTCTTCCTCTTCAGATTCTTTATAATCAATACGAAGAACCGGAAAGAAACGATAAGGAAAATATTAAGATTCAACATGTATGCATGAGGTACAATGCTAGATATGCATTATTATAGTGGCTTAAGGATGGTTGAAACCTATAGTAATCCAATTTCTTAGAGTGAGTTAATAGAAGTTGTGCAAAAACCCTAATTCTACATGCATGTCATTTTGTGCCGCGGTAGGGTTTGAATGTTATTACTTACCAAGGGTGGCCTTGACCTACACAATTCTTATATGAAAGTGCACTGGAATTCGAGGCTAAGGTGGTTGGGGTCGTGCAATCTAGGGCTACTATGGTCGAGTTAGGGTTTGACGACGAAAGACGTTAGGAGGGCTAATAACCTGCACCCAACAAGGTCATACCATGCATGTGTTCCTACTGGTTTTCCAATTGCTCCAAGTCGTAAGAAATGTCGCAAGGTTTCCAGAACTACAAGGTTTGTCGAAATCGGAGCTATGGTCGCAATTCTAGGGTTTATCGATCCTCGACAGTAGCAAAACATCTACCCTAGATATCAGTGTGTGCATGTGCTCAAAATTAATTTTTGATTCAGCCATATTGTAGAGAATTTCATAAGCTTTCCAAACATATAAAATTTATCAAATTTGGATGAGTGGTTTGAAAGTTATGCATGTTTGAAATTTCATTCAAAATCTGCCCTAATCCATCTAAACCCTAATTGCTAAACACACCCGAACAGATCCCTCTCTCTCTCTCTGCGCACCAGATCCAAACTGCTAAACCCACCCGAAGATCCTACCCCCTATTCTCCCTCCCTAATCCAGCTCAGCTCACAGGGGCCCGCATGTCATTCGGCGTGGATCAGTCGCCCAATCAAACACGCCACGCGTCCGGGGCTTTCTCTCCCTCTCTCTCTTCCTTCTCTCTCTCTCGGTTCCGGCCGGAAGCACCGCTCCGATGGCGGAGCCTCGCCGGAGAGCTCGCCGGGAGATGTTGCAGAGCTCGGTGGAACTCGGAAAATGGTGGAAAAGCTCCGGGGGCTCACCCAAGTGAAGCTTCGGTTGCGGGAGAGGCGGATGGAGGCCGGGAAGGAGCTGGACGGCGGCAAGCGGCGGAGGAAACCTTCGGGGGCCGGCGGGGAGGATGCTCCGGGCACGAATCTGCAAAGGGGAGGTGCCGACGGTGTTAGGGAGGAGGAGGAGGTCCTCGGGAGTAAGAAAATGGGAAAGGGGAAGGACCGGAGCGAGCCTTCCGAGCTCGCCGGAGTGGAGGCCGGAGATGGAGAAGAACCGCGGTGGCGAGGAGCTTCAGGCCTGGATCTGCAAAATGGAAGAAAGGGGGAGATGAGGAAGGATGTGGGGAACTCGGAGAGCAAGTCGGGGAGGTCGGAGGCTCACCGGAGAGCGAGGGATTCCTCGCCGGAGTAGCTACCGGATCGAAGGAGAAAAGGGGATTTGGGGAAGCTAGGGCACCGGGGCTAGGGTTTGCGAGGAGGGGGATGAAAGGGGAGAAGCGGGCTGTCGGGATGGAGCTTAAAAGGGGCGGCGCGGCGCTCGGACAGGGGTGGTCGGGACGGGCACCGCCCACCGGAGCCAAGGGACGACGGCGACGTGGAAGCCGGGCCCTGACAGGCGGGGCCCGCGGGACTGACAGAGGAGCGGGGGAAGGCGCATTCGGGAGTGGGCGCGACCGAGAAGGGGAAACGGAAACGGGGAGTAGAAGGCGGGTTTTGAGCGGCGGGGTCGAGCGGGCTGCTCGGGTGGGCCGGCCGAGCGGGCTGTCGGCCCGAGGGAGTTAGGGTTTTAGTTTTCTTTTTCTTTTTATTTATTCCTGATTCTTTCCCCACGTCATTTCATGTTCAAATCTTTCTCCAAATATTTTGAAATTTTTACAGGGGCTCTAATATATTATTTGGGAGCTACTGGGAGAGTTTGAATCAATTTGGACAAGATTTGACCTAGTCTTTAGTTCAAATTTGAATTAGGGCTCAATTTAGGGTTTACACTGCGACTAGGCTTTAAACTTCCCCAAAATTTATGAAAATTGGCAAGGGGCTAGGGTTTCCACTTTTTAAACTATTTGTGAAGTTTGGGAGGTTTGCACCCACTAAAAATTGTTCTATCGTCGAAACCCTAATCCCAGCTCCTTTTAGGGTTTTAGGTTTAGGGACGGGGACTCCTCGAAGAATTCGATGACTTCCTCCACCCTTATCAATGACATTGTCAGTTCAACTACTTCGAATAAGTTGATTGGTGTTTGTATACATATCCACCGAGGATGAGATATTAACATATTCTATAAAGTACAATTATATCCTTTTCGGGTTTAAACGAGATGGTGCGGGAGGATGCCATGTATGCATGCATGCCAAGCAAATATCTATTCCGTTACAATTGGGTATTACAGTATGAGTTACCATGGCCTGATTGGGGGATCACGATTCTAAACACGTACGCCTCACGCGTATGACTCACTTTGGCAATGGACCGTACTTTCACTTTGTATTCCACATGAACCGAAGTAAAATAACAGGTACCGTCCATATGCACCCAACCACACTCCCCATTTCAACATACACGCATGACAGACGGGAGGTGGGGGCATATGTTGGACAGCAAGTATATCATCACACGAACCACTACGTACGATAATACTACTAGCTGTCCACGTTGTGAACTATTAAGTTTACATCATTCGATGATAACCGGAAACATATCCAAATCTGAAATAGTTAAACAACTGCGGAAGAAAGTTAAATGAGTCCCACAGCGGCGCATCAACCGCTGTCCAAAAGCCCAAAATAATTCCCATGAGTCGTAAGCCAACCAAGAAAACCACGGAATTAGGCGTCATCGAAGTAATCCTCGACCACTGGCTCACCTGCAATGATCTAGGAATATCCTAGATGAGTACAAAGGTACTCGCAAGACTTATTCGTGCTTGATTAAATGTCCTACCCATACTAATAAAGCAGCAAATAAACATGATGCATTCGAACTTATCAAGGTACAAGTAGGAAACAAGGCATAGATAGTAACATGAAGGGAAAGCATAAACTTCTACTTGCAGTTCAGATTTCATACCATTCAAAATGCTATCATAAAAGCACCCATCTTGCTATTTCGAATTCATTTGGGGGCAGCCCACACCCCACTTCAATCATATGTCCATCACAATAACAGGTTCAATCAATTATCTCGGAGCGTTACCGGCAAATCGATCACCCTGAGTGTAAAGAGTGCATTATCCCTTGGAGGTTGCAAGGCTCCAAGGGTCTTAGACCTACCTCAACTACACCCCAGCCTCGATGTCGGTAACGTCCACGTGGTGATAAGGGACGTAACACGATGAAGTCACCTCCAGTTGGTATAGCGACAAAACTCTACTTACACCTGGGTCGCTGTCAATAGCCTCAATTAATACCAACTTTATTCATCGTGCACACCCTCGGCTCTCACATCTCACTTAACAAGTTCAAGTTGATAGGGCAACAAGATTAACTCTCAACCATAGATAATATCACACACGGTACATCCTAGCATACTAGTTTGCTCAAACACCGGTCATACGTCTCAAGCAAACATTCACCACATAAACATATATAGGTAAAGCATATCAATCACAATGCAAATATGCAACAAGCTTGGCTTGCCTTGCTCAAATTGCTCCTGGTCTTGTGTTGATTCGTGAGCCTGGTGGTCTCCTTCTTCGAGCTCTATTGCAAATCATACGAAGTACCGGAAACAAATGACAAAAGAAAGCAATGAGGTTCGGCATGAATGCATGATGGATGATGCTAAGTGCAAGATTATAAAGTGACTTATGGGTGATAGAAACCTATTGTAACAAGAATGTCTTGGTTTGGATGGGTAGAAATGAAGTTATAACCCTAACGATGCATGCATGTCTGATTATCTTTGATTGCAAGTTCGAGTTGAAAATTACTACGCATAATAGATGGTCGTGAGTCAAAATGGCGGTATTATAGTAGGGCTCTACGATACGAAACTAACGCAACTGGAATCACCCGAAACGGAGTTATATACATCAAGTTACGACCTATCGAAGAACGATGCTCGGAGGGGACGAACTAACTCGCATTCAATTTGGTCTGAAGTGCAATTGCACATATTGAAATTTTGTTTCAACCAGACTGTAGTAAATTTCATGAGGTTTCTGAATATATAAAATTTGCTAAAATCGGAGCTACGGTTCAAAAGTTACGGCATTTCGAAGATCTATCGGGAAATCGACAAAACCCTAACCCTAATCTGCGAAAACCTAAATGCTACGCGCATCCGAGAAGCTACACTAGAAATCCTAACCCTAAACATGCCCAGCTGACAGGTGGGTCCCGGGTGACAACACTGACTGGGCAGCTGAGACCCAGTCAGTGGCTAACTGGACCGCAGGGACCAACCCGCAGCCGTCACCTCACTCCCTCATCTCCTCTCCCCCTTTCTCTCTATGCATGCGTGGCTGGGGGCTCGGGACGGCGGTGGCCTCACCGGACCTTCGTCGGAGAAGGCGCGGTGGCACTACGGGGCTCGACTGGCCTGGCTGAGGACGGTGGAGGAGGTAGGAGCTCACCCCGAGGACGATGCGCTGCGCAGGAACGAGGGAGAGGGTCGGAACGAGGCTAGCGACGGTGACCGGCGGTGAGAAGCTTCGGAGGACGATGGCGGCGAGCCTCGGGCAAGGTCCTGAAAAACGGAGGAGGGGAGAGTGTTAGGGAGGAAGGTGCGGTGCTCGGGGAAGGGGGAAAGTAGCTCGGGGAGCACCGGAGTGGCGGCGATTGCTCGTCGGAGAAGCGGCCGGACTCGGGAAAGAACGCAGCGGCGCGAGGGCTCCGGCGCGGAAGCTAGGGTTTCGGGAGTGGGGATGAGGAGGGGAGGATGAGCCAGTCCGAACGGGGCTTAAAAAGGGGCAGCGGCGCGGTCGGGATGAAGGCCGGGGTGGTAGCGCTGCCCACGCCGGCCACCCGGCGAAAGGGACGTGGCGGCGGGGTGCCGACAGGTGGGCCCCGCCTGGCTGGGGAGAGGGGAGAGAAGGCGCCAGGCCCCTGGGGCACTTTCCCATGGGGGAGGCGGAAAGGAGAAGGGGGAAGTGGCTTCTCGGTAGCGGGCTGGCTCGCGGGCTGGCCGAGTGGGCCTCGGCCCAATCCCCTTTTTGATCTTCCCTTTTCTTTTTCTTTTTCTAGGCTGAGTTTATTTGTAAAATCAATTTGGGCATCCAAAATAGCTCCAAATTAGTTGAAATTTTTACAGGATGTTTATAAATAAGTTTAGAACCTACCCTAAAATTTTGAAACTATTTGGAGCTGTTTTGACAGGATTTTGAATTTAAATTCAAATTTTGGCCTAAAGGAGGTTTGACTTACAACTAAGCCCTAAACTCTTTCAAAATTTCTAAAAATTTTCCTGTAGCTAAAGTTCCCCTATTCAAGGTTAGATATAAATTTTCATAGCTTTTCATGCATCCAAATATTGCCTACTCAATTAATTACAATTCAGCCCTTCTCTTCCGATTGAATTTCCAATTCTTCAATTGAGGTAGCAAATCATGGAATCTTGGAATGAAGTCGTTGGAAAGGGGAACTTATGTGGTGATCCACTAAGAGGGTTACTGATCTTCTCCCCGACTATTACTAATACTGAGGTTTGATAATCCAAATGAGTTGATTGGTGTTTGCTGAATTATCCACCGAGGATGAGATATGTACGTATTCTATAAAATATATTTGTTGTAGATTTAAGTTCATGCAAGGTGGATGCGGAGATGATGACATCTATGCATGGATGAATGCATGACCTAATCGCGAAATAGAACTGGGAGTTACAAGGACGGTCTGTTTGGACGGACCGTTTGGAAGGTTCGGGACGGTCCGTTTGGACGGTCCGGTCAGATGGTTCGGGACTCCTAGAGGATATCTGGACCATCTTTCGTACGGACAATTTGGAGGGTTCGGGACGGTCCGTTTGGACGGTCCGGTCAGACTGTTTGGGACTTCTTGAGTAGATCCCGACCATCGTCCGGGACGGTCCGGTTGGATGGTTCGGGACGGTCCGTTTGGACGGACCGGTGGGAGGGTTCGAAACTCCTAGAGCATATCCAGACCTTCTTCCGGACGGACAGTTTGGAGGGTTCGGGACGGTCCATTTGGAAGGTCCGGTGGGAGGGTTCGGGACTTCTAGAGGATATCTGGAACTTCTTCTGGTCGGACAGTTTGGAGGGTTCGGGACGGTCCGTTTGGATGGTCCGGTCAGAGTGTTCGGGACTTTTTGATTAGATCCCGACCGTCGTTCGGGACGGTCCGGTTGGACGGTTCGGGACGGTCCGATCGGACGGTTTCCGAACGGTCCGTTCGGACAGACCGGTGGGAGGGTTCGGGACTCCTAGAGGATATCCGGACCTTCTTCCGGATGAACAGTTTGGAGGGTTCGGGACGGTCCGTTTGGACGGTCCGGTCGGTGTGTTCGGGAATTCTTGAGTAGATCCCAACCATCGTCCAGGACGGTCCAGTTGGACGGTTCGGGACGATCCATTTGGACGGACCGTGGGAGGGATCGGGATGGTCTGTTTGGACGGACCAGTGGGAGGTTCGGGACTCCTAGAGGATATCTGGACCTTCTTCCGGACGGACAGTTTGGAGGGTTCGGGACAGTCCGTTTGGAAGGTCCGGTGGGAGGGTTCGGGACTCCTAGAGGATATCTGGAACTTCTTCCGGACGGACAGTTTGGAGGGTCCAGGACGGTCCGTTTGGACGGTGCAGTCAGAGTGTTCGGGAGCTTTTGAATACATCCCGACCGTCGTTCGGGATGATCCGGTTGGACGGTTCGGGACGGTCCGTTTGGACGGACCGGTGGGAGGGTACGGGACTCCCAGAGGATATCCGGACCTTCTTCTGGACGGACAGTTTGGAGGGTTCGGGACGGTCCATTTGGACGGTCCGGTCGGTGTCTTCGGGACTTCTTGAGTAGATCCCGACCATCGTTCGGGACGGTCCGGTTGGACGGTTCGGGATTGTCTATTCAAACGAACCGGTGGGAGGGTTCGGGACTCCTAGAGGATATCCGGACCTTCTTCCGGACGGACAGTTTGGAGGGTTCAGGACAGTCCGTTTGGACGGTCCAGTCGGATGGTTCGGGACTCCTAGAGGATATCCGGATCTTCTTCCGGACGGACAGTTTAGAGGGTTCGGGACAGTCCTTTTGTAACGTCCGGTCAGAGTGTTCGGGACTCCTAGAGGATATCCGGACCATCTTCCAGACGGACCGTTCGGTGGGTTCGGGACGGTCCTGTCGGAGTGTTCGGAACTTCTTGAGTAGATCCCGACCCTCGTCCGGGACGGTCCGATTGGATGGTTCCAGACGGTCAATTTGGACGGACCGGTGGGAGGGTTCTGGACTCCTAGAGGATATCCAGAACTTCTTCTAGACGGACAGTTTGGAGGGTTCGGGACGGACCGTTTGGATGGTCCAATCGGATGGTTCGGGACTCCTAGAGGATATCCGGATCTTCTTTCAGACGGACAGTTTGGATAGTTCGGGACGGTCCGTTTGGACCGTCCGGTCAGAGTGTTCGGGACTTCTTGATTAGATCCCGACCATCGTTCGGGACGATCCTGTTGGACGGTTCGGGCTGGTCCGTTTGGACGGACTAGTTGGAGGGTTCGGTACTGGAATAGAATATCCGGAACTTCTTCCGGACGGACAGTTTGGAGGGTTCAGGATGGTCCGTTTGGACGGTCCTGCCAGAGTATGCGGGACTTCTAGAGTTGATGCGGACCTTGTTCTGGACGGATCTTTTTCCAGACGGACTGTTCGGAGGGTTCGGGACGGTCCGTTTGGACGGACCGGTGGGAGGGTTCAGGACTCCTAGCGGATATCTAGATCTTCTTCCGGACGGACAGTAGATCCCGACCATCGTCTGGGACGGTCCGGTTTGGACGGTTCGGGACTCCTAGAGGATATCCGGACCTTGTTTCGGACGGATAGTTTGGAGGGTTCGGGACGGTCCGTTTGGCAGGTACAGTGGGTGGGTTCGGGACTCCTAGAAGATATCTGGAACTTCTTCCGGACGGACATTTTGGTGGGTTCAGGACTGTCCGTTTGGACTGTCCGGTCAGAGTGTTCGAGACTTTTTGATTTGATCCCGACCGTCGTTCGGGACGGTCCAGTTGGACGGTTCGGGACAGTCCGGTGGGACGGTTCCGGACGGTCCGTTTGGACGGACCTGTGGGAGGGTTCGGGACTCCTCGAGGATATCCGGACCTTCCTCCGGATGAACAGTTTGGAGGGTTCGGGACGGTCCGATTGGACGGTTCGATCGGTGTGTTCGGGACTTCTTGAGTAGATCCCGACCATCGTCCGGGACGGACCGGTGGGAGGATTCAGGACGCACCGTTTGGACGGACCGGTCGGACGGTTCAGGATGGTTCAGGACGGTCTGTTTGGACGGACCGGTGGGAGTGTTTGGGACTCCTAGAGGATATCCGGACCTTCTATCGAATGGACCGTTTGGAGGGTTCGGGACAGTCCATTTGGAAGGTCCGGTGGGAGGGGTCGGAACTCCTAGAGGATATCTGGAACTTCTTCTGGACGGACAGTTTGGAGGGTTCGGGACGGTCCGTTTGGACGGTCCGGTCAGAGTGTTCGGGACTTTTTGATTACATCCCGACTCTCATTCGGGACGGTCCGATTGGACGGTTAGGGACGGTCCGTTTGGACGGACCGGTGGGAGGGTTCGGGACTCCTAGAGGATATCCGGACCTTCTTCCGGACGGACCGTTTGGAGGGTTCGGGACGGTCCGTTTGGACGGTCCGGTCGGTGTCTTCGGGACTTCTTGAGTAGATCCCGACCATCGTCTGGGACGGTCCGGTTGGACGGTTTCGGGACGGTCCGTTCGAACGGACCGGTGGGAGGGTTCGGGACTCCTAGAGGATATCCGGATCTTCTTCCGGACGAACAGTTTGGAGGGTTCGGGACGGTCCATTTGGACGGTCCAGTCGGATGGTTCGGGATTCCTAGAGGATATCCAGATCTTCTTCCGGACGGATAGTTTGGAGGATTCGGGACAGTCCTTTTGGAACGTCCGGTCAGAGTGTTTGGGACTCCTAGATGATATCCGGACCATCTTCCAGACGGACCATTCGGTGGATTTGGGACGGTCCGGTCGGAGTGTTCGGAACTTCTTGAGTAGATCCTGACCCTCATCCGGGACGGTCCGATTGGACAGTTCCAGACGGTCAATTTGGACGGACCGGTGGGAGGGTTCGGGACTCCTAGAGGATATCCAGAACTTCTTCCAGACGGACAGTTTGGAGGGTTCGGGACGGTCCGTTTGGACGGTCCGGTCAGAGTGTTCAGGACTTTTTGATTACATCCCGATTGTTGTTCGGGACGGTCCGATTGGACGGTTCGGGACGGTCCGTTTGGACGGATCGGTGGGAGGGTTCAGGACTCCTAGAGGATATCCGGACCTTCTTCCGGATGGACCATTTGGAGGGTTCGGGACGGACCGTTTGGACGGTCCGGTCGGTGTGTTCGGGACTTCTTGAGTAGATCCCGACCATCGTCCGGGACGGTCCGGTTGGACGGTTCGGGACGGTCCGTTTGGACGGACTGGTGGGAGAGATCGGGACTCCTAGAGGATATCCGGACCTTCTTCCGGTCAGACAGTTTGGAGGGTTCGGGACGGTCCGTTTGGACGGTCCGGTCGGATGGTTTGGCACTCCTAGGGGATATCCGGACCTTCTTCCGGACGGGCAGTTTGGAGGGTTCAGGACGGTCCGTTTGGAACGTCTGGTCAGAGTGTTCGGGACTCCTAAAGGATATCCGGACCTTTTTCCAGATGGACCGTTCGGAGGGTTTGGGATGGTCCATTTGGACGGACCGATGGGAGGCTTCGGGACTGTCCGGTCGGGGTGTTTGGGACTTCTTGAGTAGATCCTGACCCTTATCCGGGACACTCCGGTCGGACGGTTCCTGACGGTCCATTTGGACGGACCGGTGGGAGGGTTCCGGACTCCTAGAGGATATCCGGACCTTCTTCCAGACGGACAGTTTGGACAGACCGTTTGGAGGGTTCAGGACGGTCCATTTGGATGGTCAGGTCGGATGGTTCGGGACTCCTAGAGGATATCCGGACCTTCTTCCGGACGGACAGTTTGGTGGGTTCAGAACAGTCCGTTTGGATGGTCCGGTCGGTGTGTTCGAGACTTCTTGAGTAGATCCCGACCATCGTCCGGGACGGTCCGGTTGGACGGTTCGGGACGGTCCGTTTGGACGGACCGGTGGGTGGGTTCGGAACTCCTAGAGGATATCCAGACCTTCTTCCGGATGAACAGTTTGGAAGGTTCGGGACAGTCCGTTTGGACGGTCCGATCAGAGTGTTCGTGACTTTTTGATTAGATCCCGACCGTCGTTCGGGACGGTCCGGTTGGACGGTTTGGGGTGGACCGGTTGGACGGTTCCGGACGGTCCGTTTGGACAGACCGATGGGAGGGTTTGGGACTCCTAGAGGATATCCGGACCTTCTTCCGAATGAGCAGTTTGGAGGGTTCAGGACGGTCCGTTTGGATTGTCCAGTCAGTGTGTTCGGGACTTCTTGAGTAGATCCCGACCATCGTCTGGGACTCACCGGTTGGACGTTTCGGGACGGTCCGTTTGAACGGACCGGTGGGAGGGTTCGGGACGGTCTGTTTGGATGGACCAGTGGGAGGGTTTGGGACTCCTTGAGGATATCTGGACCTTCTATCGGACGGACCATTGGAGGGTTCGGGACGGTCCGTTTTGATGGTCCGGTCGGATGGTTCGGGACTCCTAGAGGATATCCAGACCTTCTTCCGGACGGACAGTTTTGGAGGTTTCGGGACGGTCCGGTCGGAGTGTTCGGGACTTTATGAGCAGATCCCGACCTTGTTCCGAACGGATCTTTTTTCCGGACGGACCGTTCGGAGGGTTCGGGACGATCCGTTTGGACGGACCGGTGGGAAGGTTGGGGACTCCTAGAGGATATTCTGACCTTCTTCCGGATGAACAGTTTGGAGGGTTCGGGACGGTCCGGTCGGTGTGTTCGGGAATTCTTGAGTAGATCCCGACCATCGTCTGGGACGGTCCGGTTGGACGATTCGGGATGGTCCGTTTGGACGGACCGGTGGGAGGGATCGTCACGGTTCGGGACGGTCCGTTTGGACAGACGGTGGGAGGATTCGGGACTCCTAGAGGATAACTGGACCTTCTTCTGGACGGACAATTTGGAGGGTTTGGGACGGTCCATTTGGACGGTCCGGTCGCAGTGTTCGGGACTTCTTGAGTAGATCCTGACCATCGTCCGGGACGGTCCGGTTGGATGGTTCGGGACGGTCCGTTTGGACGGACCGGTGGGCGGGTTCGGGACTCCTAGAGGATATCTGAACCTACTTCCAGACGGATAGTTTGGAGGGTTCTGGACGGTCCGTTTGGAAGGTCCAGTGGGAGGGTTCGGGATTCCGAGAGGATATCTAGAACTTCTTCTGGACGAACAGTTTGGAGGGTTCGGGACAGTCCATTTGGATGGTCCGGTCAGAGTGGACGGGAAGAAGGAGAAGGTTCCCTCGGTGAGGCCCTGAAGCTCATGGCAAAGATGGCACATGGCAGAGTAGGTCGCGTCCTGAACCGCGGACTCCAACTCAGCTCCATAGCCATTGAAGAAGCACGGCTGATGTGGAGGGTCACTCTCACACGGTTTGATGAACACGCGCGCCCGGTACTCATACTTGCCAAACCTTAGGTTGGCTCTATGCACAAGGTACTCCGGGAGATATGGAAATTCGAGTTCCCGGAGCATGTACAAAAGTACCTCCGGAAACCCATCAACATCCAAAGCGTGGGTGGCATGCACCAACTGAGGAGAAGCCATCTAACAAAACAAAGAATAGGTCAAGGTCAGCCGCAAGCAAAAACAAATGCAATAGGGGAGAAAATTTCAGAACTAAGAGCGATGAGGGTAAGGAATAAAGAAGCAATCTACTTGCTGATTTTAAACATAGGTTTTAACTTTGCAAATAGTTTTCTCGGCGATGCCAAGTCCTAACTAACGACCACCTGCAATGGCTTCCTACGGTCAGCTCGGCTCTGATACCAAGCTGTGAGGGACCTGATATTTCAAATCGATTCAAGGAATTCACAACAAGTGAAGACGGTGACCATAGCCGCTACCTGCGACGGACTATGGCCCACCCCCGCCCCATGCGACATGCATACGACACAATGCGTATGTCTCACCATGGCCTGATTGAGGGATCACGATTCCAAACACATACGCCACACGCATATGACTCACTTTGACAATGGACCGTACATTCACTTTGCACTTCACTTGAATCGAAATAAAACATCAAGTACCTCCATATGCATCCAACCACACTCCCCATTTCAACATACACGCATGACAGACGGGAGGTGGGGGAATATGTTGGACAGCAAGCATATCATCACACGAACCACTACGATGCGATAATACAACTAGCTGTCCACATTGTGAACTGTAAAGTTTACATCATTCGGTAATAACCGAAAGTTTAGTCAAATCTGAAATAAACTTGCAACAGCGGATAAAGTTAAACACATCCCACAGCGGCGCATCAACCGCTGTCCAAAAACCAAAAGAATTCCCACGAGTCGAACACCAACCAAAGAAACCAAGCAACTAGGCATCATCGAAGAAATCCGCGACCTCTGGCTCACCTGCAAAGTCTAGGAATATCCTAGGTGAGTACAAAAGTACTCGCAAGACTTATTCATTCTTGATTAAATGCCCTACACATGCTCACTACAGCAGCAAATAAACATGAGGCATAAAGATTAACACGGTGCGAGTAATCAACATAACAATGACGATAGGAAGTAAGGCATCCAGTATAACTTGTAGCTCAGATTTCACATGACACCAAGTACGAACACCATTATGTGAATGTACCAACTTCAAACCATTGGAGGCCGCCCACACCCCGATTTGATCACAAGTTCATCACAGAAGCCATTTCAATTTATCTTTCGGTCCGTCACCAGCAATACAACCACCGCAGGTATAGCGAGTGCATAACCCCTTGGAGGTTGCAAGGCTCCAAGAGGCACAGAGACTTACCTTAGCTACACCCCGGTGTCGATTCCTGCTGACGTCCACGTGGTGATAAGGGAAGTAACACGATAAAGCGACAAAACTCTACTTACACCTGGGTCGCTGTCAATAGCTTCAATTAATACCAACCATATTTATCGTGCACACCCTCGGCTCTCACATCTCACTTCAAGGAGTTCAAGTTAATAAGGGCAACCAGGTTAAATCTCAGCCGTAGCTGGCCATAATAATACACCAAATCCTAACATGCTAGTTCCATGAATACCGACTATCACATTCAAGCAAACATTCCACCCACAAGCACATATAGGAAAGCATGTGAAATAACAATAACAATGTGCAACAAGCTCTGCTTGCCTTGGTCACAAAGCTCTGGATCTTGATTGGAATTCAGAGATTGTGTTTCTCCTTCTTCGAGCTCTATTACAAACAACACGCAGTACCGGAAAAGAAACGATAAAAGGAAACAATAAGGTCCAGCATGGATGCATGACGAGAAATGTTAAGTATGCAATTCTAAGGTGACTTATGGATGGTGGAAACCTACTGCAACAAGAATTTCTCAATTTGAGTTTACAGAGATTAAATTGTTACCCTAACAATGCATGCATGTCAAATTGCGTTGATTGCAAGGTAGGGTTAGAAATTACTACTCACAGCGGGTGATCATGACTCAAAATGTTTGTATTATGGAAGTACTCTGAGATACGAGTCTAACGCAACTGGAATCACTCGATTTGGAGCTATAACCATCTAGTTATGATTCATCAAAAAAGACGCTCAAAAGGGATGAAATTTTGTATATCCAAAGTTAGCCTGAAGTTTAATTGCAAATTTTGAAATTATGTTTGAACCAGATTGTAGATAATTTCACAAGGTTTCTAGAAATATAAAATTTGTCCAATTTGGAGTTACGAATCGGAAGTTATGCCAATTTGAAGTTTATCGGAAAATGGGGTAAACCCTAAACCTAATCTCTGCGGAAACAAAAATTTGCTACGCGTACCCGAACTAAACTATGCTAACCCTAACCCTAGACCCGGCCCAACTGACAAGTGGGGCCTGGTTACAGAGCTGACTAGGCGCGGGCGGCACGGTCAGCTGCTGACTGGACTCGGCCAGCCAACCAGGGGCTGCCACCTCATTCCCTCACTCCCTCTCTCTGCTGAGGTGGTCGGCGAGCTCAGGAGGAGGAGCTCCTCGCGGGAGCATCACCGGAAGCGGCCGGAGGCCCTAGGGGCCACGGCGGGCTCGGGGGAAGCGGCGGAGGCTCCGGTGGCTCACCCTGGGGTCGGTGTGGGGGCGTGGAAGAGTGAAGGAGGTCGAAGTGGAGCTCACGGCGACGAATGGCGGCAGTGGACTTTGGTTGTCGTCGACGGCGAGCTCCGAGCATGGATCTGGAAAAGGGAGGTGAGGAGCGGGTTAGTGGGGAGGAGGAGATGCTTGCGGGCAAGAAAATGGAACCAGCGGAGGATCGAGGCGGTCGCGGGGGTTCGTCGGAGCGGCGGCCAGAGATGGGGAAGAAGGCGGCGAAGGGGAGCTCGGGCACGGGAGGAACTAGGGGATTTAGGGTTTGGCGTGGGAGAGGAAAGAAGGGAGAGGCGGGCACGGTCGGGACGGCATTAAAAAGGGCGGCGGTCGGAGCTCCACGGAGGCAGCGCCGCCCTCTCCGGCCACCCGGTGGCGGAGACGTGGCGGCGGGGTCCCGACAGGCGGGCCCCACCGGAGGGAGGGAGGAGGCATGTGAAGGGCTGACGGGTGGGCCCCACGCGGTAGGGTGAGGGGATGGCGGGCCGGCCGAAGGCGGGCCAAGCGGCCTCGGCCCGAATTCCTTTTTATTTTTGCTTCTCTTTTGCTTTTAAATCCAAACAGAGCCTTTGTCATTTTCAAATGAGCACCCAAACGAGCTCAGAAAGATTTGAAATTTATACACAATGTATATAATTAAGTATGGAACCTACCATAAAATTTTGGTACCATTTGGAGTTAGTTTGTCCAGATTTTGCATTCAAAATTCAAATTTGCCCAAGATGGGTTTGAACTGTAGTTAGGCCCTAAACTCTTCCAAAAATTCCAAAAATTTTCCTGTAGTTAAGGTTCCCATATTCATGGCTGTTTATAAATTTTTATAACTTTTCATCCACAGAAATATTGCCTAATCATTGAATTACAATTCAGCCCTTTTTCAATTTAACTTCTAATTCTTCAATTGAGTTAGCAAGACATACCATTCTTGGATGAGGTTTTGGGAAAGGGAAATTGCATGGTGATCCATTAAAGGGGGTCACCGATCTCCTCCACCTACTATTACTAATGTTGATGTTTTCTAAATCAAATAAGTTGATTTGTGTTTGCTAGATTAACCACCGAGGATGAGATATGTACGTATTCTATAAAATGTAATTTTTGCACATTTGAGTTTATGCAAGGTGGATGCGGGGATGATGGCATGACTGCAAGATGAAATGCAAAAACCTAATCGTAGGAAATGGGTATTACAGGACGGACCGGTGGGAGGGTTCGGTGCTCCTAGAGGATATCCGGACCTTCTTCCGGACGGACAGTTTGGAAGGTTCGGGACGGTCCGTTGTAACGGTCTGGTCGGATGGTTCGGGACTCCTAGAGGATATCCGGACCTTCTTCCGGACGGACAGTTTGGAGGGTTTGGGACGGTCCGTTTGGATGGTCCGGTCAGAGTGTTCGGGACTTTTTGATTAGATCCTGACCGTTGTTCAGGACGGTCCGGTTGGACGGTTTGGGACGGTCCGTTTCAACAGACCGATGGGAGGGTTCGGGACTCCTAGAGGATATCTGAACCTTCTTCCGGACGGATAGTTCGGAGGGTTCGGGGACGGTCCGTTTGGACGGTCTTGTCGGTGTGTTCGGGACTTCGTGAGTAGATCCCAACCAACATCCGGGACGGTCCGGTTGGACGGTTTTGGGACGGTCCTTATGGACGGACCGATGGGAGGGATCGGGACTCCCAGAGGATATCCGGACCTTCTTCCAGTCGGGCAGTTTGGAGGGTTCGGGACGGTCCGGTCAGAGTGTTCAGGACTCCTAGAGGATATCCGCACCTTCTTCTGGACGGACCGTTCGAAGGGTTCGGGACGGTCCATTTGGACGGACGGTGGGAGGGTTCGGGATGGTCCATTTGGATGGTCCGGTCAAGGTGTTTGGGACTTCTTGAGTAGATCCCGACCATCACCCGGGACGGTCCGGTTGGACGGTTCCGGACGGTCCGTTTGGACGGACCGGTGGGAGGGTTCGGAACTCCTAGAGGATATCCGGACCTTCTTCCGGACTGACAGTTTGGAGGGTTTGGGACGGTCCGTTTGGACGGTCCGGTCGGATGGTTCGGGACTCCTAGAGGATATCCGGACCTTCTTCCGGTCGGACAGTTTGGAGGGTTCGGAACGATCCGTTTGGACGGTCCGGTCGGGGTGTTTGGGACTTCTTGATTAGATCCCGATCATCGTTCGGGACGATCTGGTTGGACGGTTCGGGACGGTCCATTTGGACAGACCGGCGGGAGGGTTTGGGACTCCAAGAGAATATCCGGAACTTCTTCCGGACGGACAGTTTGGAGGGTTCAGGACGGTCCGTTTGGACGGTCTGATCGGGGTGTTTGGGACTTATTGAGTAGATCCCGACCATCGTCCGGGACGGTCCGGTTGGATGGTTCGGGATGGTCCGTTTGGACGGACTGGTGGGGGGGCTCGGGACACCTAGAGGATATCCGGACCTTATTCCGGTCAGACAGTTTGGAGGGTTCGGGACGGTCCGTATCGACGGTCTGGTCAGATGGTTGGGACTCCTAGAGGATATCCGGACCTTCTTCCGGACAGACCATTTGGCGGGTTCGAGACAGTCCGGTCGGAGTGTTCGTAACTCCTAGAGGATATCCGGACCTTCTTCCAGACGGACCGTTTGGAGAATTTGGGACGGTCCGTTTGGACGGTCCGGCTGGAGTATGCGGGACTTCTAGAGTTGATCCGGACCTTGTTCCGGACAGACAGTTTCGAGGGTTCGGGACGGTCCGTTTGGACGGTCCGGACGGATGGTCCGGGACTCCAAGAGGATATCTGAACCTTTTTCCGGACGGACCGTTCGGAGGGTTCAGGACGGTCCGTAAGGACGGACCGGTGGGAGGGTTCGGGACTCCAACGGAATATCCGGAGCTTCTTCCGGACAGACAGTTTGGAGGGTTTGGGACGGTCCGTTTGGATGGTCCGGTCGGAGTGTTCAGGACTTCTTGAGTAGATTCCCACCATCGTTCGGGACAGTCCGTTTGGACGGTTCGGGGCGGTCCGTTTGGACGGACCGGTGGGAGGGTTTGGGACTCCTAAAGGATATCCGGACCTTCTTCCGGACGGATGGGTTTGGAGGGTTCGGGACGGTCCATTTGAAGGTCCCATGGGAGGGTTCGGGACTCCTAGAGGATATCTGGAACTTCTTTCGGAGGGACAGTTTGGAGGGTTCGGGACTGTCCGTTTGGACGGCCCAGTTAGAGTGTTCGGGACTTTTTGATTAGATCCCGACCGTCCTTTGGGACGGTCCGGTTGGACGGTTTGGGACGGTCTGTTTGGACGGACCGGTGGGAGGGTTCGGGACTCCTAGAGGATATCCGGACCTTCTTCTGGACGGACAGTTTGGATTGTTCGGGACGGTCCGTTTGGACGGTCCGGTCGGAGTGTTCGGGACTTCTTGAGTAGATCCCGACCATCGTTCGGGGCAGTCCGTTTGGACGGTTCAGGGCGGTCCATTTGGACGGACCGATGGGAGGGTTCGGGACGGTTCGAGACGGTCCGTTTGGACGGACCGGTGGGAGGGTTCGGGATTCCCAGAGGATATCCGGACCTTCTTCCGAACGGACAGTTTGGAGGGTTTAGGATGGTCCGTTTTGATGGTCCGGTCGGATGGTTCGGGACTCCTAGAGGATATCCAGACGTTCTTCCGGACGGATAGTTTGGAGGGTTCGGGACAATCCGTTTGGATGGTCCGGTCGGAGTGTTTGGGACTTCTTGAGTAGAACCCGACCATCGTCCGGGATGGTCCGGTTGCAGGGCTTGGGACGATCCAGTTGGACGGTTCGGGACGGTCCGGTTGGACGGTTCGGGGCGGTCCGAGACGGTCCGGTTGGAGGGTTCGGGACGGTTCGAGACGGTCCGTTTGGACGGACCGGTTGGAGGGTTCGGAACTCCTAGAGGATATCCGGACCTTCTTCCGGACGGACAGTTTGGAAGGTTCAGGGCGGTCCGTTTGGACGGTCCGGTCGGTGTGTTCGGGACTTCTTGAGTAGATCCCGACCATCGTCCGGGACAGTCCGATTGGACGGTTCGGGATGGTCCGTTTGGATATCCTCTAGGAGTCCTGAACCCTCCCACCGGTCTATCCAAATGGACCGTCCCGAACCGTCCAACCGGACCGTCCTGAACGACGGTCGGGATCTAATCAAAAAGTCCCGAACACTCTAACCGGACCATCCAAACGGACCGTCCCGAACCCTCCAAACTGTCCATCCGGAAGAAGTTCCAGATATCCTCTAGGAGTCCCGAACCCTCCCACCGGACGTTCCTATTGGACCATCCCGAACCCTCCAAACTGTCCGTCCGGAAGAAGGTTCGGATATCCTCTAGGAGTCCCGAACCCTCCCACCGGTCCGTCCAAACGGACCGTCCCGAACCGTCCAACCGAACCGTCCCGAACAATGGTCGGGATCTACTCAAGAAGTCCCGAACACTCTGACCGGACCGTCCCGAACCCTCCAAACTGTCCATCATTGGAACAAGCTAAGATTTTCTTAATCTCTTCAGAAATACATCTATTGTGGTCGTGTAGCTTTCTAACCAATCCTTCATCACCCTAGAATGAGCTGCACCACTAACTTGCCAAGTCCCTTCATTGATCTACACTTAATTTACCTATTCTAACTGCAGAGTCGGAAATCCTTCCTTATTAAAGCTTCTGGGATCTGAATCTCAAGCACTTTTAACCACAGATGCTCAAAGAACCAAATTCACTCCAAAGTACCAAGTGGAAACTTATTTTTTGTCAATTTCGGCGTGCAAATATACGCATCTTCCAAGCTCCCAAACATAACTTCACCCTCCTAAAAACAAAATGAGTAAACTCATCTACCCGAATTGCTTAATTTGCCCTACTTTTAACACTAAATAGATAAATTCCCACTTAACTCCCACCAATAATCGGTTTCGTACTGCATCAATCGACCCAACCACGGACTCCACCTGGAGCGGCGAAATTCACACGAGCAAGAGAGGACGAAGCGGGGGCACGCACTATCTGTTTGGGAGAAGACGGCGACACGGAGTGCCCAGATGTTGAAGAAGCCGAACCAGACGGAGGCGAGGCGGAGGGAGCCGACAAGCATCAGCCACCACCCGAGCGCCGGCACGCCCTTCCTCCCGCCCTTCTTCGCCATACAGTGCACTCCAAATCTCGTGGTCTCTCTTTGTGCCCGCGATCCCAGTAGCAGCAGCTTGAGATGCTCGGCGACAATAACGGCGTGACTACCCTTTTTTTTAGGGAACGGCGTGACAACCTAGGCCTCACAGAATCGAGTCTTTCAAACCATAGCCTATCCGCAACGACATCACGGCCCATATAAGTCTTTTTTCACTCATGAGATACGACCCGTGAAAGCCCAATTGCATTATCAGGCCTTATTTGCAGAAGCCCATCTGGGCCCAAGCCCGCCCCCGCTACTGCAGAGACATTTAAGCACAGCGAAGCTAAGCTAGGGATTTCCTTCTGCGCAGCCGCCGTAGCCGCTTCGCGTTACCGCGCCTCTCCACCGGCACCGGGCACATCCTTCGTGCGGGCGCGGCAACCATGGCGGAGCAGGTGAGAGCACGCCCAAACTTGTCCTCGCTTCCACTACTGAACGAGCTGTCTGCGTAAGGTGGATCTCGTTTCCACTACTCCGCGTCTGGTCACCGCCTACCTCTACCACCCCGAGCAACCACCACTAGCCTGGATCCGGCGACTCGAGCCCCCTCCGTCCCCGGCCAGCGACTGATCTGCATCGGGCCTGCCCCAGCTGCCTCCCTCCCCGGCCTGCCACGGAAGCCCGTGAGGTCGAATATAATTTTTTTTGCATTTATTTGACGTATGAACTGAGAATATCTCTACTACTATAGTGTACAAAGTTTAAACTTTTGAATCACTAGATCAATAAGCAATCTGGACCATTGATTAGTGTCAATCGGACGGCTACAATAGTTGGGATTTGTGGCTACAGTACCATCTACAGTGATCATGAACAGTAAATAGATTTTATTTTGATAAGAGACATGATCCACAAGTTTGAGATGGAATACATGGTCTCCAACTAATTAGCCACAGAAGATCCATACTCCATAAGACCAAAAAGAAAGAGAAAATCGGGTTAAGAAAAAGCCGCCTCATGTGTCACGGCGTCAGTCGTCTCCTCTCTACCCTACCTCGCCGCCTCCACCGTGCTCCTCCCACCCCGCCGCCCCCTGCTCTCCCCGAACGCGCGCTCCCTGCTCCTCCCAACGCGCCGCCTCCCTGCTGCTTCTTCCAGCCCCGCCGCCCACCCCGTACGTCTCCCCTGCACCGCCCTCCCTCAACAACGACACCAATGGCGGCTCGTCGGTGATCCAACGGCGACGGCGACAACATGGTCGAATAGCGATGGTGACGACGACGGCGTCAACGATACCCGCGGTATATTGCTCCTGTTTTGTGCGTGTAGCGAATCAAACAGCGAATCAGGGGAGCGCTTTATTCGAACCCCGATATAGATCAAGATCGGGGTTCGACGATGGTCTGAATGAATTCGGTACCTATGTACTGAAGCCCATCCCTACACTGATGAGTTGTATATATATATTAGTTTTGCCCAACAAGCACCCCTTTTATCTTAGTCCTGTGTTCGCCACTGCTTGTACCATAGAATCATTTTCTCTCTCACCTCCGCAGCTTCTCTGGCATAGGCTCATGCCGTTCCCAGCAGGAATCTCCTGTGGGTATCGGCGTCCTTGAGCGATCTGTTAACAAATCTCCTACATTCTTGTTCTGTCTGTCCAGATGAGTCCTGAACCCCTGATGGTGTGTCATGTGATTCAACTCTGCTTACAACCTGATTTCAAGTATAGCTTATAGACAGTTCGGTGTTAACAACTTGATTTACTTCACATATTTCCCCCTTCATTTTGATATAGCTGCTGCAAGAAAGATCTTGGTGGTTCTTGAATCTTGATTTTGCAGTTCTACTGTACCTTATTGGGGATGCTTACAATTGCTTGTTACGTTCTTGCTTGCACAAACTAGTTTGTGTTTGTATACTGAATTGGTGTATATATATATGGTCCAGGAGTAATTGGAGAATACTCCAGGAGGTCAAGCATGGATAGATCGGAGCCGTAGATTTTGATCAGACGGTTGCCGATGCTCCCTAGCCTGTGTTCAATATAGCAGATGCGGCTGTTACGAGCCCATCTCAGCCCATCCCGAATTACCAACCGGGCCCAACTTGACCAACAACCCCAGGTGGCCTAAAACCCTTTGGCGTCCCGCGGCCGGAGCGCCTCCCTCCACCGACGATGCCATGGCGTCCCTCGTGCCACGGCTCCTTCGGCGCCGGCCTCAGCACTCCGCCGCGGCTCTAAGCTCTCTACGGTTCGTTGCCTCTCCTCCTCTTGGCGGTCCCACCACCATCTTGTCTTTTGGTTTGATTCCTACATCTTCTCCTGATCAGTGATTCTTGGATGCGGTTGCACGGTGCGTGTTCCCCAATCCCGGGCCCATTGTTCGAGCGTTCTTGGGGGGCTGCTGGATGCACAATAACTGCGAGGAGATGGCGGTTTCACTCGCCTGTAAGGTACGGGAGCACGGCGATGATGCTGAACACAGACGGTGGCTTTGCGCGGTTCTCCGTTGGAGATCCGGGCGCGAGGCAGAATGGGGGCCAGAAGCAGCCGCCGGCGAAGAAGAAGATGTCAAGGAAGTCCAAGGTCAACCAGCTCAAGTGGTACCGCCTCAAGGCCAAGAAGAAGATGAAGTCGCCCAACCCCGAAGTCAGGATCAGATACAAGCTCGAAAAGGTCGCTTAATATTTAACCCGTTTCTTTAGTTGATTGAGGAGGAATGCTGAAATCATGCACTGTCGATTTTCCATGTGAAATTCAGGCTAAGAGGAAAGAAGAGTGGCTGATTGAGAAACTTAGGAAGTACGAGCTCCCGAGGGCTCCGGAACCGGTTCATGACCCTGAGATCCTGACCGAGGAGGAGAAGTTTTACCTGAAACGAACCGGGGAGAAGAAAAAGAATTATGTTCCTGTTGGGAGGAGAGGGGTGTTTGGTGGTGTAGTTCTCAACATGCACCTCCATTGGAAGAAGCATGAGACTATGAAGGTGGTCTGCAAGCCCTGTCGGCCTGGCCAAGTTTATGAGTACGCCGAGGAGCTGGCCAGGCTCAGCAAAGGGATGGTCATTGATATTAAACCCAATAATACCATTATCTTTTATCGTGGAAAGAACTATGTGCAGCCAAAGGTTATGTCACCTCCTGATACTCTTTCAAAGCAGAAGGTAATCATCACTACTATATCTAATTTTGTGCTATAGCGACATACCTGTTTGTTCTCATGCTACCTTATTTCCTTATCCTTTTTTATATGACCATACTATCTATTAGTCGGTTTTTAATTGTCTGAAATTATGTATCCATATGCCATATAGGCCCTGGAGAAATATCGGTACGAACAATCTCTTGAGCATACCAGCCAATTTATTGAGCAGCTGGAGAAGGAGCTTGAAGATTACCAGAAGCATGTTGCTTTATTTAAGAACCGCGGGGGAGTTATTTCTGAAGGAATCAGTAACAAAGACACTACTGTTGATGACTTCACACTAGCTCAGATACTGAATGAATAATCTTTTGATCAGTTGGCGCCACAAATCTTCCCGCAATGAAGGTTTGACATGATCTTGCTAAACTGAGATACACAGTTTTAATATTCATATTCAATACAAATGCTGCCCCTCAATTATGGTGCAATAATAAAGATTAAACAGCTCGCTTCAATACTCGGATTCAGATAGAAAGTAAGAACAGTAGCATATTCATGACTTCATGAGTTTTATACTTGACATTAGTAGTCCAGGTAGATGGAAAAAGGCTCCTTTCTTTATGTCTTATGTCTTGCTGTGGTCTTGAATTAGAAGTCCTACACTCCTACAGTTACCCCTATGGAGTTAAATCTATACATTGATTGATTCAATGGAAGATCCATTACTTGAATATTGATTCTATCAGCAGTTTATCTTCATAAGACTTGAAGAAAGATCAGTTTGTTGTTCCAAGCACAGTTCCAGGATTATGAATGTGTTACTACCATTTCTTCTTTCTTTTTTTTGTTCATTGCCTACCACTGTCTTCCTCTAAAATAGACAGACTTATTATTTTGTAATTGACATTGTGTATAGGGTTCTCAAGTTTCCTTTTAAAATGGAAAATGAGCAACTAGTAGTTCAGGAGCTGGGATAGTGCTGCAAGACCCTATGATGAATCAAGTACCGTGAACATATTTATTTGATGGCCTGCACTGACAGATAGTAAAGTTCACAGTCCACATTGCCATGCCACAGATTTACATAAGTTGTGGTGCTGGTAGTGGACGAGATGAGTTGTGTCTGTAACTTTGTATCAAATGGGCTTCCTTGGAGCTTCAACTATGAAAACTCAACCTGGCGCTGTCTACTGGAGAGGGATCCACTCAATTGGAAACCGGTAAGCTCTGACCCAGATCTCCACGAATTGGATCGTAGTAACATGCAGAAGGTTGTTGTTTTAGATTTCCATTACTTTTGTAACATTATAAGTTACTGATATCAAGAATAAAGTTCAATATAATGTCAATAATTTCAAATGAACAAATTTGGTCATTCCATGATAGAGAACTTATATTTATGTCATACTTTCTTGTTTTACTCATTAGAAACATTTTGGACTATTTAGTGTTTTCCTTATGGTAGTCCTATATTGGTTGGGCCCTAATGTCTCAAAAATCTGCAACAGCTACATATATGCTGTTGTGGACCAATTGAAACAATCTAGCTGAAGTCATGGCTCTATATATTGCTGCTGACTGGTTACTGGTAGGAACCAATGATAAAATGCCCTGAAAGAAGTTAAAACATCAAATGTCTAATTCAAATGTACAATTCCTTGGAGCTGTTCTCTTGGACAAAATCAGTTTTGTTGCATCCTACAACCACTGTAGTGGACACACCAATAAGCAGTAAAGATAGAATGTTATCTTGGGGAGTTTAGTTGGACATTTTGCAGGGAAGAAACAAGCAAACAAGAAACACTAAAGCTCATGGTTAGAAAGTGTTCGACTGGAACACTGCCAACAACAACAGAACCTACTGATGCCTTTGTAGGTGTAATGCAGCACTGTGGACCTATTACACTCTTCTTTCATTTCCAATTGAAAACAATCTTAGAATATAATGGCGTTTAAAACTTACAAGTTCTCTGAGTTGTGACAAAAATTTAGCTAATTTTTAGAAATGAGCTACTTCCGCTGCTCATCTGGGATTAGCAATGACGTTGTGAACTCATCGCGAAGATGTGTGCATTGATCTATCATTTGAAGGCGGCATTATATTATTTTATGCATCTACAGAAATATGATATCTTCTGTATCCTGATGGTATGATGGGCACATAATGGGGATCACTCCGGAAATCCACATCCACCGTAACATGATCATGTATGAATTTGTGAAGTGCTATGGTTGCTGCAACAATCATCATTTTGCGTAGTCCTTGGATAATTCGGCATCTTAAGGAAAATTCGCCACTTTATATTCCACACCTATCGAACGCTGAATGTTATTATGCAAGTGTGAGTATTGATGACTGAATTTCTTTTCGCCGCCATTTGGTTCCACACCTTTTCTATGATACCTTTGTCCCTTATATGGTGCTAAGTTTCCTGGCTGGTTAGGATATCCAGCATGAACTTGAAATATTTCCCAAAATCAGTAAAAGGTGCCACACGAGAACTATTTTGCTTTATAGTGGAGATGGATATGAATTCTTTTCGTAGACTTCTTGTGATGTCTGAAGCATACATGAATGGTTGTGTTGAATCTGGAGTTTAATGTATTTTATTTCATTAGTTCATGAATCTTAGTTGTTTTTCTTGCCCAGTATGAAATAATTCTACTCTTGTTTCACGGGAAATTTTGGTTGCCTCATTAGATTGTTTTAGGTGGTCACATTTAGAGCTTCTCTGATAACCAACTGTAATTTACATATCCTCGATCTGGTTCTTGTTGCAGGAACCTACATTGATAAGAAATGCCCATTCACTGGTACTGTCTCAATTAGGGGTCGCATCATAGCTGGAACATGCCACAGTGCTAAAATGAAGACCATCATTGTCCGTAGGAATTATCTTCATTTTGTCAAGAAGTACCAGAGGCAAGCTCACCTTCATTATTGGCTTAGAATTACGAAGATGCTCTCAGCTAGTTGTTTGTTCATAATAACCATTTTCTTGCGTAGGTATGAGAAGAGGCACTCCAACATCCCTGCTCACATTTCCCCATGCTTCCGTGTGAGGGAAGGAGATTATGTGATCATTGGCCAGTGCAGGTAAAACTTAGGCTGCCCTATATATGGTGACCAACCTTTATAAGTGATTACTTACATGGCATTATCTGTTGAGTTATCTAAATGTGCTTGTGCCTGTGAATATTCGACATATGGTGACTGTTTGGGCACCTTATGCCTATTGTTCTCCTAATGAGTAATGACATTTATACCCTCCATAAAAATCTGTAAAAAAATGACAACTGTATGGTTTAATTTCAGGCCACTGTCAAAGACGGTGAGGTTCAATGTGCTCAGAGTCATTCCGGCAGGGTCAAAGAGTGGAGCGGTAGCAGGGAAGAAGGCTTTCACCGCTGCTTAAGATCTTGATGAGGAGGGGCATCAAGGGTTCTGAAGCTTGGTCACGAGATTTTGATGCTACCTTAGCCTTTCCATGTCTACTGTCTGTACTAGCAATTATTCGACATACTTCCCAAGCATGAAATCTTAAAAGTTTGAAGGCATGTGTATCTGTGCACCTGGAGTCTTTTACCATTTCAATCAGAGCATCTAACCTGGTTGAAATGTTTGCATCGATCGTGACTTAGGCTGAGCGATGAGATACGGTCTGATCTTCAAAACATCAGAACTTCTTTCCCTCTCACTTGTGCTCAGACACCCTTCGTCCAAGCTAAAGCTTCTTTTTTTAATCTGTTATGGGTTGATGCAATGCAGTATCCTAACGTGTGCTGGTAATTCCGTGGTGTATTCCTGCTATTCTTTCCCGCGTCCGCAAAATGATGGCGTAGTGCACAAAAAAACTAGAGACCGGTGGCGTCGCGTGGAGCGCCGGATAGCTTTGCCGTCGGGCGGTAGGCGGGCTGGAGCAAACGTAATGGTGTGTGATGAGGGCGCGAGTGAGGAAGCCGGTTCCGCGCCGCGGCTCGGTCGTATGATGCCGCAGCGCGTTGCTGAATGCAAACAGGAGAGGAGCTGTTCCTGCCGCGTGGCCGCGCTGTTGCCGGCGGGGCGTGCGTGCAAAGGCGTCGCTGGTGGATGACGGAGCGAACCGCAACCGCGCGCTCCCCAGGGGCACCCAGGCCGGCTTCTTCCGTGAGAGGCTCAACACTGGTAGCCAACAACAGCGTTCAGGCCTGTTCCCCGCGCGTGCTCAGGATCAACGTTGAATCCTGAGCCGTCGCGCAGAGCGCACCATATAAAACTGCCAATCTCCTCGGCCCCGAGCGCCTGTAACTTGCATAGCGCACGGACAGGTGAGGCCGGGTACCCACGCGGCAATCGACGGCATCGAGTCCGCCCGCGGCCACCGCATGCAGTAACACCACGCCTACGCTAGAGTGACAAGTTTTGCAGGCCAGTCCCTCAAAAAAAAAGTTTTGCAGGCCAGTCCCTCAAAAAAAAAGTTTTGCAGGCCAGACATGGAAAATCTGGGGTTTGCAACTTGTAATAGCACAGAATCCCAATCATCTTCCTCTTAATGCCAGAGGAGTATCCATGCGGAATGGCAAGTAAAACATACGCAGGCATACGCATTTCAGATCAGATGCCAAAACCGTAAGGCTCAATTTAAATTGCATTTGAAACAATATTATGCTTTTACACTGTACACAAACACAATTGTGTTACAAAGGAAGCCTTCAAGTGGCTCAAACAAATCACAAGTGGATAGGGATAATCTTGTACAATGCTTTTTCACAGCTGCACATGTCACGATACAAATCGCCGCCTCTAAACTAATCCAAACAGCGTCTGACTACGCTGTTCCAACTACACGGATGTGGAATGGGGATCCACGGCATAGAATAGGTTCGTCCGGTGACTCTGCCTTTGCCCGAGCACGAAGAACATCCGTGGCGTCAATTATAACAGAAGAAGACTGCAGCGAGTAGTCTCCAGGTACTAGGACGTAGACGGAGAAAGGATGTATCAACTCCTGCCATGGTGGAACCTCCAGCTGTATGTCACTAAGAACACCTACACAGGAAAAGGAACTTGTCAGAATAATACAAATGCTGGTTTTCAAAGAAAAAGTAGTAGTACTGATGCTGAATAATGTAACATGGGTAATCATGATGCTCTTCTTGCCCAGTTTGGAGCACTACAGAATCATAAACTTATCTTCAGAAGAATCGGCGTAGCGGAGATAAAAAAAAAGAGGGGGCAGTGAAAGGACAAACTCTAAAAAGCCTCTGGGCTATGAGTTGCTTCTCTTAACATCGATATTGCTGCTCGCAGAAAACAGAAACTCAAAACAGACAATGGCAAGAAAGAAAATGGCATTATTATACAAGTAACTGAATTACCAGCCCAGAGGACGGTTGCACTGTTTTCATCAAAGCAATTCTCTCCTGCAACATCTTTGCATGAAATGCTGAGATTCATCCGAATAATTTCATTTGTGTTGTTCCGAATTTGAACTTCCATATGGGTCATTTCCTGAGCTGATATAGGATCTTTACACCTCAGAACACTCTCACCAGTAGATGGAGAAACATTCTCATCAGTAGAATGACTAGAATCACCACCAGGCTTGGACGATACAGAATCAATTTTGGCCATAGTCCCATGCTTAGCAAGTCTAAAGCTAAATGTCAAGGGATCAGGCAACAGTATGTCCATTATAGACGCTTGTAATGCTGCCTGAATAGCATCTTTGATATTCAGCTCGCCTGAGCTATTCCTCCCAGAATGCCACCTCACTTTTATTTTTGAAATCAAGTTGTTGATAGAGGCGTTTAACTCTGCCTTGGCATTTTTTTCTGCTATGGTGGCAGCTTTGGATCCAAGTGGCTCATCGCTTGCATTTTCCTTTACAAAGAATGAAGCATCAAGAACAGGTAATTTGAAGTGCTCAAGAGGTATGAGAACTCTGGCAGAATAGTCACGATCGATTCTAGTTTTGTGACAAGCCGCATCAGCAGTGTTATTTTCTGGAAATAACTTTTGCTCTCCATCTGTGCCATCCAAATGGACTGAAACATCAACATCAAAAACAACGTCCGTAGGATTGAAAAGCTCGAGTTCCAGAAGGCGGAGCCCCCAACTTCCTTTATAGGGATCAATCTTCAGTAAGCTAATGTCATTATGCACCATATCGTTTCCATTGCCTCACTAAACCGGGCAGTATTTCCATGGACAGCAGGCGTGCTCTTACAAGGCGCATGCCCTGTACAACACAGATATTCAACAGAACGTACAAACGGCGTCTTCCAGGTGGAAGAGAAACCACACCATTATCCTGGTTTGTTGAAGGACCTGAAGTGACAGAAAGCAGAAATTTAGTCCTCGAACCATGCAACAACACTTCGGATGAGGATGTGTGCAACAGGTCCGATCTTCTCCACATGTCATTTGTTTATGTTCACAGAGCATGTCCAAGTAGTAGATCACACAGTAAGCAGGATAACCATTTCTAAGCAACGAGCACTAAAACAACACATAAAACAAAAACTGCATATAGATCAAAAAAGAAACGAAAAAATAATAGCTCTGTCCTTCATGAAAGTCTAAATGTTTCAAGACTGAGAAGAGCACGATAGGAATCCCAGGAGGAGAGATGATCAAGAAATATCACATATTAGTGCCAAGTGAACAGCACTGAAGAGAGAGTGCAGTCATAATAACAGTGAAAAGACTATTGCTATCTTTGCTTCAGACATTATACAATACCATGAATAGGCATAACTAGCTTACCACAGGAAAAACTAATAAAGTTTAATGTCTAATAGTAACAGGTAGATTAATAATTACTGATTTAGTATTTTCACCAATTTACCCTCTATATCAAGTTGAATCAAGGTTGTTCACTCTTATTAAGTGACAAAGGGCAACTAGCTATGACCTGGAGCTACCTGTTTATATCCTGCCATAGTAATTTGGTGTAGATAATTCCTATGTTCTTTGCTGGTACATTTAATTCTAAGATTTATAAAGAAGATACTAGTATGAATGCACCTGAGTGGCAAGGTGTTTGTTTGAGTAAATTTGATTATCATCAGCGAAGCTGAACAATGAAGGATGACAGAGAACATAGAAGAGTTAGAATCCTACAACCTACCAGCATAGTGAATATTCAAGAAAGGATTTATTCCTTCTCTTGCTATTCTCCTTGCATTTGCAGGAGATCTGCTGCCATCTGCTTCCAAATCTATCAAGCTAAGATGCCAGGCTCTAAGTGTCACTTTAAATGTCACTTCTCCACCTGGTTTAATAGGCAGTGCAGATTTCCAAGTGTCATGGGCAATTGAAATAATAGAATCCTGGTTCTTCCCTGATAATGCAATATTTGCTTCTTCAACTGGCACAGTTCCAGCATTTGTCAGCATTATTAAAACATCACGAATTTCACCTTCATATAGAAGAATAGAACCATCTCCACCCACAACATTGGCGACTAATAAAGGCAATGGAAGAACAACAGAAATATTAGGGAAGTTAACACTCTTAAACTTGCTAGAGCCACAACATCTGAAAGGATCAGAAAGAACAAGCCCTTGTGCAGCTCCAAGGAGCAAACAGTCGACCTCTTTGAATAGGTGTTCTGTGATAACACCAAAATTGTGAACATGCACCCAGGAATTGATACTTGTCCGACTTGTTTGGAATTCCAGATAGCAGAACCAATTTGGAAGTGTTTGGTGGAAGATTAACACTAACAGGAAAGGCATCAAAATTTCCAGAATGAACAGAGAGATAAATGCTCTCAACAACTAGGTCAAAGCTGCAGGGGTTTGCTAACTCTACCATAACTTGAACAGGTTCTCCAACAATCCAATTTATCTCTTGTTTGCTAGTCCCAGATGTTCCACCCTTGGTGAAAGGTGTATAAATGAAAGGCCCTGACGGACCTGCACCAGTCCACCACTCCTTTTTATGTGGGTTGCGCTTTACTATATCTCTTTGTGAAGGGTGAAATGGTAAAGAATGTAACCTGAAAAAACAAGGAAATAGGGAAATAAATCCTCAGAAAACAAATAGATGTACATGTTTTATCAGGAGCTTCTTTCTGACTAACACTTTAACAGTACTTGCTAAGTTCCCCTCAAGAGGGGGAAAAAACTACCTTCTTTCCAAAATAGATAACATTTTGGAAAGTCTGCATTCAAACTTTTCTATCTGTGCAACTGATATATAAAAAACTATTTATGTTGGTTAGGTGAAAATGGCCCCATTAGATTTTTCATGAAAAATATTTTCATAATACATTTATTTTATTTTTTTACTAACATATTCATACAAAAAGCAACAGTCAAGGTTGCATAATGGAGACTGTGCCCATGTCTAAAATGCCATCTATTTACAACCAGATGAAGTAGTTCCTACAGTACTTATTCTCGTTTTTCGCAAACATGATAATACAAGAAGAACGATTTGAGTAACATGCCTGATAAAAGGTAGACATGGATCGGCACAACGTGTGCCCCATGGAAGCCTATCAGCAGAGTTTGCAAGTGAGCTTGCCAGGCCACTCTGACCAGCTGGGGTGATGAGCGGGTAAAATGATCGAAGAAGACGAGCTGCAGCACTCCACGACGTGAGGGGATCCGCAGCGCGGATCGAAGACATCAATATCTCTCTTAGAACAACCATTTGAAGGGTACTCCATTGTGACTCAAACAATGACACTATAGACTGAGGGTGCACTTTTCCAGGATCAGTATTGCTGGCACCAAGTTCCTTAAAACAAAAAATTCAACAACGTTTAGTACATGGTATTGCCAATACATGTAAAACAAGATCATGTGGCTAAATAAGGATATCTGAATTATCATCTCCTATGTCATAAGATGATGAATTGCACCAATAGATCAAAATGTGCAACCGTTGGGCGAGAGTCAAGTATTCAACCCCATGCTCATTAAGAAAGGCAGGTCTATTTACTAGTACTTCTTAGCATCAATTTTGCAATTCACATATTTTTCCTAGTCAAGGCGGTTCTTGTCCTAACATGCTAAATACAAGTTATATTATCTTCAACCCCATTCATCCTACTTCGACATCCACCTCAACGAAAAGGAAAAGTGGACAAAATGAATAAAAGGAAAGATGCTGAAATGAACTCTCAACTAACTTAGCAAAGTTTACTTCCATCATAATGCCATCAGAAAGTAAGGCAGGGGTTTTGAAGTTGGCAAGATTTCACTAAGAGTAAAGCAACACCCAAGAAATAAAAAAAGGAATGCACGTTAGAAAAGTTGATAAGAACATACAAACACGCAATATAGTAAACATAATTAAGAATGGTCAATTAATTCTCAGTATGCTGCAAGTACATAACAATCTCACCTTGAGCGAAGCATGGTCTCTTTTGCTAGTCTTCCTACTTTGGACATGGTATGCATTTGTAGTCATGGTTAGAACCTGCATAGCACTTATAGCAGCATATGCATTGTCCTGCTGAAGGTACAACTGTGCAACTTGTCTTGAAAAAAATGCTGCCTTGCATTTATACCCGAGAGAACCAAAAAGTCGTGCGATTTCAATATATAGTATCAATCGGTCACTGGCATCAATCAGAGCCTTGGCACCATCTGCAGCACCCATTAATAAATCTGACACCTCCTTGGCAAGTTCCCGCCTGATAAAGAAAGACAACATTTTAATGGATAGCTTTACCCTAAGCACGGTACACTTCAACACAAACTCCTACCTCATTCCAAAGGCTCACAACAGTTGCTTACTTTATTTTAGTCAACTAATTATGTTTTAACGAAGAAACTGCGAAGTACCAACAGAGATATCAGGCTGCTCATTCTATAAGAGTTCACTGCTAATACAGCATAAGAAAACTGGCTATGCAAGACTCCTACTCATAGGTAAATACGGAGACTCACCTGCACAAATATCTTGCCAACTTCAGCGCAGCTTCAAGCTCAAAGCTCACAGGTGAAACTCTAAAAGGAAGAAGTATAGCTGCAGTGTTAGTGCATTAAGTAAATTCACCAAGTAAATAGCTCAGCATAAAATGTGTCCTCTACCCAGTTTTTAGTGTTGATGGAACAGTAGTAAAGAGGACATTCAACTAATAAACGAGCAAAAGAAAATAGGAGGGAAGGATAGAACAGAGAAAAACATACTCAAGGACAAGAAAGGGCGCAGCATTTTTCAGACGGTCATGAATTTGGATCAAAACCAAACAAAAATAATGACCAAGAAAATTTAATAGAGCAATGAACTTGTGAAATTAGTGAGCAGTTTTCGAAATTGATATTGTTCCTTCAAAACATCAGCAGCTCATAAAGACCGAGCCAAGGAATGTACTACAATCTCTCATGCGTAACTCACAATAAGCAAATGGGGTTTACTTTATGTAGAATGTAATAGTCGTGTAACAGAAACTAAAAGCAGGATATTCGTATATAGAAATTAAGAAAGATAGCACACCAAATTCAATACCTTTGAGCATTATCTTGTAAAGTTGCTCTTCTATATAGCTGGATAATGGTGTAATAACGATACTTCATTTCATCTTCCAAAACAGGATCAGTTTGGCCCATCCTATCAACCTGCTTACAAGCACCAAATCATCACCTAAAGCTTTCATAGGAATGCTGCAACTTACAAGCAATGGTCTAAGATGACTAATCCTGACTAGGCGCTAGGCACCACCCACATAGCACCTAGTGCCTTTCAGAACACTGGTTGCAAGTGACTCTATGACAAGTAAGATAGAATAGTGGCAGTTCCAATGGTACTACTGGCACGCCAAGTATCAATCTGAAAAAATATTGAATAACTGGAATGCTTTCAATCCCAAAGCTCGATGGGCTGACATGAACACTCACCACTAATGCGCAGACACTACCCTCAAGGGCTCCAGCATGCCAGAAGACATCTCCTGTCAATCTTGCAAGATCTATTGCTGTGCTGTAATGTGTATTAGCATCAGCAGGTGATCCGGCCAATAAGCAATAATCTCCTATTATCTTTTGTGCACGGCGAAGCCTTCTTTCTTTAGCCTTAATCACCTAGCAAAATATAGAAGTATATTGTCTTATATAAGCAATAGAATATTGGGTCATTTACATCATCAACATACACTGGTCAAAATACTCGGAACACCTAAAGTATGAACCTCCTCTGAGCCAAGATTGGATTGTGAGTCCAAAGGTGTCTTTAGAATAGTTCCTGTGGATTCTGCACGCAAGACCCATTTCTCAAATTCCATCAACAGTGAAGCAGCAAGATCTTGAATCATTGTAAGCATATGAAGTTCCAGTGATTTCTGATCAGAAGGAGGGAACATAATAATGTCATCCCTCTTTTTTCTCCACCAACTACAAAAGACAACAATGCAAAACCATACTTAAATTAGACTAAGAAGTGATACAAAAGATAAAATTAGAAGGCTGGCATCACAACATTGGTATGATCAATAATGTTTTAATTAAACAGAAGTACAGAACACGAATTCAAAGCTATATATCAGCATTGCAACACTGTATTGAATCTGCCTCTAAAGTAAACTATGACCTTCCTTACATGACACAAAAACATCGGTATGCATTTTTTTTACAAGACTTATGGGCGTGAAACGATAAAAGTCATGGAAGGACCTGAAATGCTAGTAGAATAAAAGGTATAGCTACCTAACACCCAACAGAAGCAAACAAATCTAGACGATCGAACTGATTATCATCAAAATGGCCGCAGCTATGGTTTCTACCCTCGAGCTAGAATTAGCGTATTAGTTCAGTATGGGTTGCATGATCAAGAGGTTAGATCACTCAGATCTCGTTGGGTCAGTTGAGTTCTAACCAAATGCACAAGCCATAAGAATACTCTGTTACTAGAGCAACTTAAAAGAGAACCAAATGAGCCACTCATGCACTGGATCACGGAGACGAGCGGACGCTCAGCTGCGTGCGTCGACACAGCCACGGCATCCTGAGAGTGACTCGGGAAGAGATGCGATCGCGTGGTTAGTACCTGCGCGTCGGTGGGGCAGAATGCGAAGCAGCGGCTGGCGAGCGCGGAGGGGTATGACCGCGCGGCGTCGACGAAGTCTGCGGCGACCCTGGCGAGGTCCGGGGAGGAAGGGAGGTGGCAGATGCCGACGACGGCGAGCACCTTGCGCGAGGACTGGAAGTCCTCCCACGGCGAAGGGACGCAGCCGCCGAGCACGAACTTGAGGCGGACGCATCCCGTGTCCCAGGGCTGGTGCGCGAAGGGGCTCTTCTGGTGCTCCGAGTAGTAGGGGCGCAGCGAGGCGAGGTCCACGCGCGCGTGCCGCGCCACCAGCGCCGCGTAGTCCCGCAGGCACTGCGGCGGGATCGGGCCGCCCACCGGCAGCACCGCCACGCAGATGGCCGACCCGGACTCGATGCTGAGACCGGGCTCCATGGCGCTTCGCCGCGTTCCGGATGCGAATGGCAGATCTGACGCGGGCGGAGGTGGAAGAGGGGAGAGAAATGTTTGCGCTGTGATGCGAGGGGCTCCCTGATTTGATCCTTCGGTCTAACTCGCGTCTCTCTAGGCCGGCTCTAGTTGGTTTTCTTGGACCACTCCCAGTCGGATCAGCCACTGCCCTGAGTTATTAACTTCTAAAAAAAATCGATTTTTTAAAATAAAGTGTTTCGAGTTTTTTATGAAGTAATTAAATTCTAAGCTCTTTCAAAATAGCTTCTCATACTCAAAAGAGAATCGACCCGGAAAGGAAGAACCCCCTCGTCGTATTCTTAAGAAGAATAACAGAGGCTCACCTTTATTCCTTTCTTTTTAGATACTGGCAAGAGCATTTCCTTCTAATTAAGAAGATGAAAAAGTTTTAATGTACATGGTTGGGGCTTATTTTTTGGGGAAAAAGAGAGCCCAGAGACAGGATTCCCTATACGGATTACTCCCAAAAAGAAACACTAGATTTGTTTTGACAGTGTCATCCATAGCAAGTAATGCGATCTCGTGATATGTGAGCCTTTTAGCGTTGAAAATCCGGCAGTTCTTCTCTTTTCAGACTCACCACGATCCTTGAGATAAATTACGCCCATAGGATTGAAACCCTGATCGACACGGTGACGCCACATTGCACACCGGGCTTTCGCCCAGCTCTTGGCTTCTCATTCTCATGGGGCTCGGGACTCTGGTAGAGCGTTTTGGTCTTTTCGATCAGATGAGCGCGTGATCCCTGAGTAAACTTATGGTCACAGACGTGGACTCTACATCTACAACGGTAAGCTAGGCGCCGGCGCCGGTGCCGGTGAGGGGCGCCGCACTGGGCGGAAGGCCATAGTTCATGCATGAGGCTTGAACTGCGTCCGCCTCAAAAGTCACAAACATTGCGCGAAACTAGCTTACCACATTGCAGCTCCGGAGGTCCTGGAAACCTGACGTATCTGCGTATGACTTGAACAAACATAGAGTTCCGATCGACACCGTGCATATGAACCTCTACGAGCTCCGACCACCAAGTTGAACTGGCCAAGGTCAACTTGGCTCGCACTCTCCATGGAATGATCATTCACAGATCCCAGATTAGTTCACAGTTCATGTGAGTTTTGGCTCGCACTCTAAGGCCAACAGTTAGAGCTTTTTGGGTGTACTCATCGGTGCGCGCAATTCAATATTTTTGTTTGTTGCAAAGCATATATAGTCATATAAGTAATCAATTGGAGAAGACCCAACAGTCAAATACAGAAGAAAGGTCAGTTGATATAGGAAATAGCCTGACCATTCAAGCTATTATAGAAAAGAAAAATTGTAGCTAGCTGCAGGTGCAGGTGCAGCAGCACAATCACAAAGTTCACACCAGCATGCAGCTGCAGCAGCACAATCACAAGTTCACAACAGCACACTAGTCGTTTGGAAGAGTGATATACTGACACTACTACCTGTGTACCTAGCTGTTGCCTAACTGCTCCAGACATCCGACTCCGGCTTGGGGGGCTGGCTCTGATCTATCATATGTTCTACCTCAGGATTGGACTGACCTAGCAGCAGCTCCATGTCTTTCCTAGATCTCATGGTATATCTGTAGGGTCAAAGCTCCCAAACTGCAATTGAAGCATGTTAAATGATTATCATCTTGCAACATGGCATGAATTCTAGGCAATGTAGCATTTTGCAAAATGAAATAGTACGTGAGAAGAACACCGGTATACCATTTCAATGAATTGTATCTGACAGACTACTTGTATAACATATGAATATACCAGTACGTATAATATTTGCATTTAGCAAGATGACACAAATAGTATGTGACAAGATGACATGAATTGCCTGACATTCAAAATATCAGCAGGTTATTGCCTACAATGCTTTCAACTTTCCAAAAACCCTAGCAATGAACAGTAATTGTATTCCATGTCGGTAGCCCAACTAAATTTCCTAACTGCAGGTTAAGTCCATCAAGTGGCAGTACATGATAAATAAATCAATAATTACATATACACTATATGTAATATATTGTATCAAAATGAAAAGCATCATATGTGTATTATAATGGAAATTAAGTATAATTTTGTAATTTGATAAAGCTATGCTTGTGTGTACTTTTCTCATTTGACATTTCGTTTAAAACAATCCGCTAACGTGTACATATCGATCTATATGGCAAAAATATCAGCCATTTCAGCCGATATATTGGGCTATATTGGCTAATATGTGTGAAAATGTAATTTCTAAAATGATATACTGACTTCATATTGATGGGCCACCAATACCAAAACATTGTTCGATATGTCGACTGAATATCGGCCGACACAACCGATATATAAAAGATAGAAGCAAATTGTCGTTCATTCCTTATCTTCCAGTTTCTTTTTGAAGAAAGATTCAAAAAGTTCGATGAGTGTGGTTCATTTTTGAAGCAAGATTCAAAGGATTCCACAAGTTTTATATAAGATTTATTGTGTTGTACACATGTTTCGCAATAGTTTTATTTAGGGTTCGCCATGTTTCAGAGAGATTCCACAAAAACAATGACTTTCATACGGGTTTGAATCAAATCATTTTATTTTCTTAAAATTTTCAAAGAGTTCGGCAAGTCTTTTATAGCCAAATACCATAATAATTTCAGTCATTTTTACAAATATTTCAGGGAGTACCATACATGTTTCATATAGTTTCATGTATGTTTCATTGATCTTTCATAGTGTTTCATAAATGTTTCGCTGTGTTTCAGCATGCTTCATATATGTTTTAGTCATAAGCTTCAAAAACTATGTCGAATCAATGAAACATAAGAAAACAACCTTTATATCAACTACGAAGCATCACTGAAACACAGTGAAGCTTGGCCTAAGAAAAGTTGAGTTGAACATGAAGCCTCTGTGAAACACCAATGAAGCACAATGAAACCCGTGTGAAATATCATGAAACATTAGTGGAAATATAAACATACATCATTGAAACTTGTCTTATCATTTGGCCGCAGCCTATCTTTTAGTAAAGTTTCATGGTTCATTTAGTTTCATCGATGTTTCATTATGTTTCGTGAAACAATTATGAAACATTGTTCCAGTGTTTCATACATTATTTTAGTGTTTCATACATTATAGAAACATTATGGGAACATTGTTCTAGAGTGTTTCATATATGTTTCGTTGTGTTTTAGTGCATTTCACGCATATTTCAGTGTTTGAAAGTGCATCTAGTGCCCCTAGTGGATTTTGATGATTAATGACAAACGATTAAGGGACTAATGGTTTACTAAGTGTACACAGGTGATTAGTCCCCAAGTGATTGGTTTAACCAGTGAATGTCGACCCCTAAAAATTGATGTTGAAGAAAGGCTTGGATCTAGAAGATTAGTGGAGATTTTCTAGTGTTTATATGATCAAAGATCATTTGAGTCTATAGGACAAGCCGCCTATTAAGAGGGGTCAGATAGTTATGCTCTAGGAAGGATCTTCTTAAGTGCTCAGTCTAAATCTCAAAGAAATCCTTTTGAAATCTCTTTCTGAAACACAGACAGTGACTCTCGGTTGTACCGGTTTGAAGAATCGGTTGTACCGGGATTGGCCTCTGTTGCAAGGTTTGAGGACTTAGTCGTCTCAACCTTGAAGAGCTTCAATTGCGGCATGACCGGTCTTGAATCCGGTGCTGCCGAGAATGGCCTCTGTGTTGGAGAGTTAGGGAACCCTGCCGCTTAGGGTTTGCCCTAGTTTCATATTCCGGAAATCGGTATGACCGGTTTGGAAGACCGGTGCTACCGGAATATGCTTCTGATACCCTAGACCAAGTCCTGTTCGTTTGTCTTCGGTTGCACCGGTTTCGTATCCGGCTGCACCGGGAATCCTCTCTGGACTTAGGTCGTTTGATGCCCTAGTCTAAGTCGCTTTCTGAGTTGTCTGCGGTTGCACCGGTTTTGTCTTCCGGTTGCACCGGGAATCTCTTCTGGACTTAGGGCCAAGTTTGTCTCAGACTAAGTCTATTCTTCATGTGTCTGCGGTTGCACCGGTTCTGTCTTCCGGCTGCACCGAGAACCCTCTTCTGGACTTATGTCTTCTGTTGAAGCGGATGTACCGGGTTATGTTTTCCGGTTGGGACCGTTTTTCTTCTCTGTGAGGAAGAATGTGCCATTTCTTCATACCCGGCACAACCGCCCTCAAAGTCGGCACTACCGGGATTTGCTTCTGGAAGTTGCTCTGATGAGCACATTCTTCAATCCCGGTGTGACCGCATTTCCTCCGGACCTACCGCCTTCGTGGTGAAGCATTTCGCTGTGCATCTGTTGTTCTTCAGATCTGACCGTTGGTTTGAATCCCGGTGCTACCGGGTTTGTCTTCCGGTTGCACCGGAAGAGAATCTCTGTGCCCAACGACTCTTTTCTGCAGACAGGCTATAAATAGCCCCCGACCCCCTGCGGGCTCGGGAGGACACTTAGCGCAAAAAGACATTCTCTCCACTGTGTGTTCCCTTTCCTCTTTGACTCCTTGAGATCCCCTTTGAGAGAGGAAAGCATTTGAGAGATTTGAGACTTGGATTGAGCATTCAAGCAAGAGCTTCTTCGAGCCTAGCAGATCTGAGCTGTTACTCTTGGAGATTTGGCATCTCCTAGCCGGCTAGGCGTCTTGGAAGAGCTCCAACTTGTGGAATCGCCTCCAAAGTTTGTGAAGGTCCGGGGATCACCTCAAGATCCACCAAGAGTGTTGAGCAGATCCTAAGTGGACACAAGCTCAAGGAGAAAAAGGTGAAGACTGTGTGTCTTCGGAGCTAAGTGCTCAGCCTCTCCAAACGAAGACGTAGAGTTGTTGCCAACAACTTGAACTTCGGGTTAAATCCTCTTGTCTTCGATTCTTGCTCTTTGCTTTGTGTTGTTCTTCATTAGAGTTGAATCTTGTTTGTTTTCTGCTGCTTCATCTATAAACTGCTTCACCTATTGCATGCTAAGCAACAAATTTGTTAAAATTTGATAATCTCCTATTCACCCCCCCTCTAGTCGATAAACCTCGATCTTTCAATTGGTATCAGAGCAAGGTCTCCTCTTGCTATTGATTTGGTTTAACCACCAAGGAGAAAGGTATGTCGACTTCCGGGAACTATAGAAGTTCTTCACATAGACCTATCTTCGATGGGACTAACTATGCAGGATGGAAGCACAAGATGAGGATGCATCTTGAAGCAATTGACTTCGAAATCTGGAGAATCATTGAGAATGGATGTGATGTCGCCAATGAAGCACAACTCACTGATGCTGATAAGAAGAATAAGCAGCTGAACGCTCAAGCCTGTGACATACTCTTCGGCGCACTGAGCGATGATGAGTTTGGAAGAATCAGCACTCTCAGAAGCGCGAAGAAGATCTGGGACACGCTTGAAGAAGTGTATGAAGGCACAGAGTCAGTCAAGGACTCCAGAACTGATGTTCTTCGAAGCCAATTCAACAGGTTCAGAGGTTCAGATCAAGAGTCAGTCCGAAGCATCTACTCAAGACTCACAACCATCACAAATGAGCTTCGAGGACTGGGTGCAACAGACATCACCGACACTGTCATCGTCAAGAAGCTCCTCATGTCTCTTGATGAAAAGTATGACACCTTGTGCACACTCATTCAAGAAAGAGCAGATTTCAAGTCTTTGACTCCCTCTCAAGCTCTTGGAAGACTCAATGCTCATGAGATGATCATTGAAGAAAAGAAAGAGCTGCACTCTACAAGATCAGGGTCTCGAAGAGCCATTGCCTTGAAGGCCAAGAAGACAGATTCCTCATCTGAAGAAGAATCTGAAGAATCAAGTGATGAAGCAGAATAAGAGACTCTTTTGGGAAGGACCTTGCTCTTTTGGTCAGAAGGTTCAACAGGTTCCAAAAGGGTGGAAGATTCAAGAAGTACGAATTGAGAAGAAAAGAAGGCTCCTCCTCAAGAGATCCCCAAGAAGAGAAAGTGCTATAAGTGTGGGGAGACCGGTCACTTCATCGCCAACTGTCCTCTTCACAAGAAGGACAAGAGAAAAGAGAAAGGTCACAAGGGAGACAAGGATGAGAAGAAGGAGAAGTCTCACAAGAAGGAGCATCACTCCAAGGCCAAACACTACAAGAAGAACAAGTACAAGGCCAAAGCCTATCTTGGCAAGGAGTGGGATTCAAACGCAAGCGACTCCTCAAGCTCCGAAGCTTCTTCCTCGGACTCCGAAACAGGGATGGCGGGACTCGCATGGTCTTCACCGACAAAGGCACGGTCACTCTTCGACATGCCAAGCGACAACGAGTCTCCCACATGCCTCATGGCTAAAGGGTCCAAGGTAACTTCAAAATCTCCCAACTATGATGATAGTGATGATGACCTCATGAGTGAAGAATTAGAGAACATAAAACCTAGCTATAGAACTCTTGCTAAAACTGTTATGGAACAAGAAATTATTCTTGAAGATCAAGAGAGTTTGCTTGTTGATGAGATGGAGAAGAATAAGGAATTGACTCGTGAGTTGAACAAACTCAAGTCAAAACATCTTGATCTCACTAAGGCTCATGAATCACTAGTAGAGGATCATGAGAAGCTTGAAGTTGAGTTCCTCAACAAGAAGCAAGATCTTGAGTCTCTAAAAGTGGCTCATGATGAACTTAGATTTGAGAATGATTCTCTCATTGCCAAGCAAATTAGTGAAGATCAAGAAGGCTTTAATCCTCCATGCTTGAAATGCATTGCATCATCCAATGACATGTCTCCATCCACATCATCTAGCACCATACACTCAAATGTTCCATCTTCAAATGCTATTATGGTCTCTTGTTCCCCTAACACTCCATCTAAGGAGACCATAGATGTTATGAGTGAGAATGCTAGGATGAAGACCATCCTTGAAGTTGGCTTCTTCAAGTGCCGCAAAGGAAGCGAATCTCTGAGAGAGCTTCTTAGCAAGCAATCGATGAATTCGAAGAAAGAAGGGTTAGGCTTCATCCCAAGCTACAACTCGGATGGAACCAAATGGAGACCCGAGCAATATCCCAAGACCAAATGGGTGCTTGGAAGAGGGAAGAATATCGATCTCACTCACTTTAGTGGCTATGCTAGTAAAGATTATGCATCCATGCATGCTAACCATAATGCCAACTATAGATTAGCTAAAACCCAAAAGGGTAAAGTATATGCCAAATTCATTGGGCACAAGAGTAGAGATGTGACTTCTAGCAAAACCATTTGGGTACGCAAAGATCACATTGCTAACCTTGCACCCAATGTATTTGACACATCTAACAATGTCCCAACCGCTAACATTCATGGACCCAAGAAGATATGGGTACCTAAAAGAAACTAATTGTTTTGTAGAGCTACGCCTCCGGAGGACGAGAATGGGTGCTTGATAGTGGATGCACCGATCACATGACCGGAGACGAAAGCATGTTTGATGAGTTCATGCCAAATGCTTCACCTTCTCGAAGCATTACATTTGGAGACAATGGTAAAGGAAAGGTAATGGGACTAGGTAAAGTCGCAATATCCAAGGACAAATCTATTGCTAATGTTATGCTTGTCAAGTCCCTTGGATTTAACTTAATGTCCATTGCTCAACTAACCGATCTTGATCTTAATGTATTATTCACTAAAATTGATTGCCAAGTGACTAAAAGTGATGATCAAACCTTAGTCTTCAAAGGAGTAAGAAAAGGCAATCTATATCTTGTTGATTTCTCTAAAGGTCCTCAAGTGACCACATGTTTGATTGCAAAGTCTTCAAAAGGTTGGCTATGGCATCGAAGACTTGGACATGTAGGAATGAGGAACCTCGACAAATTGGTGAAAGGTAAACATATCCTTGGAATCACTAATGTATCTTTTGAAAAGGATAGACTTTGTAGTGCTTGTCAAGCCGGGAAGCAAGTGAAGTCAAAGCATCCTTCCAAGACCGTCATGTCAACCACATATCCTCTCGAGCTTCTTCACATGGACTTATTTGGTCCAAACACCTACAAGAGCTTCGGAGGTAACGCTTACGGTCTTGTAATAGTAGATGACTTTACTAGATTCACTTGGGTATATTTTCTTGAGGATAAAGCTAGGACCCAAGAATGCTTCAAGAGATTTGCAAGAAAAGCACAAAATGAATTTGAGTTGAAGATCAAGAAAGTGCGAAGCGACAACGGGACGGAGTTCAAGAACACAAATGTAGATGACTTCCTCGATGAAGAAGGCATCAGCCATGAGTTCTCCGCCGCCTACACGCCTCAACAAAACGGTGTTGTTGAAAGGAAGAATCGAACCCTAATCGAGATAGCACGAATACCTAGTTACCTACCAAATTCCTATGATGCAAACAGATTCTGAGGGTCCCTATTAACATGCTAAAATGCATGTGTATTTAAATAGGGTTGTATGCTTTCGGTGGTTTTTACCTTGGGTTAATTGGAACAAAGATGGACTGGCTAAGCTTGATGATGGCTTTGCTCCTCCTTTCCTTTGGTGACTTCCTTCTCCTCTTGCTCCTGCTTGCTCCCTTCTCTGAGCTTCATCTTCTTCTTCCCCTAAAGCTTGGCTATGGTTCTAAAGCTGGCTCTTGGTTCTTGAGAAAGAATGGCTGCGATGCCTCAATGGTTCTGCGGCAGTATTGGCTTACTACTACTACTGCTGTATTACTCCATTCCGTTGCCTTATCCCAACTTGTACAGGTTTCTTAGGGCCTCTACCGGGGCAATTGTTGCCACCTCCTGTTGCCTTACACTGCTACGTGTTGCTAGTTTTTCTCTGGCTTGAGTTACAAGCTAAGCTATTGGGTCAAATATCATGATGGTTGGATAATTCATTCGGTGGTTGTGCTGCCTTATCCCCAAACATGTTGCCTTATTTGGTAAGGAGCTTGACTTAGGTCAAGGCTGTTGGATATATATACTTCGGATGGATGGCTGCCCTATGAGTATCTTAACTCATTTGATGGATAAAGCTTAAAAGGTTGATTACTTATCTTTTCTTTTGATAAAATGATATATTTTCCAAACAAAACTCATGGAGGCAATTAGATTAGGAAAAATAAAATTATTTTTAAATACTTCTCACCTCTTTTCTCCATAGTACAAATATTAGATTTGTCCAACGAGGGTCTTAGCCACGTGGCCCTCGGAAATTATTTTCGAAACTGAAAACTATTTAGATTATCGGCACCCTTTTGCCCCCGCAGCTAATCCTGCGGATGTCGACGGAACTGTGCCGATAAACCACATATTTCAAAATACCGTTTTCAAAACTTTGATTTTAAAAACTCTTGCCTCCTACAACAACGGCGCGATTCTATCGGTCTCGAGTGCCCATACTCGACGACCTCGGATGACCGCCAACATTCCTGAAGGATTTCTCCTCTTCGACTCACAGCATTCTTCCCCGACTTGAAGACTTCGAAGATTTGAAGATCCAGGAATTAAGGTTTAAATGATGTATAGGTAGAATAATTGTAATATGTAATTTTTATTTCTTTTTCTTTATTCATTTGTAACCATGTTGTATCATTGATACTTGTAATATTCATTATTCAATAGAGTTAAATTTCAATCATTTGCATCCGATCATGTATTAATAGCAAATGCCATGAGTAATGCGAATGAAATGCAAATGCACCACGAATTTCCTCCCCTTTTCTCTCTAACCTCTGACGTAGCTCGATAGGTTCGGGTCAACTCAGCAACGTGAGTTGACTTGACCTCACCTCACGACACTTAACACTAACCTAGAAACTAGGGTTCTCACATTAGGTTTCAAATATGTTCAATTATATATATGAGATGTGATGATGATATTCATGACAATTTTGATGTATGTGAGATTGTGATTCTGCTAGTTGATACATGCAGGAATTAGATCTGTTTGATGTATGTAATAATTGCTATGTGATTCTGTTATTCTGCTATTTTTCACAAGGCATGGCTAGTAATTCCTAAGGCTAGCCGAAAAAACCAGAAAAATTCTAGTACTGTAAATTGATATCCCAACCGGTTTCACAATAAAGCCATCTGGGATATGTGAAAAACGCCTAGGATACAAGACATATCCCAAGCGGTTGTTTGAAAAAACCGTATGGGATGTGATATAGATCCCAAGCGGTTGTTCGGACGAACCATTTGTGATACTGTGATACAATATAGATCCCAGACGGTTATTTGACCAAACCATCTGGGATATATAATATATATCTCAGGCGGTTGTTTGGCCGAACCATCTGCGATATTGGATTATCCTAAACGGTTGATAAACCGGCTAGGATTAGATTTCCACATCTCAAACCATTAATCCAAGTCGGTCGTGTAAATCGCCTAAGTCCGTAGTAGTGGTTGCACCATGGATGGTTCTGGAAACATGGAGGACGTCGACTTGGAGGAGCAGCTGCCGTTGCCACCGCCGTACGTTGCCGGTTGCCTCGGAAGCCAACTAACCACCACCTCGTACCTGCTCATGCACGACATGAGGACGTTTGTGCTACTTGTTGCCGTGTCGCTGTGCATCTTCTTCGTCATGTCGTGCGTGGCGGCCTGCGAGAGGGGCTCCACGTCTCACGGGCTGGGCACGGTGTGGCGGAGGTCGCGCTGTGGTAGTTCGCCATGGCGCTCACGGTGACCATGACGTCTGGGTAGCCACGGGTCTGCCGCTGCCGGCCGTGGCAGCGCTCTACTTGCTGTCGCTGCTAGGAGTCTAGCTCGACGTGTTTTTGCGGTGCTTCTTGGCGCTTGATTAGCGACCTAGTTTCAGTTGATCCATGTTCGTGCATTGTAAAAACGGCGATTTAGGAGGAACGCGTGCTTCCTTATTTCAGAAGTTTCGATAATACAGACATTTTACAAGAGTACATATCATCCACATAACAGTTTGAAAAACAAAACCACACATCTGAGGCAACATCATGTGCAAACCGTTGGTAGATAAGCAGAATTCAGAGAGCATAATTAGCCACCACTTGATGTTCCTTCTACTAGGTGCCTAGTTGAGTATAACAAACAATTGACTAAACGATCCAGCAAATGATTTTCAGCTATATACACCTTCCATTGATTGATGCTATGCTACACATGAACTAGTTGATGCTTAGTTCATTATAGAGTTATGGGCCTGTTTGAAACGCAGCAATTGCATGGAAAACGGTTCAATTCCTGCAGAAATCGAAAAATTACCGTGTCCCAAACAGGGCTGGATTGGACAATCTTTCAGACTTAGCAATGTACAGCCAAACCGTCATCCTTGTCGGCTTGTCTTCGAACATCTTCCACTTCAATCTCACAAGAAATTGATCTGGAGGGGAGTGCGGCATTAATACTAACCTTTCTGAAAGCCAAGTAGATGACTGCAGCAATATAAGCCGCCATGAAAGGGAAGACAAGGGTGCTAATTATTGCATTAGCAAACCTCGGAAGGTCACTATAGACAAGCCAACTGACAAAGCTAGTACAAAAGAAATATGTATTGATGCCGATGATCACCACAGACAGGATCCCAGAGATTCGGGTGATCTACAAAATGTTAAGTTACAAATTGACGTAAGAAGACCGAATTAATTCAGTCGATGTATGAACAATGGACAACTTTTAGAACAAATATTAAATTGTGACCACATATAGTGCTTAAGGCCCAACATAAGAGAAATTTGATAGTAAATATATATGAGTGAGCTTACACAGGTTGAGTTCTTGTATGGTCCTATCATTGCGCAACAGCTACTGAATTTGAGGAGAGGAACTAGAGCAAATGGCAGCACAAAGGATAATGTGATCTGCAACACAAAATAATATATTATAGAACTTTTGCACAACTTTTATATTCATTTTTACTCCCACGACCAGTTTTTGGAAGTGCAATAGGTTTTATTAAGTAATTTTTATTAAGTAAATAATTTATTTGATGAGAAAAGATTTGCTAGAGAAGTCACCGCAGCTATGTTGATAAGTTGACGAACACGTAAAGCACCACCAATGCTGCAAACTATCAAAGTGGGCACAACGGTGACACATGGAGCAATAATATATATGATGCATTTCCTCATCCCTGAGAAACCCTGTAAAAATTCATGTTATATAATTTGTAACGAAGGAACATTTGGAGAGAAATTTCTGAAAAGAAAAGGAAAAGTAATGGATGTACTTTTGGTTCAAAACTAGAGCCTGTATTTTTAAGTTAGTAACAGTAAACAAAAGTCACACCTTTAACACAAAATATTACATTTAAATTATCCCCATCTCAATTCTAGCGTGCAATGAGGGGGCACGCTCACAAGGGTATTTGGTGAGTGTTTATTATGCTTGTGCATATAGATGTCTTTCTTGTAATAAAAAAATATCGGCTAAATTTATTTCTAGTGCACGACAATATAGTTTCACGCATCAATTTTTCCTATATTCTCTTGAGATAATTTCAACCCCTAGGATAATGTAGTATGTGGTCCCATTTTACGAATACTACAAAATAATTCGTACATGCATAGTACGATTATGCGAGTTAATTCAATACAAATATTATATGATATCTAACAGGGAGAATCCATAGGCTCAAAATTTATATGCACCTTAATATGCACAATATATTAACTTTGTATATCCTTTTCTTTTGTTGAAAATTTACCTGCATGATGTATTGGCCAGAATAGGTGGTAACCACTGTGCAGCTTTGTCCGGAAGCTAATAATGCCAAACCATACACAGTTGATCTTGATTCTCCCAAAATATTCTGCATAATAAACATTGATATAGCTGGTTAAGATTTTTTTTTGTATATACACAATCTATAGGGTCTCTGCTGTTTTTTTGGTAATTCATACACAACATGTATGCATTGTTTCATTTTAGAAGGAAAAATTAAACATCACTTATTCCTTACGAACATTGTATTATACATTAACACTTCAATAACTATTAGCGCCGTATACTTTTGAAATGTAATGCCAATCACACCAAAATTATGTTTGGGCAAGTATTAACCTTGAATAGCACAGATGCTGAATTCAAAGAAAGACTACTGCACGTGTTGGTGTCATCAAGTGAAAGATTATTAGCGCATATAGTGCCAGAAAGTGACACAATGGCGACATTTACAAGTAGCGCAAGAAACAAGGCGAATGCATTCTCCACCAAGAAGAACGTAGATGCATCCTGCAAGAAAGATAACTCAAATTACATCTTGCAAGAAAGATAACCCAAATTACATCTACAGATATATATTTATGCAATTAGAACAATAAAAAGGGTCAATATATATAGACCTAGCTAGCAATAACTGCAAAAAGAATAACATGGTTACTTATATATTGTACAGTCATGCCAGATTAATTCGTTAAGAGTAATTAGCTTGAATTGCATATAGTTTGTTTTTGTTTTCTGTGTCTTATAATACAAAAACTTATACTTGGGAATTCGTGCAACTCTTTCTTAGCATGCTTTGCAGCTTTTACTATAAATTTATATGTTAAAATGTTGCAGGCCTCTTACGAGAAATGAATCATTATTGGGAGTCCGAGTAAGGAGAAAAATAATTTACTGCAGAGAAGTGCGTGAAGAAGGAAATCCAGGTAGGATATTAAAATAAGGATTAAAATGTCCAAATTTGATCTTTTACCTTGACCCCTTTGGAAGAAGATGGTCTTTTTCTTGATAGCACCAAAGAAGAATATAGGAAGAGATTGTGCCTAAATGTCAAAAATAGAAATTAATGAAAGATATATGTTTGAAATTTTCACAATAACGGACTAACCATACATAATTTAGAGGGCAGGGGAGAGGTTCACTTCGTTTGTGAAACGAGCAACAACGTACGTGCAATGCACGTTATGCACAATATGTATTGCATGTAATATATATTCATATATGTGAAAAACTACTCGATGAAAAAGACCATGCATTTAAGAATATGTTAAAATATAAGCGCTAAAATTTTCTGAATAAAGAAATAGCACGTTAAAAACATATAAAAAAAGTATGAAAACGTGTACAAATTAAAATTAGGGAGTAATTAGAGGCAATAAGTAAGGGAGTAATTAGAGGCAATAAGTACGAGAGGCAATAAGTACGAGAGTGATTAAGAGAGACTCTAATCTTTTCAGAACCATTAGATGGAGAATTATGAAAATAGATTAAAATTTTGGATGGCTAAGATTAAAAAGTTGACATTCTAACTTGTGCCATTTATATTGGTATAGATAATTCACAAGTGAACTTTTAGTCTCGACTATTTGAGAGCGCAAAAGGCCCTCAAAGGATATTTTTTGCTAATAACTCAATGAAATGAACAAGAAGAGGCATGTAACTAAATAATTGATGTGCAACTAAAGAGTAGATGTATTGAACCGTCATGATAAATAAAAAATTAACTGGTTTCTCGTACGCCCTGGAGAATTAATTATGGTTACTTCATAAAAATGCAACATTTAGGAGTCATATACTCTTATTGTAGATTAACATCAATGCAATTTTATGGAAGTTCTCTTGAGAATCACTTTGAAGCTAATAATGCAACAACACAACAAATAAAAATTATACTTACGGTACAACAAGAGCACTAAACAGCGCAACCGCATCTGAGATAGCATAACGCTCTTTGAGTCTTGGGATAAATAGCCCCTCAATTAGCTCATTCATCGGAGGATTGACATAGCTCAGCTCTATAAAGAAGCAAGAGGCCACGACAAGCATAAAAAATGCTATAGTTAACTCCATTTTCCGAGCCTTCAGGGCAAAAGGATAACATACATGTCAGTCCACTTATTGACATAATCTGAAGTAATGAATGTGTTCATTTTATCTCACATATTCTTAGGTAGGGAGTCTCTCATAAGTGTCAAATTATTCTTTATGTTGTTTTGTATCTACAGAATTTCAGCTCTATAGCAGAAAATGGTGTGAAATGGATGAGAATTTTAGGGATACACTCCCATTCTCATGATAGTGCCTCATATCTATATAAGATTGTTATTTAGATTGTTGACATTTCCGTAATTGCTTTTCCTGTTTATGTCATAGCAGGATGGAAAGTCCTACCCCATAACTCTGTAACCCTAGAAGCATGATGGTGCTAGCTCCGCAAATCAGAACACCGGCCCAAAAAGGAAGGTGAAGCAGCATGTTGTAGGCTAAAGCAGTTCCTAGCACTGCACAAAGATATAAAATAAACGTGAACATGGAAGTACAATATTAAAGTAAAATATAAAATTGAACCTGCTGCTGCACTTTTTATAATACTGAAAATTTCTTTTGAATTGCTGCAACAGATGGCTACGTCGAGCTCATACCAACACTGGTTTGAGCTTTCGTTTCACCCACAGTATTATCACCACGATGGTTCAAATCGTCTCCAATGCTTTAAAAATTGTATTGAGATACATCACTCCCTCAAAACAGCTGAGGCACTCATCAGCATCACACACGCATAAAAGTATCAAAAATAACGTTTCATAGACATTTGTGACATACACATACCGCATATACAAGAAAGTGAGACAATGAATATGTTAATACATTGTGTATGTTATATTCAGATATCCCTTCTTATGTGCAGCAGCCCTTGGATATAACATTGTGTATGTTATATTTGATATCCCTTCTCTTGCTTTCATCTTATTCTTCTATTGCTTGATTGTTTGAGTTGAGTTTCTATGGCCACTCACTCATGATTTTATATAGGTTCCCACGTAGCCTCTTCTAAAATAAGAGGTCTTTAGAGCACACACGGCCCCCTCTTTGACGGCTCTGCTGCTCCCCAACGCCGCCGCACCGCGACTCTCCTCCACCGAGGTACGATGCCTCCTCTAAATCTCTATTTCGATTGATGTGTACTTGATGAAATAGTGATCAATTCGTGACAATTGATGATTGTTATAATTAGTGATGGATAATTTGGTGCATGATTGATGAATATTATTTGTGTATGTGTTTATTTGGTATAGTACAATGTATAATTGAGGGATGATTATGTGTATGTGTATAAATAGTGATGAATTGTTGAAATTGACTGGATATATAATTCTATGTATAATTGATGATAATTCATGGTTGTGATAGTTGGTGATAATTGATGATTATGATAATTCTGTGTATAATTAGTGATATTACGAAATTGTTGATAATTGATGATTATGATAATTCTTTGTATACTTGGTGATATATGATTGGCAGTTATGTTTAGCTACTATTGGCCTACAAGTAATTTATGTTTATGCATAATCATTTCTCGATTCTATTTTTTCAATTACTAAAAGGACACCATGATTAATATTTTATGAGGCTTCAATGGTTTAGTGATCGGCTTAATGTAGGTACCTGCACAACTACAATGCAAAATTTTGAGGCACCTTACCACTATAAAATGTGATGCTTTAGAACAATAGATGATTAGGCCAATGTAGAGACTTTGATATATAATGAGTGTGTATTTTGCTTTTTCAGTATGTGTTAAGGAATGGCTAAAAATTCTTAACTCACTCTGCAAAAGCACGTCACACATTCAGTCAAGAGTAAGGTTGAAGCGAAGACATATATTTGAGAAAATTCTATCATTATCGATCGGAAAAGTTTCTACCATATCTGCGGTTGTATTAATCAATCCATTTAGGTGTCCATCGCATGACATGGATACCTAAATAGATTGATTGGAACAACTGATTGTAGTGATACAAGTTTTGTAGATGACGGTAGTTTGCATAGTTACGATGCTTTAGAACAATAAGTTGTGTGATTAGGCTAATAATTTGGACTTGATATATGAATGTATGTTTTATTTTTCTAGTATGTGTTCAGAGATGACTAAAAATCCTTAATTCATTCTGGAAAAGCATGGCAAGCATTTAATCAAGAACTAGGTTGAATCTAAGGCCTATGATTACATCTTCCTTTATGTATCTTAATCTTTGCTCTATTGGTTTGCTAATGATAAAAAGTACCTAATTGTAAACAGTATATGATGATTTATAAGGGTTTAGGGTTTAGGGTCAAGCTGAAATTGCATTAACTCTAATTATAAACTCTATACCACTGACCCCTCGTCGACCGATGCTCAATTATTTAAAATAAGCAATTATGTGCCATATTGATCACTACTTTCTAATGGTCCATAAGAGTGATATGTAATTAAAATTAATATTGGCTATTGCAAGATGACTCTTGTTCTTCTAGATAGGCCATTCTTACATCAGTTCATCAACAAGATTTATAGCCAATTTGATCTATTGTCTCAATCAATCGTTATGATATGCCTTTTCATGTGAGATTTTGAAAGAGGCACACTATAGAGAATGTTGATGAACTGAACTAAGGGGATTTACTTATGAGGACGAGCCTATAATTGTGAATTAATTTGCATACTTGGTTGCTGCAAATGGATATGGGAATGATGGTTGTTTTTGAAGTTTTACTTTTGTACAGACATTCTGTTTCTGCTTGTTTCAGATGACATGTCTACCATTTTCTGAGACTAGCCAATAAACAAAAAATAGTGTAAGGATTTAAAACCTTATCACATACCGTTCTTGAAGTGAACGGTCTATTATAAGCTTATATATATCATAGATGGCTCTTGATGTGAACCGTTTGTAATAATCTTATATCACAAACGATTTTTAATGTGAATTGTCTACGATAAAATTTTTCACAAACGACTACAGAACCTTCTTTGATGATAGGGATCGTCGCTCATCTATGATGTGATCATCTGTAGCAATTTTGGAGCTCCGAGCTTCCGAAAGACATCACTACCAGTTGGAGGTACGGTATGACTTGTCTTGCTGGCACCTTCCCATTCTATCGCTATTCGACATGGCTCCAACGATCAGCCTCCTCTTGTCTGAACCATGGGCCTACCTCACGGTGTGTTGCCGACGACGCATCGTAGTTGTTGCTGAATGCCAAACCAATCAGCACGTGGAATATGTGCTGTGGCGAACATTCATGGTTCCCCGTGGCGGACCCTCTGCAGCCATTGCATCAGGATTCTTGGCGTGTAACCGTGACAGCACCGCGGAGACCTCTTTCTAGGTGCAAGTAGGACGATTTAATTTTCTATTTTTGGTTCGGTACCTCTTCTAATTTGCGGGTATATAGTGAAAACATTTGTAATAATTCCAGAGTACCATAGCTAGCCTTCTTCTAAAAATATCTAATCATGTGAGAATTAACCCACCACTAGTCCCCGAGCAAAAGCTTTCTTTTGTCATACTACTACGAGCCACAATAGCAGCCCACGTTCGTTTCCACTCTGAAAACCTGATACAGCTCAGTAGACTAGATCGTATTTATGAGTACACTGGAGATTTACGCAACGTTCAAAGAAGTCCAACAAAGAAAAACGAGCAACGCATACCTCCTGGTATAGTGGCAGCAATCACGCCTAGCTCCGCGAGAAACCATAGGCAGTACCTGACATACTTGGGGTATTCACCCATACACAGCTCCGCAAGGTGCCTTCCTAAAGTACATTATGTATATATAGTAAGCTTCATATGAAATATACACATCAAGAACTTATGATAAGATTAGTTTCACCTGTAATGATGCCCAGCCTTGCAGCCAACGATTGTATGATCAGCACAAAGATGAACCCAAACAACAAAACCCATAATAACTGAAGAAAAAAAAGAACAAACATAGTTATCCTAGAACGATGGATCAAATAGTTGCACGATATTAGATCATTGGAAAATTAACACAAGATATTTAGAAGAGATTTATACCTCGTATCTGTGACTGTATCCCGCCTGCAGATCAGTCTGCACTGTTTGTTTTTCAAAGTTAAACGGTCAATATGTAACTAGAAAGAGGAAAAAAGTTTGCCTACACTTTGTGGTTGTGTCCATCCATGTTCCTTACCCTTATTGTTAAATCAAATCCTCTAATGGCAATCAATTGTCTTTGTTCACCATTTGATTAGGGGATAAATGGACACAAACATGAGAGGAATAGGCAAAGCATATTTCAACTCCAAGGGAGAGAAGGCTGTGTGGGCTTACAGTTGCTAGGATCAAGGTAAGCCATGGAGACGAGAAATCCTGGTCCAACATGTGCTAGAAATCTCTTCCACGTCGGCCCCTGCTCAATGTACAAGTTAGTACACCATATACTATTAAAAGAAAGCTTAAATAAAACATCCGAGGATTTTAAATAACTAGAATTAATGAAGCGTTCTCATCATTCCTAAAGCATAACAAATTTATGTGGTTTATTCAAATTCATGGGAAAAACAAATCCCTTTGATGGCACGTGTCGTGCACGGTGCTGGCCCGTGTCACAGCTTCCTGTTTTGTCCGCACGTATCTCCAACTCTTTTCAGCCCCATGTGCCACTAGAGCATACGGTCACTCTCTTCTTCTCTTTTCTTTTTCTCCTTCTCATTTGCTGGTAATGCTCCATCCTCCACCATGCATCGTATTTGACAACGAATAGCAGCCCACTAAGCGTCTCACCTTTAACATTGTGTTGATAGCAATGACAATGATCAACAACACAATGGTATGGTGTCGATGGTGCGGGGATGGGCAATGGTGTGGTAACGATGACGCAGAGGTGACGGTGACCAGCTTCAGATGTCGACTGCTCCTAAAAGCTCCACATCTAGTGACGCAATAGGATTTACCTCCGATGAAGCCTAAACCCTCACCTTGCCAATGATGCCTTTGCCCTCTAGCCGCTCCCTCCATCTTCTCCTACGACACCTCAACGCAGAAGGAGAAGAAGTAGCAGTGAACTCACGAGGGTGAAGGAGGAGAAGAGGTGGCGGATGTTCAAGGAGAAGGAACAGAACTACGCACGTTCCTATCGCTCCACGCGGACCCGGTTTTATTAATTTGCAAATTCTTCCTCAGCTAGTTAAAAAAATGAAATTGGCTGATATCATGACGATATTAGGTAGTATAGATATCATTATGGGGGAAGTTGATAATAGTTGCCTATATTCAGAGGAATTATTGGGTGAATGGAAAATTGATCCAGTGGGCTCTCCGAAGATCATGAGCTGTTCCATAATGAAACCGCCAGTAGTCGCGAATATCTCCTTTCCTAATCCAAGATTGGAGAAAGAAGATCTAAGAGGGACCTATGGAGAATGTGGTCAGAAATCCATAATAGAGTCCGACCACAACGACCGAATTAATTATCCTCATCGAGAAACTTAGACTACTAAATAGGAAAGATTTGAAAATCATGGCATGGGTCTCCTTTTTTCTTTCTTTAGAGTTTTCTATCTATTTTCTAATCTATTGTATTCTTTTTCGAGAATGCTGCCACTCGGATTCGAACCGAGATGCTTGAGCACTGCTTCCTAAGAGCAGTGTGTCTACCAATTTCACCATGGCGGCAAACTTCAAATAATAGGTAACTTAAAAGAATAATAGTTATTTTCTCGCGAATCGTCAAGATTGGGAAAGTCCCTAAAATTTAGGAAGATTAGAATCTTTATTAAAATAGACTTCATTTGGTAGTATCGTTAGTTATTTTTTTTAAACAATAAACTCTTGCTTTGCCCAATAGAAACACTGCTTGAAAGAGTTTGAACTGCTTTTTTCTAAGTTGCAATATAGAACTAATTTTTTTTCTAATTAGTTTCTCATTTAAATTTTAAAAATTCTTTCAATGCAATCCATTACGAAGCGTGCCCACTAAATAGCATTCCCCAAAATTCGTACAGATAACCGAAAATTGCTCCGTTCTAAGTACTGAGGGCTTAACACCTGGCCTATTTGGAAGTGGCCTGTTTATTTTGTGCATACTACGTACCGACGTCTAATTCTCTTTTCATATGGGAAACTCAAACGATTTTATACAACACTAGCAATGTTGCACGTTCAACTTACGTTTTTCATGATATATACCTCATAAAAATTAGTCCTAAAACTATATCTTATGATACCATCCAAATTTATATATGAATCTTCCTCGGGTACTATTCTCGTCTAAACACGTTTAACTTTAGAGTTCCAATAGAATCTGGTGCTTTAGTGCCGATATAATCATATCTAACATATAGTTCACACTATTTTCTCTTATGCCTGCCCCTCCCATTCCTTCCCAGACAGGCAACTTACATGCGAACGGCACCACAAAGATAGCATTTACGTAATAGATAGCATTTACGTAAACCGCATAGCAAGAGTGCGTCGAAGCACCGTAAAATAGCACTTACGTAGAGTACTTTGAGACGATTAAAAATCAAAGAGGTTAATGGTAATAAGTAGAGGGTAAGGTTGGAAACTTAATTTCTCAACCATCGGATTGATCAATTTTGGATCATCGACATTGTTTAGTTCAAATACTAATTTATACTTTTAATAATAGTATATGTACAGATCAGGCTGGAAACGAGCCCTAGTTCGGCTTGTCAACAGTTGTGAGTTGGGGACGGAGCTCGGCTCGGGCTCGTAGCAGGCTCGAGCCAGCTCGCAAGGGACTCGCGAGCCAAGCCCTAGGCCCAGCTCAGCAGACCATCACCAAGCCAACCCCCGAACCCAGCCCCTCACACGCGACCTGACGGTTCCGACCCTAACTCCAGTTGCACACCTGCTAGGGTTAGGGCGGCCGCCGTTGCTCGTGCGCTTCTCACACCATCACTAGTCCACCGTTTTTGTCATGGCTGCCGCTCCTCCGTCGTACGGTCATTGTCGTCACTCGTTTACCTGCGGCCTCGCCCTCACCCGCCGGTTGGCATCCTCGCCGGCTCACCCCCGCTCTCACCCTCCTCTGCCATCCTCGCCCTCACCCTCGCTCTCACGGTCATGGGCTCACGCCTTACCTGCGGCCCCGCATCCTTACCCGCCGGTCGTGCCCTCGCCCTCGTCCTCCTCCGCCACTGCCCCTTTGCGGACTGTTGGTATACCCTCAATGAGCCTACGAGCGGCTCACGAGCTTTTTTGGCTCGGCTCGGCAAGCTTCACAAGCGAGAAGGAGGCTCGGTTGCGACTCGTTGGACCCATTGGCCAAACCCGAGTAGCGCCACAAACCTCGAGCTAATTTTCCACCCTGACGTATAGATGTACACCGAATGGAACTAAGCATAGCAACCGTAAGTTTGCTCCCTCAGACCGACACAACGAGACAAAGCCATAATAAATTGCAACGTGTGTTGAAAAAACTGCTCGTGCCAAATTTCTTGGACCCAAGCTGCAAGGTGGAAAGCATCCAGGAACATGTTGGCACATGATTTTCCACCCACAAAGTAAATAGTAGCTCACAATATTATTACTACCTCTATTTAAAAAGAGATGATGTTTTAGAAAGTCGTGCAGTCAACATTTTCTAATTTTAACCGGTAATGTATATATATATATAATTATTTAGATTGATCAGATAAAAATACCATAGTTAGATTTCTTGTGAAAAATAGTTCACAAATATCATTATTGTGTAACTTTTTACTAATATATTTATGTGCAAAGTAATGATCAAAGTTATATATTACAACTGTTTCATGTCCAAAACAACAAGTAATTATGAACGGATAGACTATTTTGAGAAAGGTTAGAGTATCTCCAACAATCCATCTCATCTATTACTAAAAGTACACCACATCAATATTTAGGGGATGTGAAGGAAAAAATAAGTGGAGAGAGTAAGGGCCAGTTCTTTTCGGCTTCTCCAGCGGCTTCTGCCAGAATCTGCCCCCTCCCAGCTTCTCCCAGAAGCCGCCCCCTCAAATTCGTCGGGGCTTCTAAACTAGTCAAGATCTGAGGGGTTTAGAAGCCTCGACAAATTTGAAGGGGCGGCTTCTGGGAGAAGCTGGGAGGGGGCAGCTTCTGGGAGAAGCTGCTGGAGAAGCCGTAAAGAACGTAGCCTAAGGCTGTTATTCAAGGAGAAATAACTTTGGCTCTTGTATCAAGACACTAGTAACAAGTATATAGTTTATTAGAGTGATCCTTGATACTCCACTTGTTAAAATACTTATCCTTATTAAAGTGATGTATTTTAAGAAGTATATAGTTTATTAGAGTGATCCTTGTTAAAGATGAGTAGTTTAATAGCCTCAGTAGCAAACTGTTGGATAGCCTCAGTAGCAAACTGTTGGAGACAGCTATCATATATCACTTTTTACTGCATGCTAAGCGTCGTTGATGCTCTAGTTACACGGCTGATGACAGATTCCCATGGTAAAGCAGGTAATACTAGATTCATGATTTTACAAAATGTCGGCAACGTTCAACACGTGATACCACGTGCTAACGCAACTTTTCCATTACAGCTAATCTCTTTGATATTTAGTTTTTTCTATGCTTACTTCAATAGAGGTATTTTGGCTAATTCAAAATACGAGTGTACAAAAAGATTACCTAGAAATGTTAATACTCACATCGCTGAACTAACTAATTACTAATTACCCTACAAGAGCGAAACAAATGGTTTTGCACTCCAGTATACCGACCGAGTCCTCTGTTTCCAATCTTAAGAAATACGTCTACTTGTCTCTGCAGAATCGAAAGCCAACCTGCGTGCGTCCTACTTGTGCAGACAGGGGCGAGACAGAGAAACCGCGTAGGGGATCAGGAAGAGTAGAACCAACCTGGAGGGTGACGTCCACATCGCCTTGTTGCCTAGATGACGAAGCCACCGTTGGCGCCGCGGCCGTGATCTCCATCTCTATCTCGTCGTTGCCGACGGCCGCAACCCTCCCGCTCCCCATCCTGTGCTGCTACTGCTCCTCTTCCTTCCGGACGCTTCTCCCCTCCTCCATTTCTCGTCTTGTGGCATAGGCGTGCGTGAACTTGACTTGGCTCCGAGTTTGTATCCAATCCGCGATGCGAACTTGCGATACAAAGTCAACTCTCTCCGTGCGCACCTCCCCTTTGCATATGCGTATATATATTCTCTATTATATCATATCGATTCGGTGCGACGCACGCATCCAGGGAGGAAGTCGTCACTCGGCTCCGGCAAGAACACGGAGCTCCTCACCAAACCAGTAGTTTAATGGCTGTCGTTTCGGATGTACGCATCTTGGTGTACGTATGGCTTGATGCGATTGCTTGGACTTTGGGGCAGAAGCCACGGTACGGATGGATCGCGGGGGACTGAGAGAGCGACGGGGTGTGCGCGTGTGTGTGTGGGCGGGGGGGTTCAGATGGCAAGGCCGCACTAATTGGCTCGTGGTTTACATCTCGATCAAGGACGGCAGCGCACAGGCGTACATGGTTTCCGGAACTGTCGCCGGGGTGCCTGTTCGTTGGTGGGCGTGCCGTGTGCATCTTCCGTACTGGGGTAGCAGCGATAGCCTGGTGTACGGCAGTGCGGATTGACAATCACAGTGTAGCATGGAAATCTGAGATTGGCTATATGGAAATCTTTCCGAAGAGATTTGAGAAGAGAATCATGTCACGTAAGATTGCCGATGACAAAAAGAAAATAAGGAGAGAGATCAGATTTGAAAACGTGTCTAGATCTCTTAAATGAGTTTTGATGATTAATAATAAATAATTGAAGAATCAATGTATAGTTTAAATATATAAATTGGTTTTATTCTCATATGTGAAGTCTAACCAGCGTGTGCGATCCTCAAATATTGCAAAGAATATGGTAAAGCATAATTGAAAATTAGTGCTCATTTCCTCGATTTTAGTGATCCAAAGCTAGGATCATCTTTGCCTCAAAAGATTCCACCCACAAAATCAAAGTGAACCTTGTTTTCTCTGTTACCTGGAGTACTCGGACATGTGTCTGGAGTATCCGAATGAGGTAATAGAGGAGGTGTTTTTAGCTGAAATCGCTGAGTGAGTTACTCTGAGAGCATACTCCTCTCGTTTAATCCCTTCAAAGTGTCCAGAATTACAGCTAGAGTCTCCGGATTAAATGGTTCACAAAAGAAGCCTAAGTGTTGGTCCGGAGACTTTGGATGAGTCTCCGGACAAAATAGGACTCTTTTGTTTCTATCCTCCCAGTCCCTGAGTTCTACTCTGGATACTGGACAATTGTGTATCCAAGCACAAATGTCCAGTATTTGCCTCCGGGGAGATAGAGCCATTGATTTTGAATCATGGATACTTCAGACATATGGCCTAATACTTCGGTTCTGCACCAACAACTAGTTTTTATGAGTGGGGTATTTATATATCCACTCTCCCATCCAAGCATAATTCTTTGGCACTTTGAAATCCAGATCACAAGAAAGATTCTCCACCTTTCTCAGAGTACTTTATTAGAGTGATCCTTGTTACTCCACTTGTTAAAATACTTATCCTTATTAAAGTGATGTATTTTAAGAAGTATATAGTTTATTAGAGTGATCCTTGTTAAAGATGAGTAGTTTAATAGCCTCAGTAGCAAACTGTTGGAGACAGCTATCATATATCACTTTTTACTGCATGCTAAGCGTCGTTGATGCTCTAGCTACACGACTGACGACAGATTCCCATGGTAAAGCAGGTAATACTAGATGCATGATTTTATGAAATGTCGGCAACGTTCAACACGTGACACCACGTGCTAACGCAACTTTTCCATTACAGCTAATTTCTCTGATATTTAGTTTTTTCTATGCTTACTTCAATGGAAGTATTTTGGCTAATTCAAAATACGAGTGTACAAAAAGATTACCTAGAAATGTGAATACTCACATCGCTGAACTAACTAATTACTAATTACCCTACAAGAGCGAAACAAATGGTTTTGCCCTCCAGTATACCGACCGAGTCCTCTGTTTCCAATCTTAAGAAATACGCCTACTTGTCTCTGCAGAATCGAAAGCCAACCTGCGTGCGTCCTACTTGTGCAGACAGGGGCGAGACGGAGAAACCGCGTAGGGGATCAGGAAGAGTAGAACCAACCTGGAGGGTGACATCCACATCGCCTTGTTGCCTAGATGACGAAGCCACCGTCGGCGCCGCGGCCGTGGCCTCCATCTCTATCTCGTCATCGCCGACGGCCGCAACCCTCCCGCTCCCCACCCTGTGCTGCTGCTGCTCCTCTTCCCTCCGGACGCTTCTCCCCTCCTCCATTTCTCGTCTTGTGGCATAGGCGTGCGTGAACTTGACTTGGCTCCGAGTTTGTATCCAATCCGAGATGCGAACTTGCGATACAAAGTCAACTCTCTCCGCGCGCACCTCCCCTTTGCATATGCGTATATATATTCTCTATTATATCATATCGATTCGGTGCGGCGCACGCATCCAGGGAGGAAGTCGTCGCTCGGCTCGGGCAAGAACACGGAGCTCCTTACCGAACCAGTAGTTTAATGGCTGTCGTTTCGGACGTACGCCTCTTGGTGTACGTACGGCTTGATGCGATTGCTTGGACTTTGGGGCAGAAGCGACGGTACGGGTGGATCGCGGGGGACTGAGAGCAGCTCCAAGGGCGTTGCCATCCGACTCGCTATGCTATTATTTAACGAGGAAGGCAGAAAATAGGCCTCCAACGGTCTCGCCATTAGCTTCCCCAAAAGTAGCTGCGCTCCATCCCTGCCTCGGCGGTCGCCAGAACAAGCGACTCGTCCTGCGCTCTCCATCCAGCAACGACGCGCCCCGGAGCTTTCCCTCCCGCCATCGAGCAACCATCCGTCCGCCACCCTCCGCCCAGGACAGGTTGGTCGCCCCCTCCCCTTGCTGTTCAGGCTGGCCGACACCGTCGCCTCCATCCCCGCCGCCCATCTCGCGCTCACGGCGCATGGTCGACCCGGATCCGGTCGGCCCGCGATCCCCGGCACGCTCCGGAGCGGGGCATGGAGCATAGAGAGGGGGGCAGCCGGTGCTGCTGCTGCGGCGGCGGCGGGAGCAGCAGCTCGAGGATGGGGCGAGCGCGAGGGCGGATTGCGAAGCGGAGGCGGAGGCCGAGGCGCGAGCTCGTGGACCGTAGGACGACGCCGTGTGCGAGCTTTAGGGCGGAGCGGCGAGCTTGAGGGTGGAGGGGGAGGCGGAGGACCCGACGAGGACGAGCTCTGCTCGGGTGTGGTGTCGGGGGTGGATGGGGACAGGAGTGAGGGGCGGCAGCGATAGGAAAGAGGAGGATGGGGGTCGATCGGGAGACATAGGGAATTTAGGGATTTTGAAAGGAATTTAGGGATCTGGGGTTCGTAGGAAGGAAATTTGTAATGATTTTAGGGAAATTCTAACGGGCAGAGGAGGGGAATTATATTGAATGGAGAATTTGAAGGGAAGAGTGGAATTTGTAGGATTATTGTTATATGATGATATATTAGTGTTATGAGAAGTGCTTCTATACTCTTCTAACCTGTTTTTTTGCACGATCTTTAAAGCGCTGCACTACTCTCAAAGCTGTCCTGATAGATTTTGGTGAGGACGTTCAAGGGCCCGAAGCCCAGATCCATACCCGCACAACCAGAGACCATCACCCAGGCCCTAACCAGCGCCCCCACGAATGAGTTGACCCGTGCGGCGATGCTTCATCTGCAGGAACCTCCTCGTCGGGGAACTCGTCGGGGAGGCGGTCGCGCCTTGAGCCCGCACTTCGCCGGCCCTTGTCTGCCTCGCTGTGATCCCCATCTATGAACCCCTCCGGCATCGCCACGCCGTGATCCTCCTCCAGGCTCTAGCGCCGCTACTGCGATCTCCGCCTCCAATTCGCCACGGAGCCGAGGACGGCGACACGCGGGGTGCATCGCATTCACACCTGCAGCAGTAGCATTGCCGCCGCCGACAGCAGCAGTATTAATTGAAGGAGCAATTGCCGGCGAGGCGGCCTGTTGGAACTTCAGCTGCGGCGGGACTCGCTCCAGCTGCTTGCGGTCGTCGCCGCCATGCACCTGCCGGACGCCGTCGTGCCGCTCGATCCTAGGATGGTGGCTGCCATGCTGCGCCAGGTGCGCGAACCGCCTCCTTGTCCATTGAAGTTTAGACAGATTTAGAACGCAGTCTAGCTCTTGAGCAGTCCGGTGACGTGATCGACGGAGACGAGCAGCGTGAAGACGCAGCTGATGACGTCTTGCCGTAGCTTGGCTCCCGCGGCCTTGAGCCCCTTCATGGACGCAGCCTTCGTTTCGATCTTGTTAGGGATTTGAGGATTTGGGGGAGACGGGTACTGTGTGTGGGGAAGCGCGTTCAGTTTGGTGGTTTCCGTTTGACTAAAGGCTAAGCAGAGACCAAATCACGTTCACGTGCAACCACTGAATTTCCATGACACGCATTAGCAATTAGGCAGAGTGAAGATAACTTTCTAAAAAACAAGTCTACATCTATATATACATATACCAATATATATGAAATAGTATTCAGAGGCTTTAAGTATGGAAAGATGCTGAAAAACTTCCCTCGTCGTGATGCGGTCAAGAAACGAAATCGATAGACGTGTTCACAATAATTCCGCTACATCTCTTGGTAATTTCGTAGCAACATACGGCAATGGTAATCGCTGCAAACTAATTAGGACGGCAATGGTATTGGCAAGCTCATAAACACTCTTGTTTTCCCCCCTTTCAGAATCTTTTTTTTTAATTCGCAGCGCTCATCAAGTTCAGTTTTTCTCCGAAATTAAGGGGAGAGCTCATCTCAAGCTTAACCGCGGCAACATGTGCCACATGTGACAGAGAACATTGCTAGTTGGATGAATATTCATAAGCAGCACAAGATCAGTTTTATGCACCACAGTGCGACAGAAGAATAACACTGAAACTAGGTTGTAATTCCAAATTATAGTCGAGTGTAAAGAGCAACTATTGCCTCTTCAATCAATTTCTGTGCATTAGTTATTAATCATGTATTTGTTCTAAAAGAATGACAAGTTAAACCATATTGACAAGTCTCACCATATTGCAGTGTATTTAGCAACAGAAAGTCTCTCAAACTGATAAGTATAACATGATTCAATTTGCTCCCTTGATCTGTAGGATTCCATTTGCTCCCTCGAATCAGTGATTATTTTCTTTTGGATTTTAGAGAAACGCAGTAAACAAAATGGATGATCTTTTTCTCCTTGATAAGCTTGCTAACCTGCAACGCAACGAGAAAAGATTACCAAAATGTGCATGAATTGAGTTGCTCAAAAGCTTCAGAGCAAAGTGTAGTCTGGGCAGCAATAGGTAAAAGTCAAAAGAAATAGCATGAAACTGCAGTGAGATCAAGAAGGCAAGCACCTGTGTTTTTTCTACTGGACTGACTAACTACAAATATATGTGAATTACTTCCAGCTTAGTCAGCAATGTCTGATTTAACATTGGGCAGTATATTTTAGACCAAAGCTCATAATTACATTTTGTTACTAACAAGAAGTGCGCCTAAATAAACTGTACTCTACTCTGATATAGAACCATCACCATCCATTGCTTAAACCAGCCCGGGCGAAGCACGGCCCGTCGCCCACGGCGCCGGAGAGGCGAGAACAGGAGAGGCGCGAGCCGGCAGGCGCCGCCGCCGCGACCGCCCCGAGAGGACGCGAGCTAGGGTTTAGCGCCGTGGCCTGGGCGAACGACGAGCGGGCGATTTTTCCCGCAGAAGACGCCGTGCGGCCCGGCCCAAGCACACGGGGCGACCCCCGTGGCGATCCCGGCAGCCCGCGCGCGATCGGACGGCCGGCGCGGCCAGCGCGCCCGCCCGCGCGGATCCCGGCCGTCCGCCCCTGCATCGGACGGACGAAATGCTCGGGTGAACGGGAGGGCTCGGAGGCCGCCCGACTTTAATATAACTAATAAGATAACTAGCAGTAGCATCATTTAGAACCATATAGAAAGATCGCGCCTAAGCCTTACCATGAAGATGTTTAGTTAAGTTGTAGTCTCTCTCTCGCACATGATTTTACGAACTTCTTCCTTCACTTCTTCATTTTGGTTCGCATGTGAAAAGATTAGTTTGGCGATCATCTTTTTCCTCGAAATGCATACATCTCTCTGTAATAGAAATATGAGAAGTTCAGATTTTGCATGTAAGTGCAGTTGAAAAGGTTTTGCTATATGGATTATTCGTGTTGACCAACCTGTGTAAAATCAATCTTGAGTCTTGTGTCATCCCAATGTTCCATATATTTCAATGCAAATAGTCCACATGAGTGCCTATTATTATAGAGCAACATTTGAAAAATAGTATGATATAAGGTAATCATCAGTAAATACTTTGCTATATACTCACACATCAGTTTGTTTTGGGATATTTTGTATTTGGCTTATTGGCCAACTGGTTACATCTGGTAAATAGGGATCTAAATGTTTTCTCGATACGCTAACTTCTGCCTCGATCCCATTTAGCTATACGTGTGTGTGAGAGACATTTAGTTATCACTCCCTTGCAGTAAGTAAAATGGCAATAAGTGTGTATTAAGTAAAAATTGTGTGTTTAGCCGCATTGAGAGAAAACTTTACGAGTTTTTCAATTTTCTCCTTATACATCTGAAGGCTCCTTAATGAATCTAGAATTATAATTTGCCGTCACTTTGTATCCATTGCGACAACGATCCAGTGATCATCGTTGACATTCATAGGGAAAAGTACCTGCATAGTAAAAGATGAATCGAAAAGGTTAACATATGGGATCGATGTGTTGTTCTTTCACACCATTTTGCATCGCAATGGACTTACCATATCACAGTCAAAATACTATTTGACACTTTTGTTTATCGCTTCAATTTTGTGGGGTGATGGGTTGTTGGATACGTCCCATTCACGTGTCAGAAACTCGGTTCTCCATGTAGAGTACAAAAGCTGATGAGAATCAACACGAACTGGCTGATGCAAACATATATTAAGTGTGAACACTTCATAAGCTAGGTTACCCTGCCACAATCCAATAAATGTGACCGAAATTTCAAACTAAACATCCCCTCAGATCAGGTACGCTCAAACTACTGCATTACCATGGGACAAAATGCATATCGATGTTAATGGAGATCAGTACCGTGGAAGAACAAACAGCCGGCCTAAGCATCCACCACTCCTAATAGGCAGCCACCCCTGTTTAATAGTATTATCCTGTTCACGTCACCGTTGTGGCAATGGCGAGCACCAGCGCCAGCTTTCCAGTTGCTCCTGGAAGCAACGCAGCAGCCCTGGGCCAGGAGCTGGCTATGACTCCACACTTCGCCAACACGCCACTGCCGGCAAGGCCTATACAATCTTTTTTCATAAGTCCATCAATACCTTTCCGACACCATATCCATAGGACATGTCATACTCATCTCTCCTTTATGCTAAATCTTTGTGCCACCGTGCCATTAAGGGAAAAACCGGAGCATTATAAAGAAAACGCAAATCTATGACATGTACACGCCCCCAATACCATAACTACAGGGAATTAACGATATATAAAATAATTTGTAAATGCTGGTATTAAAAAAAACCTAGGGGGTAAAGTATGACTCACCTGCAATAATAATAAATTGCCATTTGGCCATTTCTTATAGCCATAAGTGCTTCCATGTCCTCTAGCGTGGTTTTTAATGTTGTCCATAAGAAATCTCAGTGTGAACTTGTTCCAGTTAATGCCTTTTATATCATTTATATTTACTAATAGACTCAGATACAATGTCGACACTTGCTCGTGCGATGTAGGCGCTAATATTGTACCTATCACTATTAGCATGAACATCCTAATGAAATGCTCATCAACATACTTATTATTTATGATTTTTTTCACTAGATCCTTTATCACAATCTTTTTGTTCTTACTAATAATATATTTTAATAAGGAAAATTTGATGATATGCCCCGTATTTTTGGGGCGTTTGATCATTTGCCCCCCTGAGGATGACTGGTGGGGTCCGGGGCCACCCGCCATTGACACAAAGGGGGCAAATGATCAAACGCCCCAAAAAAAGGGGGCAAATGATCAAATCCCCCTTTTAATAACGATGGCCGTAGTTGGATTTCTCTCATTTTCAGTATACAGTCAAAACCTAGAGTTTTGACAGTTTCAATTTGGACGTCGCTCAAATTATTTATGAGCTTACAGAGAGATTTCGGTGAGTAAGCAAACTCCATATTTCCCTGTATAATACAGCGTCCACATGTAAGCAACCAAGAGATGCAAATAACGAGTTCCTGCAAATAACACGATATACTCCACGTCCCGTCCCTAAGAACTGCCACATTCCTCCAGTCAACAGCTGAACTGACCCCATCCTCTCTCCATTTTCCTCGCTCCTTTCTTCCTCTGCCTCCCACTCCCCTCTTCTACTCTTACCTCAGATGCTCTCTCTGTCCTCACCTAGCAGACAGTCTGAAAGAGCATCTAGTCCCCATGATTGGTTTTGATGGTTAATGGCAACTCAAACTGGAATCTAATGTTTACAATGAGTGTAAGCAGGTATGTAGGTTCCAGGAGGAAAGGTCATCGAGGGAATGATGACCATCAAAAGGTACAAGGGGTGAGTTCCAGGACTAAAGAGTGGCGGTGCTAGGCAGCTGTGCCACAGCTGTGAAGAAGCCGGTGCCGTGCAAGAAGTTGCAAGCAAGGTGATGGTGGCTTGATGCGTCAAGGACCGTGACTACAGTTGGTGGGCAGGTAAAGCCTAGATTTGCTGGTTTCTTTGAGTCCATAGGAAAAACCCGTACTATCAAGAGGGATGAAATCAGTATCAGTTGTCTAAGGGACTTTTGCTCAATGCTCAGAGGGTCAGTGTGTTAGCAGTAGAAAACCCTAGGGGCTAGAGTCACTGGTGTGACACAGCGGTGTCATAGGTGGTCTAGTGCTCTATGACTCAGGTACTTCTTTGGACTAGGGGAGAGCTTGTAAATGCTAAGGGAACTGCATTGCGATAGCTGGTCTGCTGAGTCAGAGGGCTGTCGGAGGTTCTCTCCTTATAGGTTTCAGAGAGTGTGGTACGCTGAGGGCATGTCATGTGCCAAGACCGGGCTGAGTAGCTAGGCTGCGTCAGTTAAGGGTTCACCTGTGTGTGCCGCCGGTGACACAGGTGTCGGTCTGCCCGAGCCGGTTATAGTTGGGCGGAGTGGTTGGCTGTGTCACCGGTGGCTGACATCGGTGGCTCACTAATCCTACGTGGCAACAGAGTAACGGTTGGGTGCCTGTGAACCCTATATATAGGGGACGAGGGGAGGACTTCGTCCTCAACCTCGCTCAAACCTGCGAATCACATTCGACTGTTGCAAAGCCTCCAACCACCGAACAAAAAGCTGAGAGCCTAAGTGATAGTTCGGGTAAGTGTGTGAGCTTTGAGCAAAGAGCAAAGGTTCCTCCAAGAGACTACTGCTGGTGCATCTGTTACTCTTGGAGTGTCTGCTCCTAGACGGGTGTAGGAGTTGCTGGTACCACCCAAACTTGTGTGGACTGGACCAGTAAGTTTGTGAAGATGATTGAAGTCTACCTGCTGCGAGCAAAAGGACTTCCACAAGCAAGGGAAGAGGCCTGAACGTCAGGTACTCGGAGAACAAGCACGGTTTAGTGTTGGCTAGCTCTTAGGAGTAGTCTCTCCAACGGAGACGTACCACTCTGCAAAGAGTTGGGAACTTCGGTGAAAAACACCTTGTTTCTCTGAGTGCTTACTTATATTGTTTCTGTTTTCCTGTTAATTGCTTGCTTGTGTGATCTTAGTCTTAATCTGTTCATCTGTTAAAGATCTCCTTTTCACCTGTGTTTCTCTAGCTGTGTCTCAGTTGCTACATATCTTATCTCTCACCTGAGTCAGTTACCTGATACACAGGCAGATAGGTGGCTAAGTATTTGCTAAGTCTTAGACGACCGGTGTTAGGCACCTGTGTGACAGCTGCATGTTATTTAACACATTATATCATACCTGCTTCACTCACCTGTCACACAGCTAGCTGATCCTAGCTTCTGTCTAAGGGATATCTTAATCAATCAAGCTAAAAGAAGAAATTTTATTAGCCTCCTATTCACCCCCCTCTAGTCGGCACTCCTGGTCCTTTCACAGTCCCTACCTCGTATTCATCCCCCGTAGAGCCTAGACCACACACCACCTCGGCCTCCTTGCGAGCACTGCCTCGGGGCGCTACTCCCGGACGCTCCTGCCGCCGCCCCAGACCGTCGCCTCCTCCTCCTGCGCGCCACTAATCGTATCTCACCCGCCGCCTCCTGCATCTGCCCCCGCGCCCAGCCTCGCCAAGGTCAACCGCGCCGGTTCTGCACGCCCCTGCGCCGCGCGAGAGCTCGCGCTGTGAGTGCTTCCTCCCTAACGGGCCCTCCAACGTCTGCAGGTACCTTGGTACCATGATGTGCATGAAGAAAGTTGATATTTAGTGCATGAAGAAAACTTACAGAATTATTTTGACGCAGATCACCGAGGTCGTACAGGGAGTCCGCGCAGGATGTCGAGCAAGCGAGTTCATTGATGATGTAGATTAGATTCTATATCTTGTATTCAGTTGCTTGGATATACGTTCATATATTCTGTTAAACCAAAGCAGATATTCAGTTAAATGAGTCAGGATCTGCGAATTCAGTTTTGTTCATATTTGGCCTTTTGCATGCCATATATTTCGGACAAGTTTTTTGCCGATCCATCTTGTTGTTTTACTTTTATTAGTTCAGAAAAGGATTACACATCAATTATAGCAGAGGAGACATGATGCTGCTACATGCTCACTTTCAGCACTGTCTACAGAAAGTACCAGAGTAGCAAGACAATGTCAACAAACTAGATCCTCAGTTTTCTAACTACTGATTACTAAATGAATATACTGAAGCAGCAGCTCTGAATCATCAGTTTCAGAGAAGCAACCAATTATATTAAACGGTATATGCAACTATCTCTGCAATCGGAATGCACGTGATTAGGGAGTCAGGAAACAATCTGATAATGAGTCAGGAAACGAAATTATATATAGGTGAATAACTAGAAGCAAGAGACCAGTTCAATTCTTAATTGCGTGCCATACTGATACAATACTACACAGGTGAAAAAACACCTAAACTTTCAGAGAGCTGAAAATAATGCCCAACAGCAGAATTCTAAGCAAAAGAACTACTGAATTGTATGTTCAACTGATGAAAAACACAGGAAACAGCACAAGAAAAAGCAACCATGCCAAAAACCTGAAGAGAGTGTATGCAGGTACCATTAGATGCAGGTGAACAGTAGTACAAATCTAAATGAACCTTTCTGAATTATTTTGTTACTTGTTGATGTTTCCCATTTCTTCATTTGCCTGTTAGCAGGTTCAGTAATATTGATCTTTTAAAATATTGAGCAAGGAGCATCAATGAACCATGGCTCAAAAATAGCACCATCTACTCTTAGTCTGTAACTAGAGCACATCTTGATTAGGCCCTTGATATAATATTCGAGAGTATACATAACGAGGATATGACGGTGAATCACATTTTCACCGTCATAACGAGTAATAGACTGCAGATAACTAATGAATTCAATAGGTAAGGAAAAAATCATTTAAATCCTATGTAATAAGACATCCAATATATCATGAGCTTCATTTTTTCTGTTTCTAGATTTCACTGGCATTGTGGACTAATAAACTTGCATTGATGACTATCTGCAAAGATACACAATTACTCTTGTCAAACACAAATTGTACACACAAAACTCCTACTTGATCTTACTCAAATTGTAGCTACAACTTACTCTTCTTGCACTTTCATGGGACAACGACGAATATCATGGCCAGATTTGTGACATTGACTGCATAATCTCGGGCGACGTTCATCAAATGACTTTACTCTCCCTCTCGGTGCACCCTTGGTAACTACACACTTGGGATTCGAGAATCGAACCTTCAGTCTTCGGAGCGGTTGCACTTGCATTATTATCATCACCATATGTGTGCGTGACACAATACCACATGCAAAGATTGTGGTTTGACGATGGTGGTTAAGTCCCACAAATGGAACAAAAGGCATCTTGTACCTGTTCATCCGGTAAGTACTGTCGAATATGACAACATCACCAAATGATTGATAATCCATCCGGGATTGCGCGTCACACCAAAACAAGTTTGTCAGACGGTCTTCCTTGTCAAGTTGGTACTCATAAATGAAATCTGGATCCTTCTCCCGCCTAGCTTTCATGATCCCTAGTGTAGCATTTGCATCACCATCCACAATTCTTCACCTCTTGTACCTAGAAGAGAAATTGTAGATGTCCTTCCTGACAAACCCAACCTTGTCGTACCCTCCATGTTTGCACTCTATGACATCCATTATGACATGTTTCCGAATCCCCATCGATTCCATTAATATTATTTCTGATTTCTGATGATCCTTGTTTTTCCTATGGGATCGAAGAAATGGAGTTTCATCCAAAGATGTTAGATTGTGGTTATGCTCATCCACAAAATTGTCCACAAACCAGACTCCACGATCCATATCAAGCCTAATGCCGAGTTCAGCGCGATAGTTTTCTCGAGTATTAGCTCTTTCCCTCCTTTTCCGATCCTTGATGTTGCTCACCTTCGGATCCCAAATCCCTTCCTTAGAGCAAACAAATCGCCTATAGTATATGTCTCCTACTTTTTTCTCACGCCGCACGGTCTCCTTTCGGATGCTGAACCCTTTCTTCATTGCATATGAATTGTAAAACCTATAACAGTCTTCTTCACTTTCAAAGATCATCTGAATAATATTCCAGTACTCATCTAGAGCTTCATTTCTTTCGTCCACATTGCTTAACATATTTTGACTGCTTCCACAATCATGAGACTCTTTAAAGCTGCTATTTTCCAAACATCAATAACAAGGTGTTTCCCTCATCAGATTCCATTGAAAATGATATTGTCCTGAGTACAGAGATACATAACAACACAAGTAGCTATATATAGAGATTCCAGATCATACCAATCGAACCTCCACATTGTTGTTGCGTGCATCCAAATCCGATGGAAGCATCATGAAGTTCATCCATCCCAATCTCACTGCTCACAATAAGCATGAAATCAAACAACAATAAATAATAAGAGAAGAAGAAGATTTCCACTGATTCTAAGCTCTTGGAAATACTAGTCAACATGTGTGCTGGTGATGGAATTGGAATTCATTGTAAGCAATAATCAGCTGTTTCACTATTAAAAAACTGGTACTTTCAAAACCCAAAGCTTTACATCAAGGCTCTTGCTTAATCGGACAAATAAAAAATTGTGCGCAATTGATGTTGTTCTTGTAAGGCATTCAAGCTAAAATGAACCAGCTAATTACTACTTACTAGATTGACCACACTACAAATCTACAACTACAACATATGTAGTAGCTAAAATACTATCTTGCTTAATCGGACAAATTCAATCCTTGCTCAACCTATTGATGCAACATCCTAGCTAAATCTACAATCTAGCACCATGAGTTCTGTCCAGTGTCTTGTTTATTGCCAAATAAGGGCATCAAATTAACCTAGGCAGACACCAGCACTATATTCGCATTTGTGATTCAGTAGTGTTGACCATCGCATATGAATTTCTCAGTAGGAATCAATCAGTAGCAATGCTACATCATTTTGCTCACCTACACTTGGAGCTGAAGCTGCTTGAGATCAATAGTGTTGAGCATGAGATTTGTCCATCTGCAGTCACCAAAACCCCACCCAAAACGCAACAACTTGATTAGCTTCTAGCAACACAGATCACCCACCCACACGGCAAAAGTGGTGGAAGAATCAAGAAAATAGCTAGAAATCTTTTTATGACCTTGCTGGAGTTGGGTATTCTATAGCACCTTCATCTTCTCATTGATCCTGCACCTCCTTCTCTGCACGCACCAATGGAATCAATCCTGGGAAAATCAATTCCACAAACATTTGATAGACATTCGTGAAAGAGCAGAGAGTGGCAGCCACCACCTTCTCGAAGAGGTTGTGCACCTCGGCGGCGTGGGTCCTCTTGCCGCGCGGCCGTGCTGGCCTGCCCCCAGGCTCCGACTTCGAGGACCCCAACGCCTCCTGCAAGAACCAACAAACCATCAACGGCCAGTTACCAGAGAACAAACACGAAAGCATGCAGCACAACACAAACACACCTTGCTCTCGCAGATCACCTAACCACACGCGAGGCAGATCCCCCTCGTCGGCAAGCCAGCTTTCCACTTCCGGGTCGCGCACGCCCTCCACCTGCTCGACCGAGATCACCCGCACGCCGCAGGCCTTGGCAGAGGAGTGGATCCGCCTGCAGCACCGGCTGGCGACAACCGAGCAGTAGCAACAGTGGGAGGCGACCGACTTCGCGGCAGCGGCGGCATTGGATGCGGAGCGCGCGGCGCCGATGATGATTCGGTTTGGCTCACGCATGCGAGACAGGGAAGAGGCGGCAGGGGATCAAGAGAAGAGATTTGATGGGGTGGGTTTGGATGTAGGCATTGGGTGGGTTTGGATATGGGCCAAGTCCATGAGCAAAAGCACTAGGGTGTCTTTAAGATTTGTGCGACGCTTTAAAAATCGTGTAAAAAATAGGTTAGAAAAGTATAGAAGCACTTCTCTAGTGTTATTGGTGATAAGGGCGATGTGTAATTTGCTTGAAATGGAAACTGAAACTGAAATTAGTTACGTAATATCAATAGAATATAGGAGGAAAGAATATCGAGAGTGAAATATGGAGAGTCCATTCCAGTGTAAAGAAATATGGAGAGGGAATTTTTTAGAGAGGCTCTCCATATGGAGATATGGAGAGGCAAATATAGGGAGGCCCTTGGAGTTGCTCTGAGACCGCGACGGGGTGTGCACGTGTGTGTGGGTGGGGGGTTCAGATGGCGAGGCCGCACGATTGGCTTGTGGTTCACATCTCGATCAAGGACGGCAGCGCATAGGCGTACATGGTTTTCGGAACTGTCGCCGAGGTGCCTGTTCGTTGGTGGGCGTGTTGTGTGCATCTTCCGTACTGGGGTAGCAGTGACAGCCCAGTGTACGGCAGTGCGGATTGACAATCACAGTGTAGCATGGAAATCTGAGATTGGCTATATGGAAATCTTTCCGGAGAGATTTGATAAGAGAATCACGTCACGTAAGATCGCCGATGACAAAAAGAAAATAAGGAGAGAAATCAGATTTGAAAATAAGTATATAGTTTATTAGAGTGATCCTTGTTAAAGATGAGTAGTTTAATAGCCTCAGTAGCAAACTGTTGGAGACAGCTATCATATATCACTTTTTACTGCATGCTAAGAGTCGTTGATGCTCTAGTAACACGGCTAACGACAGATTCCCACGGTAAAGCAGGTAATACTAGATGCATGATTTTACGAAATGTCGGCAACACTCAACACGTGACACCACGTACTAACGCAACTGTTCCATTACAGCTAATTTCTCTAATATTTAGTTTTTTCTATGCTTACTTCAATGGAAGTATTTTAGCTAATTCAAAATACGAGTGTACAAAAAGATTACCTAGAAATGTGAATACTCACATCGCTGAACTAACTAATTACTAATCACCCTACAAGTGCGAAACAAATGGTTTTGCACTCCAGTATACCGCCGAGTCCTCTGTTTCCAATCTTAAGAAATACGTCTACTTGTCTTTGCAGAATCGAAAGCCAACCTACGTGCGTCCTACTTATGCAGACAGGGGCGAGATGGAGAAACCGTGTAGGGAATCAGGAAGAGTAGAACCAACCTGGAGGGTGACGTCCACATCGCCTTGTTGCCTAGATGACGAAGCCACCGTCGGTGCCGCGGCTGTGGCCTCCACCTCAATCTCGTCATCGCCGACGGCCGCAACCCTCCCGGTCCCCACCCTGTGCTGCTGCTCGTCTTCCCTCCGGACGCTTCTCCCCTCCTCCATTTCTCGTCTTGTGGCATAGGCGTGCGTGAACTTGACTTGGCTCCGAGTTTGTATCCAATCCGAGATGCGAACTTGCGATACAAAGTCAACTCTCTCCGCGCGCACCTCCCCTTTGCATATGCGTATATATATTCTCTATTATATCATATCGATTCGGTGCGACGCACGCATCCAGGGAGGAAGTCATCGCTCGGCTCGGGCAAGAACACGGAGCTCCTCACCGAACCAGTAGTTTAATGGCTGTCGTTTCAGACGTACGCCCCTTGGTGTACGTACGGCTTGATGCGATTGCTTGGACTTTGGGGCAGAAGCGACGATACGAATGGATCGCGGGGGACTGAGAGAGCGACAGGGTGTGCGCATGTGTGTGTGGGCGGGGGGTTCAGATGGCGAGGTCACACGATTGGCTCGTGGTTCACATCTCGATCAAGGATGGGAACGCACAGGCATACATGGTTTCTAGAACTGTCGCCGGGGTGCCTGTTCGTTGGTGGGCGTGCCGTGTGCATCTTCCGTACTGGGGTAGCAGCGATAGCCTGGTGTACAGCAGTGCGGATTGACAATCATAGTGTAGCATGGAAATCTGAGATTGGCTATATGGAAATCTTTCCGGAGAGATTTGAGAAGAGAATCATGTCATGTAAGATTGTCGATGACAAAATGAAAATAAGGAGAGAGATCAGATTTGAAAACGTGTCTAGATCTCTTACATGAGTTTTGATGATTAATAATAAATGATTGAAGAATCAATGTATGGTTTAAATATATAAATTGGTTTTATTCTCATATGTGAAGTCTAACCAGCGTGCGCGATCCTCAAATATTGAAAAGAATATGGTAAAGCATAATTAAAAATTAGTGCTCATTTCCTCGATTTTAGTGATCCAAAGCTAGGATCATCTTTTCCTCAAAAGATTCCACCCACAAAATCAGAGTGAACCTTGTTTTCTCTGTTACCTGGAGTACTCGGACATGTGTCTGGAGTATCCGAATGAGGTAACAGAGGAGGTGTTTTTAGCTAAAATCGCTGAGTGAGTTACTCTGAGAGCATACTCCTCTCGTTTAATCCCTCCAAAGTGTCCAGAATTACAGCTAGAGTCTCCGGATTAAATGGTTCACAAAAGAACCCTAAGTGTTGGTCCGGAGACTCTGGATGAGTCTCCGAGCAAAATAGGACTCTTTATTTCTATCCTCTGAGTCCCTGAGTTCTACTCTGGATACTGGACAATTGTGTATCCAAGCACAAATGTCCAGTATTTGCCTCCGGGGAGATAGAACCATTGATTTTGAATCCTGGGTAGTTCGGACATATGGCCTAATACTTCATTCTGCACCAACAACTAGTTTTTATGAGTGGGGTATTTATATATCCACTCTCCCATCCAAGCATAATTCTTTGGCACTTTGAAATCCAGATCACAAGAAAGATTCTCCACCTGTCTCAAGCATCCAACATTTAAATCTTTTGAAGAAGATCCTAAGAGAGTGAGAGACTGAGATTAGTTGAGCACTAGGGCATCAAGTTCATCTCCAAGACTTTGTCGCACTTATTACTCTTGGATATTAGAGTCTCCTAAACAGCTAGGAGTCCTTAAGAGCCACCAAGTAAGTTGTAGTGAGTCTCAAGAAGTTTTGGGAAGTTCAAGATCCACCTCCATGCATCCAGGAAAAGATCAACAAGAAGAGAAGGAGAAGTCACTCGGTGCACACTCTACAGGATTTGGCTTGAAAGAGAGTCGTCTTTGATCTAAGTGACCAAGTCCCTCAATGGAGACGTAAGAACCTCCCAAGGGACCTATCAACGAGTACTCTCTCAAACAGTAAACTTATGGCATCCTAGTTCAATTACTTGACCAGCCGAGGTGTTAAGGGAACTAACTGAACTAGTGCCTAGCAATTGACACCGTCCTCAACTTCACGCTTGCTCAGAAACACACACCAGACAATAGAAGTTTACAGCTTGTTATTTCTTTGTATTTGATTCCCCAAATAGGAGCGGTTGCCTCCCCTTTTTATAGAGGATGAAGGTCAAGTACAAATACATCTCTACCCCTAGGCAGGTTACAGATCCGCTTCCAGGCTCACTACCTTGCCCAGGGTACTCTAGCCATTTCCCTCTTGCCCCTACTTGGCATATTCGCTAGAATCTGCGTAGATCCCCCTTGCTTGTACGAGATGCCCACAGGTACAGCTCTGCGCTTGGGAGCACCTCGCGTTGGATTGCTACCACCTCGCCTAGGACCTGCCAGCAACTTGCTTGGTCACATCTCACACGGGACCTGCCGGTAACTCGCTCGGGCGCACCTTGCGAGGCTCGCGGACACCTCGCCCAAGCGCACTTCAGCGACACACACCGGTGCCTCGCCTAGGGCTTTGCGGCACCTCACCAGGGTGCACCTCTCCCAGGACTGGCCGGCACCTCACCTGGGCAATCCCCGTCTGGGGCTCGCGGAAACCTGCGGCGAGACTTACCGACACCTTGTCAGAGACGTGTCTTTGCAATCGGCATCCCTATGAATCAGGTCGTCACTTACCCGTGTACCGAGGACTTACCTTACACATGAGAGTGCCACATTCTGAGGTGTTGTGGAGCCCTGATACAATAGTAGCCCCTTGTCGGTGTGGGTGGTTGGCAAGCATTCGCCCTCGCCGACGTTCCTCCTCATAAAAGGGGGTTGACGCATGGCACAGAACAGGGCACCTTGCCCTTCCACTCTCCTATCTATCTCCTTTCTCTCTCTTCTCTCCCTCTTTCTTTTTTTGGCATCGAAACAATGCCGCCTCGTTTTTGATGCCACTGCAGCTATATATATCCCTACCTACCCACTTTCCCCCCTTTCCTCCATAGCCACCACCTCTCTACTTCGCTATATGCCACCTCTCCCTTGAGCTTCCTTGCCGTGCCAGAGATCGTGGAGCGAAGCTCCTCCACGTAAGCGGGGTTTGATCGTCTTGACGATGCGCTAAGGGTCCTGGCCCCCAGCCTTAGCAACGAGGGGTGAGGCTTGCATGGGAAGCCAGCGTGTGGGACACGCCAAGGCATGGTGCTGGGGCTTCCTGCCTCTGGCTTGGTGGCTGGGGTTGCACACAAGGACAGGCTGGAGGGATGATGAAATGTCCCACCCGACTTCGAGGGGAGAGAGGCCCCTCTGAGGCAGGGTGCACCGGCACCTCACCCCAGGGGCTCGAACTGGGACGACGTGCTAGGAAGGACCTGTGTGGCGTTAGGGCACCTCACCGGGCTTTAAAGGATGCACGGGTTCGCTGGGGCAAGATGTCCACCTCGCCCCGGCCCTGGATACTTGAGGAGCGCAATGATACGGGGCAACCCAATCTTCTCGGTGAGGAACCATGGATAGATGGTGTGAATAGATGATCTCGCTAGCTGAACACCCGTGCCAATGCACGAACCCTCAACTCTTCAGAAAACGCCCAAACACACTGGTAGATGATCATTGCGAGACCACAAGCAATGATCGCCAAGTTCCCAATTCCCAACGGAATGACGGATTGACCTTGGATTGCAGAACAAACGCGATCGCCTAATCCTCTCTTAGCTATCCTCGCATGAATGCTGGAACGAAAGAACAAGCAATAGCTATGTTTCAGTCCTTATGCATAAAGTGGTCTAAGGGTAAAAGCCATGAGTACAGCAGTATATATATAGACTCTAGGACATCCACCCTAGTGTTAGGGTCGAAATCCAACCTAACTCTAACTTCCCTAAGTTACAAGACTCTATTCGAAAAGTAACAGATACAACTTCTGAGTTGTTTTGATGATTGCAGGCAGACCAAAAGGAATCTATGGATGGGCACCTGTTGGAAAGTACTCAGAGTTAGCTTTCCAACAAGTGCTTATTTGACTAATTTAGAGTTCGTATGAGGAAACCATGGCTGTTTTAAATTTGGACCTCCTGGATGATCCGAACCAAGTCAAATCCTTTTCATCTTCTATTTCCTTGCCTTTTTCGCCCCAAATCCGTGTGGAACCAGATAAGGATGGCATTAGTAACCTTTGGATGATTATAGTAGTGTAGGGTTCTACCAATACTTGCCATATAAGATCTGGATTCTTTAAGTATGTCAATTCTCGTGTGTAGTCTGAGACAGCTCGTGCAACCTCTACTTCCATTGCCATAACTTTCTTTTGGAAACTCCAAATCGTGCAACGTTTGATTTGTTGGAAAGTAGACTCGATATACTTTCTAAATATTTATGTAGATACTTGTGTATTTTTACTTGTGCTACAGTCCTTCCTCCCTCTCCTCCCACTGGACGCCAACACATCTCATCTTCACTTTCAACTTGTATAGCTCAACAAGTGTCTTGCACATATCATAGAAGTAAAGTAGTAGCTCTGTCTCTCGATATATGAAGTGTATAAGATAAGTGTTAATTGAATCTACCTGATAATATTTATCAATGAGGCTTAACACTTCCTTCCAACATAAAGAGTCTTGTTGATAAATACAAATAGTCATTGATGTGCCCACATCATCCTCCTTTTCTTCAAAACAAACCGTCCTCGGTTTATGGTATGCATGATGAATGCTATTATTAATTATCTTTCCCACATCATTCTCCCTTTCTTCAAGAAAAGCCGTCCTCGGTTTTTGGCAAGCTGGAGATGCAAGAAACAAAGAGGACAATGTATATGCAACATATATGTAGACATCACAGATTTCATTGTTCTTTTGGTTTTGTATACAAATTACACAGTAACAATGAAGGATATAATACCAAGTAGATACCAATGGATGTATTTTTATATGGCAATGACCAGAGTAGGGAGTTGGTTTAAAAGCACTCGTAGAAGCTGAACATGAGCAAATGAGCAAACTCGATTTTCAAAAGCACATATAATTTCCCCTTCCTGGAAACAAAAAACTCATTTGTTGTAAAAAGGACATCTTAGCCCCTAAGTGGGTTTTGGTGTAAATGACAAATGATTAGGGGACTAACCATGTTTACAAAGTGTATGAACAGGTGTTAGTTCGAGGATTGACAAGGAAAGGTGGTCGGAGACCCCCTAAGCAAAAAGGAGAAAAGAAGACGACGTATTTAAATTTATGCATTTTATCTTATGATTGAGTCATAGGAAAGCCGAACTATTAAGAGGGGTAATGTGATGAACAAGAGGGTGGTATCAAGTTTCCTAAAAGATCTTTCATCCACTTCCCTTGTTCGAGAAAAACCCCAAGAGAGAGCAAGTGAGAAGCCATATTGCATACCCTGTTTTTGCTCTCTGCTGAGGTCCGGATGCTTGATCCAGAGGTTCCGGACCGAATCTCCGGGTGGCTCGGAATCCAGGTGCCTTCCGGATGGATTTCCGGACGAGTCCAGTAGCCTCTGGACTCGCCTGGAAGACTGTCCGGAGGACAGCCCAGAATTCAGTCATCCCGGAGGCACCGGGAATCCCGGTTGGTCCGGTTTCTCCCGGAGGCTGCACCCGGAGGTTCCGGGCTGAACTTCCGGGTGACCCTGATTTCCGGATGGACTCCGGATGAATTCCGGATGAGTCCAGTAGTTTCTGGACTCACCCGGAAGGCTGTCCGGAGGACAGCCCGGAATCCGGGTGATCCGAAGGTTGAGTCCGGAGGTTCCGGATGGAACTCCGGACCATGCGCGCAGAGCCCCAACGGGCAGATTTCGGGGGGACCTATAAAAAGCTCACCCCTTCTTCCCCAAGGGGTACCCAACCTTGCAGCTTTGAATACCTCTCTCCTCCACCATTATTGACCTCCAAAGCGGAGATCCCCTAGTGCTCAAATCCCATCAAGCCCTTGAGGGAAAAGAAAGAGGAGACCAAGATCTACAATTCCATCAAGCCAAATTTGAATCCCCATTGAGTTCATCACGTCGCTTGTTACTCTTGGGATTGTGGGGATCCCTAGACGGTTGGTGTCTCCCGGAAGCCTCCAAGGTGTGGATTCGTGCTCCGGGATCGTTTGTGAGGGTTTGGAGGCCACCTCAAGGTCTACCACGAGTTATTTGAGCTCGAGCTTAGTTTGCCGAGTCTCAAAGGAGAAAAAGGCGAGACTTTGTGTCGTGAGGTATTTTGTTGGGCCTCCGCCTCTCCAACAGAGATTAGTACCCCCCCAAGGGTGTGAACTTCGGGTTAATTCTTCATCTCAAACTTGTGGTTGCTTTATATTCTTATCTATTGTGCTTGTGTGATTTATCTTGTTTGCCTTGAGTTATTCATTGTGCTATTCATATTGTGACATATAGGTTGACTCACTTAGTTGCACATTTAGAGAACTTATATCCCGCACTTCCCTAAAAGCAATTAAAAAAGTTAAAATTTGTAGTTGCCTATTCACTCCCCTCTAGTCGACATCTTGATTTTTCAATTGGTATCAGAGCCAAGGACTCTTTGTTTGGGTTTCATCACCTAAAGAATAAAGATGACGACCTATAGTGAGGCGGAGGTAAACCAAATGATGGCCAAGCTTCGTGAGGAGCTCACGGCCACCATGAAAAAGGAGTTAGCCGATGCTATTAAGGCCATCTCCACCGAGGGCTCCAAATCCTCTAATGATGAGGTTGATAAAGCCCCGAGGGAGCAATTTAACACCGGTAATCCAAATAGATTCAATGCGGTGCCTTACTCCTATCCCCCTCAACATATACCTCATGTGCATATCCACAACCCCGGCCCCGCACCTATGTTAGATGGCACTCAATATCCATATTGGAAAGTTTCTATGGAATCTCATCTTCGCAGTGCCTCTAACCATTTGTGGAGCATCGTGGTACATGGATTCAAGCCAACGGACCCCGACAATCTCACCGTCGATGAAGAGAGGGATGAACTCAATGCTACCGCTCTCAACATGCTTCAAAGAGCGTTGACACCCGAGCTCTTCAACTCCATCATCCTATGCAAGACCGCCAAGGAAGTATGGGATGAGCTCAAGATCATGCATGAGCGCAACACAAGCATCCGAAGATCAAACTATGAGATGGTCAAGAATGAAGCCAACTTATTCGTAATGGAAGAGAATGACACACCCCAAACTCTATTTCGAAGACTCAACTCCATTGTGGTGTCTTTGAAGGGTTATGGGTGTGCATGGGCCGATGATGCATACATCGTGAGCAAGTTCCTTGGCGCCATCCTCCCTTACCAACCGTCTATGGTCTTCAACATTCAACAAAGGGCAGACTACCTCAATCTCACTCCCAGTGACGTTCTCTCACTCTTTGTCACTCATGAGAACATGGTCAAGACCGCCGAGAAGACACTTGCTATTGCACGTGGGTCAAAGAAGGCCAACCTAGCATTGAAGGCAAAGCAAGTTCAAGCTCAAGAGTCTAGTGAAGAAGAAGAAGCTAGCCAAGAGACTCCATCACCAAATGACTTTGAAGAAGAAATATCTCTCTTGGTTAGAAAATACAAGGGCTCTATGGGCAAGAAGGGAAGCAAGTTCTCTAGGGGCAAGTTAAGCATGCCTAAGAGACTTTGCTACAATTGTGATAGTCCAAATCACTTTATTGTGGACTGTCCAAATCACTTTATTGCGGACTGTCCAAAGGAGAAGCGGGACAAGAGAGAAGGCAAGGACAAGGAGGAGAAGACATACAAAAAGAAGCCCTTCTTTAAAGATGGGAAACCATACAAGAAGAGGGAAGCAAAGACCTTCATTGGTCAAGAGTACTCCTCCGACAACTCCGATGCCGAAGAAGAAGGAGAGGATGTGGGCGTTGCCGGGATATCCATTGTCTCTCCCTCCAAGCCCACTTCACTCTTCAAGTTCGACTACTCCAACGAAATCAAGACCGACCATAGATGCCTCATGGCTAGAGAGTCAAAGGTACTTCCTTCATCCAATCCTACCATGTTTACTCTTCTATCTCCTATGTCCCCAAACATAATGTGTGATGTTAATGTGGAAGGAGATAGTGACAGTGATAGTGATAGTGATAGTGATGATGAGGAGGATGATATTGCAACTATAAAATTCATGACTTCTCTTCGTGATGAGGCGCCTGTAACACCCAATTTAAACGATTAGGGTTTTGATCGGCGTTCATGCATACATGGCATCCTCATCACCACACCTTATTTAAACTTAGTTGTATATCAACTTTACTTTATAGAATATGTTAATATTTCATCCTCGGTGGATATTTATACAAACACCAATCAACTTATTCGAAGTATTCGAATTAACAAAATCATCGTTAAGGGTGGTGGAAGTCATCGAACCCTTCAAAGAATCTCCGTCCCTAACCCTAAAACCCTAACGGTGCCAAATTAGGGTTTTGACGACAGAGTAGTTTCCCAGTGGTGCAACTCCTCAAGCTCCCTAATTTAGGGTTAGCTTTGGTTTGCCGAGGGCAAACCCTAAAGTCCGAGAAACTAGGGTTAGTAACTAGACAAGCTAGAGTGGATGAAAGTGCCTCAAACCTTGGGAATAAACATGAAATGATAAACATTAGCCCCAGGCAAAATCTTAGAAATTTTGGAGAAGTCCAAACCCTAGTCGCAGTTCAAACCTTAGAATTAGCTCAAACCCCAATTTGAACTGGACCCTCATTTAAATGGACCCCAAAGTGGCTCAAACTTCTACAGCAACTCAAGAATAATATTATGAAGCCCCTGTAAAAATTTCATAAAGTTTGGAGCAAGAATTGTACATAAAATATCAAAGGGAGTGATTCTGTAAAATAGAAAATCAAAAATAAAAAAAAACCCTAACTACTGTGGGCCGAAACCCACTCGGCCGGCCCACTAAAGCGGCCTGCTCCACCCCGCAGCCGGAATCCCGCCTCCACTTACCCCCTTCCCGTTTTCTCCGCGCGAAGGCGCCCCCGGACAAAGCCGCGTCTGCCCGCTCCCTCGTCAGTCCCGCGGGCCCCGCCTGTCAGGGCCCGGCTTCCACGTCGCCGGCGCCCCTTGGCTCCGGTGGGCGGTGCCCCGCGCCCCGGTCCGTTTCCGACAGCCCCCGCCGCCCTTTAAATGCTGCGTCCCGACCAGCCTCCGCTTCTTCTGCACCTCCCCGAAAACCCTAGCGCCCAACCTCTTCCTTCCCGAGCTTCTTCCTCGTCTCCGAGTGAACTCCGGCGAGAAATTTTCCCTTCTCCGGTGAGAAATCCAAGGCGTCTCGGTGAGCCCCGGTGACCCTTCTTCCTCCCCAAGCTCCCTAGTCATCTTCCCCGCTCATTTCTATCCTCCATTGCTCAGATCTGTGCCCGGGAAGACTTGTCGCCGTCGCTCCACTCGCCGCCATCTCCTCCAACTCCGGCGAGGCATCGCCACGGCCTCAGTGCCTCCCGAGCCCCTCTTTCCCTTCCCCTATCCTCCCCTCGTTCTCCCTAACCTCCCCGTGTGCTCCCCGTTGCAGATCCACGCCCGGAGCCCCTCCTGCACCGACGACCGAAGCTTCTCGCCGCCGGCCGCCGCTGCTAGCCTCCTCCCGAGCCTCCCCGTCGCCCCCGAGCACCGCGCCATCGTCGGGGTGAGCTCCTGGTTCTGTTGCTGCCTTCCTCGAGTAGATCCGAGCACCGTAGCCAACTCCGGTGATCTTCCGGCGACCTCGCCGCCGTCTGAGCTTCGGCTCCGGCCGGTCCAAAGAGAGAGTGCGAGAGAGAGTGAGGGAGAGGCCGCGTGGCGCGTTCTGGTTGGCTCCCGAGCGCCACACCGGATGACAGATGGGCCCCGTTGCCTGCTGACGTGGATTAGTGAGTAGGGTTCTCGGGTAGTCTCTCGGGTGCGCGTTAGATTTTAGATCTGATCGGGGTAAGCTTCGGGTATACTTAGCATTTAGGGTTTCGAATTGTTTAGGGCAGATTTTGTACTAAAATTCAAATGGCCATAACTTTTAAACCACAACTCCAAATTGAAATATTTTTATATATTTGGAAACCTCATGAAAAACTCTACAAGATGGCTGAATCAAAAATTTATTTTGGTTACATGCACAGGGTGATATTTAGGGTGGAAGTTTGCTACGTTCGAGAGTCCGTTAACCCTAGTTTCGCCATCCCAACTCCGATCTCGACAAATTGGACCTTTCTGGAGTCCTCGTGAGATAGTCTACGACATGAAACCATTGAAATCCCAGTAGGGTTACATGCATGGGGTGGTTCTAGGGTTATCTCACTTATTCGTCGAACCCCGCTAAACCCTAACTCGCTAAACCCTAACTTGCAATTCGTAGCTCCAACTCAAGAGGTTTCAGCGGCGTTAGTCTTGTATTCCAAAACACTTCTAAGCTACACATGTTTGGGTCCATGACCCCTCAATTTGAGCAAGAATATCCACAAACCTAGTTCGTACTTGAATAGTGAGTAGCTTGCATGCAAACTAGGGCAAACCTAAAACCTTTATACGTCAACTACGAACAACCTTTATCAACTTAAACCTAACACCAGCACATGTCTGAACATTCATTAGTTACATTAGTCTTCATGCATACATGCTGGTTGTTCCATTATCGCTCATTTCCGATGTTCGATTGCCTTGCACTAGATTTCGAAGAAGGAGACCACCAGGCTTACGACCCCTCGCAAGAACAGGAACAACCCAGATCAGGCAAGCAGAGCTTGTTGCATTCTTATTACTGTTGTCATATGTGTATTTGCTTGTACTTAATTGTGAGCTGTAAGTTATGTATCATGATTATCGTTCGTACGACTAGCATGCTAGGGTTTTGCGATATGCTTTCGTCAGAAGTGTTGGATTGGGATTGTGACATGATCTGGTCTGTTATGGTTATAAATCGACTTCATGCCCTAACAACTTAAATTAATAAAGTGAGTTGTGAGTGCCGAGGGCATGCACAACGGGTACGGTTGATGTTAATAGCAGTCGAGACGGCGACCCAGGGATGTGTGAAGGTTTTTGTCGCCACATCAACCATACGCCAGAGTGTCATTTGTCCCTGTAACACGTGAACGTTAGGCGGAGATCTTCCCTGCGGCATAGTTGGGGTAAGCCTCCCTGCTTTTGGGGGCTCGCTACCCCCAAATGATTATGCACCCAATATGCGCGCAGGTGGTCGTATCTTCTGGTAACGCTTCGAGAGATTAAAATGACAATGTGTTTCCCATGGATCAATGGGACTTGAGAAATTTGGGTTATCTTGATGGCTGAAAAATTGGGTAATTGGAATCGGTTGGAATTGGATTTCCCTGTTGGATTGTGATCGGAAGCTGAATTCAATTATGAACTGGACATTGTGTCGGATTGTGATCAGGATGGGGAGTTGATTATGAACTGGATAATGGATTTGGTTGCTATACTTATATTGTTCATCTATTTATGTTCGATATGTACTTGACTTGTATATTGTTACTCTGAGAAGCATTCATGTTTAATTGTTGTTGAACTAGTATGAGTAGGACATTTAATCAAGCACGAATAAGTCTTGCGAGTACGTTCGTACTCACCTAGGTTATTCCTAGAGCTTGCAGGTGAGCCGGTGGTCGAAGATTATTTTGACGATGCTTGAACTTGGGTTTCCTCGGTAGTGTTCGAACAATGGGATAGCTGGTGTTTTGTTCAGCGGCCACTGTGCCGCTGTGGGACTCACTTATTTTGCTTCCGCTGTTGTTAAGTTTTTCCGTACTCGGATATGTTTCCGGTGATAACCGACTGATGTAATATGTGGTCCCATCGCGGACTGTTATTAAGTAATATCGTATTGTAGAGCTTTGTGATGATATCCGAGTTGTTAATCCAGGCTGCCCCTGCACAATGTGTGAATGATATGAAGTGTATGGGTATGCCGTGGAGGATCGAGGTCGTACCATTTTCTACTAAGTCGAGCAGGTGTTGGTTGAGTGACCCGCTGGCTGAGATGCAGTGCCGGCCAGGCAGGGTGTGGGCGTTCTACCGGGCTTTCGAGCGACCCACTAGCTTCCGAGCTAGGTTAGGGTGTGGGTAGAATCGCCGGGCTCCTCCGACCTTGCTTGTCGTGGTAGGATTCGGGAACGACTCTGACTCTTCACCGGATTACGGAATCGTATGTGGTTTTGGGAAGATTGGTCGCTTCCGGCCGGCTCGCACGTGGCGGGTGTCGGATCGCTCTACCTTGGTGCGTACGGCGCAGGTACCGTGCCACCGGGCTGACGAGTCCTTCGGTCCTTGGCGACTTCGCGTTCCCCTAATCATATGCAATTCCGGGTCCGTGACAGCGCTTGATCAGGGTGGGCATTCGGTTTTAACCGAAAATTCGGTTTCGGTTTTTCGGTTTTTGAAGATTTTGGTTTTCCAAAAACAGAAACCGAAATATGATATGCAAATTTGTAAACCGAAACTTCGGTTAACCGAAAGTTCGGTTTCGGTTTTCGGTTAACCGGATCGGGGGACGAAGACCACAGGGGCGGCGGCTCGCGGGGGCTGCGGGGATCGCGGCGGAGACCACAGGGGCGGTGGCTCGCGGCCACGCACGCGTGCGAGGCAGCCAGGCAGGGATGGCTCGCAGGCAGGAGGCGGCGCGCCGGATTGTGAGGTGGTGACGCCGGCCAGCAGCGGTGGCTGTTGCGAGCGGGCGGAGCGGCAGTGCACTGGGGAGGCATGGGACGGTGGGGAGCGAGGGGGAGGAGCGGACGCACGGGTGGTGTGGTGGTGCCGCACCGAACTGAGGAGTAGGCGGCGGCGATTGGACGGAGGAGGGCCGTCGGAGCCGAGTAGGACAGCGGCGGCGCACGAGAGGGAGCCAGGGAGGAGCGGGAGCTGAGCGGCGGAGCAGGTGAGGAAGGGGAGCAAGGGATCGGGGCATTGGGCACGGCCGCACGGGGAGCCCCTGCCCCTTAACCCTAACAGGATGGTATTTGGGCCGAGTTTTGGGCCAAGGGGAGACCGGGCAGGCCACGAAATTTCGGCCTACAAGGAAAATATCAACCTATGGCCCTGTGGGCTCAGCCCGAGCTGTTTTATTTGGTTTTTTCGGTTAATTCGGTTAACCCTGGACCAAAACTGAATTAACCAAATATAATTCGGTTTTTTGAAAATGTAAACCGAAATTATTTCGGTTAACCAAATTTAAGGTAAATTCAGTTTTTTCGGTTTCGGTTTCGGTTTCTCGGTTTTTATGCCCGGGCTGAGCGCTTGATAGATTTCGCTTTCTCATGAATTTCCTTGTGGAACGTAATGAGTACATTGAGAGAGCGAAAACCCTTATCATTAAGGAAAAGGAGAGTGTCAAACTCCTCGAGCATAAACTCCACGAAGAGCAAACTAAAAATGAAACTCTTAACATGGATCTCTCTAAAACTAAAATTGGTCTTGAGAGAGCTTTAGAGGTGGCTAATGGCTTCAAGGTTTCGAAAGAAAAGATTGAGGTTGCTCATGCTAAACTCTCTAAGGATTTTGAGTACCTTGACAATGGCTACAAGCTAGTCAAGGGTGAACTCATCAAACTTACCGAGTCACATGAGGAACTTCAATCCACTCACAAGAAGCTCCTAGCCACCCCTAGCACTCCTACTATCATTAATGTTGATGCTTGTGCTACTAACTCTTCACTTGATAAAGCATCACTCATTGAGGAGAACAAGAAGTTGAAAGCTCAACTTGAGAGAGGTTTAGTTACATGCATTCAAGGTGAGAACACTCTCAAGGAGCTAATGAGCAAGCAAAGGGAAAGAGTTCCTAGAGAAGGACTTGGGTTTGCTTCTAAGTTCAATGACAAGGGCAAAGCTTGGCTCCCACATCATTATCCCAAGACCAAATTCGTGCTTGGAGAGCACAAGGGAAATGTCAGTGATGACATTGTGAATGGCAAAGCTACTAGGAGCTATGCCACTCACAATGCTATTGTAGGCACCTTTGATCCATCCTATGTGCTATGCAAGGGCAAGGATGGACATGTATTTGCTAAATTTGTTGGTGCTAGAATTCGTAATGTTACTAAGCTTAAGTCTATTTGGGTTCCTAAGACCCTTGTTACTAACATCAAAGGACCCATCTACAAATGGGTACCTAAAATCAAAGCATGATTCTCTTGTAGGACTATACCTCCGGTGGAAATGCATGGGTGATCGATAGTGGTTGCACAAATCATATGACCGGAGAAAAGGGGATGTTTGAACAATTCGTGGAAGACATATCATCTACATCAAACATTGTCTTTGGTGACAACAACAAGGGAAAGGTACTCGGTTTAGGCAAGGTAGCAATCACTAATGACTTATCTATTGAGAATGTTATGCTTGTCAAATCCCTTAATTATAATTTACTTTCTGTTTGGCAATTCTGTAGTGTCAGTTATGATTGTTTATTTTCTATATCTAAAGTGACGATTTTTAGAAGAGATAATCTCAAAGTGGTCTTTGTTGGACATGTGGAAGGCAAACTTTATGTTGTTGATTTCTCGAAGAGAACACTAAGCTTGAAGCATGTCTAATGGCCAAGACCGACGTGGGGTGGCTATGGCATCGTAGATTAGCCCACGTTGGTATGAGAAATTTAAAAAATCTTCTAAAGGATGAGCACATTGTTGGACTAACCGATATTGCATTGGATAAAGATAGGGCTTGTAGCTCATGTATCCCCGGAAAGATTGTTGGAAAGAAGCATCCCACCAAAAGCATCATCACAACTTCGAGGCCTTTGGAGCTCCTTAACATGGATCTCTTTGGACCTCCATCTTATGATAGCATTGGTGGAAGTAAGTATGGTTTCGTCATTGTCGATGATTTTTCTCGTTTCACTTGGGTGTATTTTCTTCGATCCAAGGATGAAACTCAAGATACCTTCAAGTCATTTGCCAAGCGAGCTCAACGACAACTTGATGAGAAGATCTTAGCAATTCGAAGCGACAATGGAACCGAGTTCAAGAATACCAAGCTTGATGAATACTTGGATGAAGAGGGGATCAAGCATGAGCTATCTACTCCATATACCCCTCAACAAAATGGTGCGGCGGAAAGGAAGAACCGGACTTTGGTGGAAATGGCGAGGACCATGTTGGATGAATACAAGTCTCCATACAACTTTTGGGCCGAAGCTGTCAACACCGCGTGTCATGCATCCAACCGACTATTCCTCCGCAAGATCTTGAACAAGACCCCGCATGAGCTACTCACCGGAAAGAAGCCTAACGTCAACTACTTTCGGTTATTCGGTTGTAAGTGTTTCATGCTCAATAAGAGAGATAGATTAGGGGAGATTGAAAGGACATCTTAGCCCCTAAGTGGGTTTTGGTGTAAATGACAAATGATTAGGGGACTAACCACGTTTACAAAGTGTATGAACAGGTGTTAGTTCGAGGATTGATAAGGAAAGGTGGTCGGAGTCCCCCTAAGCAAAAAGGAGAAAAGAAGACGGCATATTTAAATTTATGCATTTTATCTTATGATTGAGTCATAGGAAAGCCGAACTATTAAGAGGGGTAATGTGATGAACAAGAGGGTGGTATCAAGTTTCCTAAAAGATCTTTCATCCACTTCCCTTGTTCGAGAAAAACCCCAAGAGAGAGCAAGTGAGAAGCCATATTGCATACCCTGTTTTTGCTCTTTGCTGAGGTCCGGATGCTTGATCCGGAGGTTCCGGACCGAACCTCCGGGTGGCTCGGAATCCGGGTGCCTTCCGGATGGATTTCCGGACGAGTCCAGTAGCCTCTGGACTCGCCTAGAAGGCTGTCCGGAGGACAGCCCGGAATTCAGTCATCCCGGAGGCACCGGGAATCCCGGTTGGTCCGGTTTCTCCCGGAGGCTGCGTTCGGAGGTTCCGGGCTGAACCTCCGGGTGACCCTGATTTCCGGATGGACTCCGGATGAATTCCGGATGAGTCCAGTAGTTTCTGGACTCACCCGTAAGGCTGTCCAGAGGACAGCCCGGAATCTGGGTGATCCAGAGGTTGAGTCCGGAGGTTCCGGATGGAACTCCGGACCATGCGCGCAGAGCCCCAACGGGCAGATTTTGGGGGGACCTATAAAGGCCCACCCCTTCTTCCCCAAGGGGTACCCAACCTTGCAGCTTTGAATACCTCTCTCCTCCACCATTATTGACCTCCAAAGCTTGAGGATCTCCTCCCCTAGTGCTCAAATCCCATCAAGCCCTTGAGGGAAAAGAAAGAGGAGACCTAGATCTACAATTCCACCAAGCTAAATTTGAATCCCCCTTGAGTTCATCACGTCGCTTGTTACTCTTGGGATTGTGGGGATCCCTAGACAGTTGGTGTCTCCCGGAAGCCTCCAAGGTGTGGATTCGTGCTCCGGGATCGTTTGTGAGGGTTTGGAGGCCACCTCAAGGTCTACCATGAGTTATTTGAGCTCGGGCTTGGTTTGCCGAGTCTCAAAGGAGAAAAAGGCGAGACTTTGTGTCGTGAGGTATTTTGTTGGGCCTCCGCCTCTCCAACAGAGATTAGCATCCCCCCAAGGGTGTGAACTTCGGGTTAATTCTTCATCTCAAACTTGTGGTTGCTTTATATTCTTATCTATTGTGTTTGTGTGGTTTATCTTGTTTGTCTTGAATTATTCATTGTGCTATTCATATTGTGACATATAGGTTGACTCACTTAGTTGCACATTTAGAGAACTTATATTCCGCACTTCCCTAAAAGCAATTAGAAAAGTTAAAATTTGTAGTCGCCTATTCACCCCCCTCTAGTCGACATCTTTGGTCCTTCAGTAATCCTCGATCAATAGCATATATGGGCATAATATTAACTTTTTCCAGCAAGCATAACTCATTTAGATGATCAGATTTTAAGCGAGCAAGATTGAACCATTCCAACAAAGGTGACGTACTTTGAATTGGTTTCCACTCATCAACTACAAGATGTTGATTTCTAACACAAGTGAATGATCCCATGGAACTTATGTTAACTAGATACCCTTTCAATATGTTCCTAACTCCAGAATATTTTTTGTAGAAATCCTCTGGGAGTCGTAAAGGTTATCAGCTAAGGTTGATTCACAAATTGATAATATGTGCTTGATGGATAAGTAGTGCAAAGAGGTAACCCACTAAGTGAGGAGAACATTACTTGGCCAAAATTCACCACAAAAATTAATGTTAAGCTATATGGCATCTTCCTGGAACCCCTGTAAGACTCCCCAAAATTTTGGAACTACCTTTTTGCCTAGCTACAGCTAGCATATATTTCAAGCTCCCTTTTATTACAAAAGGGTATATGAGAAATTATTATCCCTATTAAATTTCACCAAAAATTTACATTGATAGAGTGCTTCCCAAAGACCAATATGAAGCTTATGAAACTCCGGAAGTACTGTTTATAGAGCTCTGCCAATTTGAATTCGAATCAAGGTTTTAAAATCTGAAAAGAATAAAAGGAAAGGCCTATTTGCTAACTAGGCTACGAACAGCCACCCCTTCCCTTCTCCTTGGGCCAATTCCAATCCCCCCCCTGCTGGCCAGGTCGCGCATTTCTTCAATCCCGCCTTCATCGCAGTTTAGCACCCAGGCAAGTTTCCGCCTCTTCTCACTTACTAATATACCGGACCCACCAGCCAGCCTCAGGCCACTCCTCTCTCTCCTCCACACGTCCTCCTCTTTCTGCCAAGCACACTCCCGCTCCCGGCCTCCCTCATCCATCGCCGGTGCCCACTTCCTTGGCCTCTCCTCCCATTCTTCACCCCAATGCTGGACTACTCGCACCCACGCCCCCTCCCACCTCCGCCGCATCCTTGGACAAGCTCGCAGCCAAGCAGGGCGGTCGGGACTAGCCTGACATTGCCACCCCGCCGCGCTGCCCTTGTCTCCATGTCCGGCAAACCTTCTACGCCCTCAGACCTTGCCAATTAGCCTTATCATCTCGCCAAGCACTCACCGGCTCGTTTAATTTGTTTTTGATGCAGCCCAATCGGCACACGACCTCATCTTCCTCGAGTTCGGCAAGCACCCACTGGTGTCAACTCCACCCCTGGTCCGGTGAGGCTGCTCCTCCCCTCGTTCCTTGCCAAATAAGTCCCTTAACAATCCGTGAACTCACTTCTCGCGTTAATTGAACTTTCTCGCAGCGAAGCTCTCGGAATCATCCTTTTCGTCGCCATCAGTAGCTCCACCACCGACAGGAAATTCCTTGCCCACGATGAGATCTGACTCCTCCTAATGCCCTAGTCTGCTTCACGGATCCTCACTCCCTCTCCTTGACGTTTTAGTTCCATTCAGATCGCTCTAGGACTCTCCGTCATCGAACACCTGCCGCCACCGCCACCATCACCACTCCGCTCTCGGCCCCGCTCCTTCACCGTCTCGGCCAAGTGGCAAAACCGAACCGCGGTGAGGTCTTGTCGCTGATGCTACCCTCATTTCTATCCCTCCTCCTCTATGGAGCTTCCGCACATGCCCCTCACCTCCGCCGTGGCTCGACACCTCCGGCATGGGTCATCGTCCAAATGAACCGAGACCTCAGCCTTTTTAGAGAGAGGGAAGAGTAAAAAAGAGGGGGGTATGTGGTTTATAGGGCCCAGCAGTCGAAGGAAGCAAGAGAACCTGTTAAGGGGGACCCCTCGTCATAGGCTGCGACTAGGGCTGAGCTGAGTAACAAAAGTCTGCTCAAATTAAAATCTTAGAGAAATTGTTAAAACAATATAAACTTCAAAAATCCATAACAAATTCATCTGAACTCCAAATTAAGTGATTTTTGTTTTATTAGTTTTCTTTTAACATATATAATTTTATGGTATACGTTTTATGTATGTTACCTTGCTATAAAATTTTGAAATGTCCAAAATGCCCTTAATTACCTAGTATCAGGATATGATTCTTAGGAATTCTATTCCAACTATAAAACTAGCACAGATCATACCAGGTAGTAACTTGACAAATGTCCCATGCTCTGAATCACTAATACCCCATGAATATCACTTCATGTAATTAATTTGATGCATGACCTAATGGAACCCTAATATCAATATATGCATCTTCAGAAACTCATAACTTCGACTCTAGGGCTCTGATCTCGACAAAATCAATTGTGTTAGTTTCATATAGTGATTCTCTACATGTTAGGGTGCATATCATGCATTTTGAATCTATATACTTGCTGGTTTTGATTAAAATTATTTCATTGCTTTATTTTTGTATATCAGGACTCGATTTTGGTAGAACCAAGCAACGAGGAGCTTGCCGAAGCAGAGTATTATAGTGAACTTGATCAAACCCAGCAAGGCAAGTTTATAGAAAGCTCGTAAAGATTCCCTTAATTCATTTCATGCTTTGCTATTGATTGAGATGAAATGCTTAATTGTATTGTTGCAATGTTGACATGTCTCGTGATGGTGATATCACTAGCATGGTTAGGAATCATTGGTGTTATGAGATCAATGAAGATCTTTTAATTGGACTAATGAACTATGGAATCTCTAATGGTGAGATGTGAGAGCCGGGGTTCCGTCACCTATTGATGGATCACTAAATGGGGTGAACGTAGGCACCACAGCTATTCAATCGATGCGGTGTCGTAGGGCTGTACCCTTCACCCACGTAGGGAGACTTAGCGAGATGTCCGGATAGTCGGGGGTGGCCAACCTCAAACTAACGGCTTCTTGGAAGTGCTCCCTTGGTCAAGCCTTAATCAGTTTGCTCAGGACATATGATATAGCTTTTGTGAGCTATCTATAAATCACCCCAAGCTTGATTGCCTTGTTGTGATGACTTGTGGATGAGTATGATTGTTCTCATACTTATTCAGATTTGAGATTGAATGTATACATGTGGAATGTGTAGGTAAATGTGGTCATGTTTTATACATATTAGTATGGTGTTTATCAAGTATGTTCATGCCGTGTTTACTCTATTGTGGATATGCAATATTAGTGTTTCATTCTTGTTAATAGCTTTGCTGAAATTGAATTGGGATGAGCCTACAAATATAGATTGCAAGTACGAAAGTACTTACTGAATTCAATTCCAAAACTTGTTGCAGGTGATCCTAGTATCGGTGAGTACTACGATGCTGAGAATGCTGATACCGATGCATAGAATTGATTTATCCTTCACGATCGGAATGTTGTGGGTTTTGTGATATCTTATGGAGATGCTTGGGCTGCCATCTCATGGTTTTACCTTTTATTCCGCTGCTGTTTTTGATGTTAAAAACCTGAAAAATGACATTCGAGTCACTGTTGTGTGATGTATAACCTCCCTCGGGTAGGAGATGAACTATGTATCTTTTAACTCCTTCTTATTAGAGTTTGAACTATAATATGAAGTTGTTAATTGTGATCATTCCATATACTTTGCATGAATGGTTGAAGTATATGGAATTGATCGTAAAGAGGTAATGTCTTCTCTTGATGTTCACTTTGTGAAGTATTTTCAGTTGAGTGACCCACTAGCTGAGATGCAGTGCCGGCTAGGCAGGATGCGGGCAATCGTATCGGGCTTTCGAGCGACCCACTAGCCTTCGGGCTAGGTTAGGGTGTGGGTGCGATTGTCAGGCTCCTCCTAACTTACTTTACTTAGTGAACTTGAGAGCAACATTAGTTCTTTATCGGACTTTGGATTCATTTTCAACTTCTCTTGCGATAAGTGTGTCCTTGCCCGGCTTAACCAACCGTGAATGCATAGGACATCTGGTAAGCGTATGGTGGGTTGGTTAGGTGTCAGATCGTCCAGAAGTGAAGGCATACGACGTTTGGTAAGCATATGGTGTGCTGGGTGGTTTCTCGGGTATTCGGACCTCGTATCGCAGCTAGAGTTGGTTATGAACTTGGGGTCCTGACATATGTCACATGTGTAAGATATCCTGTTACAAGCAACATAACATTGAAGCCCAGAGGGCAACGAAGAGAGAAAAGGAACTCAGGCTAAAGTCGTGTGGTATCTTCCTATAATTCCCCATCTGAAGTATTTGTATACGAAGAACAAACATGTCAAACTCAAGCGATGGCACGCGGAGTATCGTAAGGACGATGGAAAGCTAGGACACTTGGCTGATTCCACCCAGTGGAGAAACATCAACAAGAGGTTTCCAATTTTTGGTGTGGAATCGAGGAATGTAAGGCTCGGATTGCGTACGGATGGAATGAATCCATTCAGTAGCATGAGCTATCGATATAGCACTTGGCCGGTGGCTCTATGCATTTTACAACCTTCCTCCTTGGCTATATATGAAGCAAAAGTTCGTCTTGTTGGCCATGCTCATCCAAGGACCGAATCAACTAGGGAATGACATATATGTGTACCTAGTACTATTGTTGGAAGAGTTGAAAACATTGTGGAACGAAGGTGCAGAGGTATGGGACGCCGATAAAAGAGCACTATTCACCTTGTGCAGCTTGCTATTCTGCACCATCAATGACTATCCTACGTATGGTAACCTTGAAAGGACCGAAGGTGCCGACTAGAGGGGGGTGAATAGGAGGCTAATAAAAATTACTTCTTTTTATCTTGGTTAGACAGATTAAGCCTTAGACAGAAACCAGGGTAAGCTAACTGTGTGACAGGTAAGTGACACAGGCAAGATATGATGTGTAAATTAGCATGCAGCTGTCACACAGGTGCCTAACACAGGTGAGCCAAGGATTTAGCAGAAAGATAAGCAACCAAGGTGTCTGTGTAACGGGAGCTAACACAGGTGTGAGATATGATCTATAGCAACTGTGACACAGCTAATGAAACACAGGTAAAAAAGTGATCTATAACAGATGAGCAGAATAAGTCTAAGATCACTCAAGCAAGCAAGTATAACAGGAAGCTAAAAGCAATACAGACAAGTACTCAAGGAGACAGAGGTTTTTCACCGAAGTTCCCAGCTCTTCACAGAGTGGTACGTCTCCGTTGGAGAGGCTACTCCGAAGAGATCGCCAGCACTGAATCGTGCTTGTTCTCTGAGTACCTGACGTTTTGGTCTCTTCCTTTGCTTGTGTCGTAGGTACAAGCCTAGACAATAAGAGAGAGGCACCCCCGTTCGGTTACGTAGACCTATGAGGGTGCGTGTAAGGACACGAGGGAGAAAAAGCGAGCGGGGCTAGGGCTTCGCAAGTCTGTTTCGTATTTATCTCCCAAACTAGGGTTTGTGAAATGAGGAAAAGAGGAAAAAAATGGATCCCCTTCTCTCTACCCCCTGGGGGGTATTTATAGGGTTTGAGAATGAAAAATAGAAGATTACAATTTTGCCCTCACATGAGAGGGAATTTACAAGGGCATTATGGTCATTTGCCCATCCTTAGAGGATATTGGGAGAATATTCCTGGGCATCTTTGGAGAATATTCCTGGGCATCTTTAGAGAATATTCTTTGGCATCTTTGGAGGAATCCCTAAGCACGTCGAGGTGGTCTTTGACGACGTCGACATAGACCTTGACGATGTGTTGCCCTTGGCAACAGGGCGAAGCGCGGCCTCAACGTCCGTTGGGGCGGGGCATGGTCCAGACGTCTGCCGGGACGAGGCATGGCCCTGACGTCCGCCGGGAGGGGGCACGGCCCTAACGTCCGCTGGGACAGGTGAAAGGACCGAAGGTGCCGACTAGAGGGGCGGTGAATAGGAGGCTTATAAAAAATACTTCTTTTATCTTAGTTGAACAGATTAAGCCTTAGACGGAAGCTAGGGTTAGCTAGCTGTGTGACAGGTGAGTGACACAGTCAATAAGTGATGTCCAAATTAGCATGCAGCTGTCACACAGGTGCTTAATAGAGGTGGTCTAAGACTTAGCAATTTAATGAGCAATCTATGTGCCTGTGTAACAGGTAACTGACTCAGGTGTGAGATAACAGATATAGCAACTGAGACACAGCTAGAGTAACACAGGTGTAAAGGTGATCTATAATAGATGAGTAGATTAAGACTAAGATCACACAAGCAAGCAAGCAATAGATAAAGCAGAAGCAAAGTAAGCAAGCACACAGAGAGACAAGGTGTTTTTCACCGAAGTTCCCAACTCTTTGCAGAGTGGTACGTCTCCCTTGGAGAAACTACTCCGAAGAGCTAGCCAGCACTGAATCGTGCTTGTTCTCCGAGTACCTGACGTTCAGGCCTCTTCTCTTGCTTGTGGAAGTCCTTTTGCCCGTAGCAGGTAGACTTCAATCACCCTCACAGACTACTGGTCCAGCCCACACAAGTCTGGGTGGTACCAGCAACTCCTACACCCGTCTAGGAGTAGACACTCCAAGAGTAATAGATTCAGCAGCAACAATCTCTTGGAGGAACCAATGCTCTTTGCTCAAGGACTCTAACCCTCCCGAACTAACACTTAGGCAACTCGGCTCTTTGGTTCGGTGGAAAGAGGCTTTGCAACATTCGAATGTGCTTTACTGGGTTGGCAAAGGTTCTTCTCTCGAAGACCTCCCCTGGTCCCCTATTTATAGGGTTCACAGGCACTTGACCGTTACACTGTTGCCACGTAGGATTAAGTGAGTCACCGGTGTTAGCCACCGGTGACACAGCCAATCACTCCGCCCAACTGTAACCGGCTCAAGCAGACCGATACCTGTGTCACCGGCGGTGCACACAGGTAAACCCTAAACTGTCGTAGCCGCACTACTCAGCCTGGTCTTGGCACATGACATGCCCTCAGCATAGAACACTCTCTGAAACCTATAAGGAGAGAACCTCTGATAGCCCTCCGACTCAGCAGACCAGCTATCGCAGCACAGGTACCTTAGCGTTTACAAGCTCTCCCCTGGTACAGAGATGTACCTGAGTCATAGAGCGCTAGACCACCGGTGACACAGCTGTGTCACACCGGTGACTCTAACCCCTAGGGTTTTCTACTACTGACATTGAAGAGTACCAGCGTAAAGCCAGTTTCACACTTGTGCAAAACTGTTGACACAGGGCCACTAACCTCAAAATATTAGTGCCACTGTACAACATCCTGAGCATTGAGCAAATAGAACCTCCACAGAGACTTACTACATCATCCCTCTTGATAGTACGAGTTTTTCCTATGGACTCAAGGAAACTAGCAAATCTAGGCTTTACTTACCCACCAACTGCAGTCACGGTCCTTGACGCATCAAGCAACCTTCACCTTGCTTGCAACTCCTTGCACAGCACCGGCTTCTTCACAGCTGCCTAGCACCGCCATTCCCTTGTCCTAGAAACAATCCCTTAGTACCATTTTGGTGGTCATCATTCCCTCGATGACCCTTCTTCCTGGAACCTGTTAACCTGCTTACACTTAATGTAAACGTTAGATTCCAGTTTGAGTTGCCATTAACCATCAAAACCACTCAGGGGCCTAGATGCTCTTTCAATCTCCCCCTTTTTGGTGGTTAGTGGCAACCCATTCAAAAAACTCTCATGAAGAATTTGAATAGAAGGTACATGTGCAGGTTGTATAGAATTTACTCCCCCTGAAGCTGTGCATAATAGATTTGCTTTTAATTTGCCAATGCATAGATTAAGTTTTGGATATGGGCAGCATTTTCTTACAACTTACACTTTTATCAGTTCAGTGAGTTAGATAGATTATAAAGCATGATTGAACTGAACTGATATGATTTACTTCTGATGCATTTGCAATGACCAGAGCATATGAATAAATGTCAGAACATCTGAGTATATATAAGAGCATATGAGCATATCAGAGTTTTGATTCACAATGGATATATATATCAGAGCATAAAATTGACTTAATTACTAATTTCTGGTCATATGTATCAGAGCATCAATATGGATAATTATCAGAGCATAAATGTGCATATGTATCAGAGCATCCCCTTAGAATATAATCATACTAGGGTAAGGGTTAATGCTGGACATGTGTATCAGAGCATGAGCCAAAAGATTATATGAATCAGAGTATAGGCTAGACATGCATACATGAATCAGAGCATATAATCATATCAGAGCATTAGAGTTGATGATGAGCATATGTATCAGAGCAAAATTGTAAAGATTAAGATGATTGCAATCAAGACAGAAGAATCAGAGCCAAAAAACAAGAGTTAAAAAGCAAGTCTTGATTACATCAAAATATCAAATGCCCTTATATCCAAAAACTTTTTTGTTTGCTCTCCCCCTAAGACTGATCTCTCCCCTACCTCTATTCTCTCCCCATTTTACAAATCTCTCCCCCTTTGACACTAAAACAACAGAAAGGGGTTCTATCTCATGGAAAATATATCTGGCCACATCAAAATGGATATTCTTTGCTATGTGCACTAGCACCTGTCATACTAAGTTGTATACTGCATCTGTGTTCCCACCCTTGGGTTGAAGTGTGACATTTAGGACCTTCACAAGATGCTTGGCTGTTATTGTGATGCCCTTGAAGTATACATGATCTGAGGGGGCATTGGCAGGGAAAGAGAAGTTCCTTGGGTAGAATCTTCTTCTGTCAGCATTGGAGACAGGCTCTAGCTTGAAAAGGTTAGGCATACCAGGCTCCACTGGGGCATGAAACAAGCTGTTGAATTCTGGAGCTGTGATTGAGAGCAACTGGCCTCTTGTCTTCCATAGCATGACATCTTGGTTCTCCTGTTCTACCCAAACTCTGGCATAGAACTCCTTGATGACTTCTGGGTCATAATCCTGTTGAAGACTGCAAATGAACTCCAGACCTGAGGCTTGGATCAAGGATGGAAGGCTCCTCAGTCTGGGATCAGTTAAGGCTGACCAATCAATGGCCTTGCAGTCAACAAATCCCTTAGCAGCAAGGATTTCATGGTAGACAACCCTGTGCAGATCTGAATGAAACCTAGGGTCTGAGCAAGATGAATCTTGAAATTCCTTGTCTTCACTGAAGTAGGGGCAAGTTGACCTTATCCTTATGAATGCACTTATGCTCATGGAGGCAACTTTGCTCTTAGATTTCTTGGGATCACTTCTGGGAAGCTTCTTGGCAGCAGCTCTTGAAATGAATTGCATTTGATTGACTTCAGTCCTCAGAGCATGAGAGAAGACATGATGGTATTTTGATTCCAGGTCTTCATCTTCAATTGAGGGACTAGAGAGCTGTCTTCTTGTTCAGCTTCTGCTTCCTCTTCTTCTTCGGATGATTCTGAGCTGGAGGATGAGCTTTCTGCTTGATATTCTTCATCAGAATCTGCTCTGGCTTCTCTTGGCCTTGGAGGCGTAACAGACACACCTCTTCCATCATCAGATGAGCTCTCTGAGCTTTCTTCTTGCTCAGCTGATTGACCTGCCTGTGCCACAGGTGATGACACAGGTGTTTGAACTTGAGGGGCTGAGTCAGCTGGCGGTGGCACAGGTGATGGAGACCGGTGGTGTTCTTGACCTTGAGCTTCATGATGACCTTGAGCTTCATGTGCCGGTGACACAGCTGGCTGAAGCAGCTGTGGTCTTGGTGATTTTGCGGCCTTTGGGGACTTCACTGAGGCAGCTTTGGGGGATGGAGGCACTTGGGCCTTTTTAGCAATATGTTCTTCAGCCTCAGATACCAGAAACTGGGAGGGGGACATCTGTTTCTGGACATCCAGAGAGGAATGTGATTCTACACTTGTAAAACTCTGTGATTTTCTGCTTTTCCTCTGGTATGTCTGCAAGCTTGACTTAGCTGTGCTGGCCACCGGTGACACCGGTGGTGGCATTTCCTTCTTCAATTCTTGAAGAGCTTGCTTCTGTTGATCATGCTGATCTTTGAGTGATGGCTTTGAGCTCTGTGTTGTTTCTGAGATGATCTCCACATCTGGATCAGTTTGCTTCTTGGTTGATGGTTCCTCTGTTATCTCAACAGTATCTGATCTTTTTCTCTTAGGAGTAGATGATGCAGCAGCAATAGATGTAACAGCAGGAACTGATGGAGCTACAGGAGCTGGCTTAAAGACACCAGAAAGCATGCCTTGCTTAACTCTCAGTTGCGCACGCAGGGCATTTATCTCAGCACCTGGTGGCAAGTCTTTGATCTTTCCCAGCAGCTCATTTATCTCTTCAAGGATTACTCCTTCTCTTTGTTCTCTGCTCAGCCCTGGTTGCTGTGAGCTTTGAGTAGGACCAGGAGCTCTTTTCCTGAGATCTGGAGAAAGCAGACCTCTCTTGAGCTTGATCTCAGCTTGAATAGACTATCTCTCAAGACCACTTGGCAAAGAACTTGCTTTCTTGATCAGGTCATTAATCTGGTAAATAAGATGCCTATCCCTGGCATCAGAATGTTGTAGTTCAGCTGGTTTATGAGATGCAGCAGTATGACAACGAGTGGAGAGCTTGTCCTGTTTTTCAAGAATTTGCCTTCTTATCTCCACTTCATCTGTATGAGACTTGGCAGCCTGTAACTGTTTGTGTAGTTCTGCAATTTCCCTTAAGAGAGCTTTGTCTTCTCTTGTCGGTTCTGGGATAGCCATTGATACTGGCCTTGACAACTGCAAAAGCTCAAAACTTTTGGCAGTATAGATTGTTGTTAGCTGCTTCTTAATTTTCTCATCAGTTGCTTCTCTGATCTGAGCAGCTAGCTTATCCATTTCATCTAAGATGAGCCTGTCATTGTCAAGATCTTCCTGAGAAATCTGAGGTTCTAGGACTGGCTCCCTGATTGTAAGTGTGCCCCTTGGCAACACTACATTTGCAATAGAAGGTTTGGAAACCTTCCTTACAGCTATTCTTGGCTTCTTGGCTGCCTCCTTGCCCAATGAAGTATGCTCAACAGCAGCTGAGGACCTTGTCCTTTTGGATGGAGCTTGCTGTGTACTGGTCTTACCAGCCTTAGAAGCAGCAGCTCTCTTTCCTGCAGCCATTCTCTGCCTGTAAGCCTTTTGGCTTGCCTTTCTTTTCTCTGTAGTTTCTGCTAGCTGTCTCTGCCTCTCTCTTTCCTGATCAGAATCTGAGATGTTGATACTTTTGCTGGATTCCTCTGGGTCAGACCACTTCATGGCACTGTCAGCCTTCTCTGAGCTTGAAGACATCTGAGGAAACCAGATAGATAAGACAGAAATTAAGGTGAGATGAGTTCTTATGATGCAGACAAGGTAGCTGAGTGAGACACCTGTGTGAGGATAGGCTAACACAGGTGAGAACTTGGGTGCAACCGAGATCTCTGTCTGTTGAACAGACGCACCTATGTGACAGGTGAGATCCTAGCGGTGACACACGTGCATTGGCGGACGGCAGATTTGTGGAAACTAGGGTTTGACATGGATTTGCCGTTCAATTTTAGCCTAGATGGTTTCTGGAGGTTGATCATGAGCATAAGCGACCCTAAACAAGAGCAATGCGCTACTGGATAGAACTTTTAGGCGATTGCATTGACATGAACACTACTGGGCGCAAAAAGGGTTTCGCAGATGCTTACTTTGATCGAGAAACGGAGAATGCGCGGAGAAATCGACGCTGGAGCTCCTCGAAACCTTTCTCCGATGTGATGAAGAGGTTTCGTTGGGCGGAAACGAAGATTTCGACGGAAACTCGCGATTTTAGCGTGGGGCGGAAGCTGGGGTTTTGCACTGGACGTGGATTCTGTGAAGACGCAGAGGCTTCTTATATAGGCCGAAGGGGTATAATGTGGCTGTGTCACAGTTGACAAAGGGACCTGTGACACAGGTATGTGGAAAGATAAACCCTATGACCTACAGAGTCCAAAAGCATTCACCTGAGGCACAGGTAGATGACCCAGGTGACAAGTGTTACATCTAGAACTCCAGAATAGAGAGAGTTGGATAAGATAGAAAGCATAAGAAAACTATCAGAGGATTCTTAGGTAATCTTCTCAATGTCAGTTTGCTAGAAAATCAATCAAGCAGAACTAAAACCGACATAAGTTGATTTTGAAAATGGGTACACCTGAAAGTGCACACACAGCTGAAAGAGAATACTCAATTCTAAGCAAATAACACATGCACCTGTGACACAGGTGCTTAGCACAGATGAACATGTAAGGTATATAAATGGCAAAACATATGAGCTAGACACCAAGCCAATCCTTTTATTGAAGATTAGAGATATCAATGATATTCAATTCACTCCTTAGAGCACAGAACCTAGTCTCATCTAAGGGCTTGGTGAAAATATCAGCTAATTGTTTTTCAGTCCTTACATGGCACAGCTGTATATCTCCCTTCTCAACATGATCTCTCAAGAAGTGGTGCCTCACTTCAATGTGTTTGGATCTTTGGTGGTGTACTGGGTTGTTGGCTAACTTAATTGCACTTTCATTGTCACAGAAGAGGGGTACTTGATTAAAAGATATGCTGAAATCTTTCAAGGTCTGCCTCATCCATAACAACTGAGCACAACAACTACCAGCAGCTATATACTCAGCTTCTGCAGTGGAAAGGGCTACTGAGTTTTGTTTCTTGGATGACCAGTACACTAGAGAATGCCCTAGGAATTGACAAGTACCAGAGGTGCTTTTTCGGTCAACCTTACACCCTGCATAGTCACTATCAGAGTAGCCGACTAGCTCAAAATTTGCACCTTTAGGGTACCAAAGACCAAAGCCTGAGGTTTGAATTAAATATCTCAGAATTCTTCTTACTGCTACTCTGTGGCAGTCTTTAGGATTAGCTTGAAATCTAGCACACACGCACACACTCAGCATAATGTCTGGCCTAGATGCACACAGATATAGCAGGGATCCTATCATGGATCTAAATTCTTTCTGATCAGCAGACTTACCTTCGATGTTTAGGTCCAGATGCCCATTGTTTGCATAGGAGTATGAATAGGCTTTGCATCCTTCATGCCAAACTTGGTGATGATGTCTTTGGTGAATTTTTCTTGGGAAACGAATGTACCTAGCTTCCTTGAGTTGTTTGATCTGAAGACCTAGGAAGTACTTGAGTTCTCCATCCAAAGACATCTCAAACCTTTTGGTCATCATCTGGCTAAACTCATCACTCATGGAACGGTTAGTACTGCCAAATATTATGTCATCGACATATATTTGGCACACAAATAAATCTTTTCCATTTTTCTTAGTGAATAGAGTTGTGTTTACTAAGCCCATTTTAAAACCATTCTTGATCAGAAATTCTTTCAATGTGTCATACCATGCTCTAGGTGCTTGTTTTAAGCCATAAAGTGCTTTCTGCAACTTGTAGACATGATGTGGTTTCTTATTATCTTCAAAACCTGGTGGCTGTTCAACATAGACAAGTTCAGAAAGTTTACCATTCAGGAATGCTGACTTCACATCCATTTGATAAAGCTTGATGTTGTGATGAACAGCATATGCAAGGAGGATCTTGATGGCTTCAAGTCTTGCAACTGGAGCAAAGGTTTCTTCAAAGTCCAGACCCTCCACTTGTGTGAATCCTTGAGCCACAAGTCTGGCTTTGTTCCTTACCACTTGTCCATTTGTATCTTGTTTGTTCCTGAAGACCCACTTTGTTCCAATCACATTATGATCATTGGGTCTTTCCACCAGGGACCAAACTTGATTCCTCTCGAATTGATTCAGCTCTTCATGCATAGCATTTATCCAATCATCATCCATGAGAGCTTCCTTTATGTTCCTGGGTTCAACACTGGAAACAAAAGAGTAATGTTCACAGAAATTAGCTAATCGAGAACGAGTAGTCACTCCCCTATTAATGGCACCGATGATCTGGTCTACAGGGTGATCCTTCTGCAGCCTGCTGATCACAAGGGGTTCGGGGTCAACCACCGGTGTCACAGCTGGTGATGTTTCCTGTGACACAGCTGGTTCTTCCTATGACACAGCTGGCTGAGGCAGGTACACTACATCCAAGGAATCATTGGCTGGATTGTACTCGAGCTCGATTTCTTCATCTCCAGTGTTTTCATCTAGTGATGGAGAGAGTAGTTCTTGATCTCCTGGTGAGGCAGATTCTTTCTTGATGGTAGGTCTAATCTCACCAGTAGACTTCTTTAGAATGTCTTTACTCTCTACATCATTAGCAACTTGCTCTCCTTGGGAGCCATAAGACTCATCAATGTCCACATCTATAGATTCTTCAACAACCTTTGTGGAGGTGTTAAAAACTCTATAGGTATGGGAGTTAGTAGCATAACCAAGGAATATACCAACATCAGATTTAGCTTCAAACTTAGTGAGGCATTTGCCCTTCCTAAGAATGTAGCACTTACAACCGAATACTCTGAAGTATGAGACATTTGGCTTGGTGTTGGTGAGCAGTTCATAAGGAGTCTTCTGGAGTAGTGGATGTAGATAAATCTTGTTGATGGAGTGGCAGGCAGTGTTGACAGCTTCAACCCAAAATCTTGGTGAAGTCTTGTACTCATCTAGCTGTGTCCTTGCCATCTCTGTCAAGGTTCTGTTCTTCCTTTCCACTACTCCATTTTGCTGTGGAGCATATGGACTTGATAGTTCATGCTTGATTCCATGCTTGTCCAGAAATGCTTCCACTTTTGAGTTCTTGAACACTGTCCCATTGTCACTCCTGACCTTGACAAGGTTTACCTTCCACTCATTTTGTACTCTAACAATGAGGTGCTTGAATTTCTTGTAAACCTGTGTCTTCTCCTTAAAAAATAACACCCAAGTATAGCGAGAAAAATCATCTACAATGACAAATCCATACTTGTTACCTCCCAAGCTCTCATATGTAGTAGGACCGAAGAGGTCAATGTGAATGAGCTCAAAAGGTGTAGTGGTGTCATGACATTCTTAGGACGATGAGCAGCTCCAACTTGTTTGCCGGCTTGACATGAGCTGCAGGGCTTGTCCTTTTCAAACTTCACCTTTTCCAAGCCTATGACATAGTCATGTTTGCTCAGTTTGTTGAGAAGCTTCATCCCTGCATGTCCTAGCCGCCTGTGCCACAGCCAGCCAACACCAACCTTGGCCATGAGACACCATGGAGCTGCTGCAGGCTGGTCATTGAAGTTAACAGTGTACAACTTTCCAGACCTGCATCCTTTGAACACTTGAGAATCATCAGATAGCTTGGAAGCTATAACCACATCAGGATAGAAAGTTACTTTCATACCTGTGTCACACAGATGTGACACAGACATAAGGCTATAACCTATCTGATCCACAAGCATTACATTTGATAAAGAGTGATGTTCAGATATGGCAATTTTACCAATGCCATTTACCTTTCCCTTTGAGTTATCTGCATAGATCACATGTTTACTTGGAAGATTTTCATGTGTGATCTCTACAAACTCCTCTCTGCCTCCTGTCATATGTTGTGTACATCCACTGTCCACAACCCATTCAGTTCCACTAGAGGTAGTGTCCTGCAAGATTAGTTGTGGGATTTAGGGACCAAACTTGTTTGGTTCCCTTAGCAGTTTTACCATATGCAGAAACAACAGTTAATGAGTTAGAAGATCTGTTCTTATAATTGATAGCCTGAGCAACACATGATATGACATGAATTTTCTCAGGCTTGTTATCACCTACAACCTTAGACAGAGGGGTTAGTTGGCTGTGTGAGCTACCGGTGGCACTGGTGGATACACAGCTGTGTAGGACACCGGTGACACATGTAACTGTGATCTTCAGAACCCAGATAGTAGGCAGCCATTTTACTAGGTGCCTGCGACCAACATATCTAGCCAGAACTTTCCCTTTCCTGTCCATCTGCAGCACATAGGATGGGTTGGATGGAATGTTTACTGCATTCCCATTACCCTGCTTATGACCAACAAACTTGTTGTCATATGTACCTGCCTGCCTCACAAATTTCTCTACAAGATTAAAGTTAATAGCAGCAGGCATTTCATCTTTATGAGTAGAGGGAATGTAACCCAAGCCTTTTCGGCCATCATTCTTTCTAAGCATCTCAGCTCTGATGAGCTGGTAATTTTGCATGCCAATATTGGCTGTGCATAGGCCTTTCCTCATGAGCCTTTTAAGCTCTTCAAGCTCCTCTTTGAGCTTGTTGTGCTCATCTGCATCCATAGCAATGATAGAGGTTGAAGCCTCTTTTGAGTCATCAACTACACAACCTGTGGAAGTTAGCATATTTATACGGCTAGCACAGTTTAAGCATGATTCAATAACAGCATGAGAGGGCAAAGGTGCATCAGTAGATATAGAAGAAATATCAGTGCACAAGGAATGCTTTGCCTTGAGCTCCTCATGCTCCTTAATTAGAAGCTCATGAGCTGCCTTGAGCTTTTCATGAGCTATTTCCAGGTTTTCCTAGTCCAGCCTGAGGTTTTCCCTGTCATCAGTAACCTCATCATAAGATTCCCTCAACTCCTTGAGTTTATTCCTTAAGGATATGTTCTCCTTCCTCTCCTTTCCATAGGCCTTATCTGTTCATTCAAGGATGCCCATTAGTTTAACATAATCAGGGAAGTCATCCTCAGTAAGTACCTTAGAACCTTTGGCCATGAGACACAAAGGGGTAGAAGTGGATGGAGAATGATTAGCTTTAGTAATGAGCTCGGGGCTGTGTGACCTGGCTGTGACACAGTTGGGTGTGTCAGCCATGCTGATGGCAATCCCAGCAACCTGATCTTCATCTTCTGACTCTTCTTCTGAGCCAGAATCCTCAGATACCCATGCCTGTCCAACATAAGCTCAAGCAGTGGCTTTGTTCTTGGAGTAGGTTGGGTGCTCGCTGTTGAAGGTCTTCTTCTTCCCTTGGAAGTCCTTCTTCTTCCTATAATGGCTGTTGTCCTTCTTCTTGCTTGGACAATCAGCAGCAAAGTGGCCTTCCTTGCCACACTCGAAGCACTTGTTGTCTTTGGATAGCTTCTTCCCTCTGAATCTGTCACCTGACCGAAACTGCTTCTTTTTCTTGTAGAATTTCCTGAAATTCCTTGTGAGGAGGATAAGCTCATTTTCTTCTTCACTTGACATCTCCTCATCAAGTTCCTCACTGCTGTCACTCTCTGGCTGAGATGTTGAAGCAGTAGTCTTCAGAGTAATGTTCTTCTTTGCAGCTGGAGGGTGGCTTTGCTTGCCTTCTTGCTTCAGTTCCATCTCATGTGTTAGAATCCTTCCTAACACCTCAGTTGGCTTCATCTTGTCAAACCCATCCTTCTCTTTCATCATGAGAACAAGGGTTTTGTAGGCCTTTGGAAGCACTGATAGGACTTCTTGATAATATCTTCATCATCTACCCGATTAGACCCAAGGGCCTTCAGCTGGTTGGTGATGATGGTGAGTCTTAAGAACAGGGAGTTGATGTCCTCACCATGCTCATACTCAAATCTCTCCAAAGATGACTCCAGAAGGCTTCTCTTTGACTTCTTCAGAGTGTTGCTGCCTTCATAGATCTCCTCCAGAGTATCCCAGATATCCTTAGCAGAATCCACGGTGCTGACTCTGTTGAAATCATCCTCCTGTAAACCCATGAATATGGCAGTGGCAGCTCTAGCATTGTTCTGAATGTTTCTCTTATCATTGATGCTAGGTGTTGTGGAGTCCTCCACATCGTAACCTGCATGAACAACTTCCCATACATCTGGATCGATAGCGATAAGATGCATTTGCATCTTTCTTTTCCAGAAAACATAGTTAGTTCCATTAAAAATAGGTATTTTACCCTCATAGCCCGACATCCTTTAAACTCTGGTTGTTAAGCCAATTCAAAGAGCAACCTCGCTCTGATACCAATTGAAAGGACCGAAGGTGCCGACTAGAGGGGGGTGAATAGGAGGCTTATAAAAATACTTCTTTTATCTTAGTTGAACAGATTAAGCCTTAGACAGAAGCTAGGGTTAGCTAGCTGTGTGACAGGTGAGTGACACAATCAATAAGTGATGTGCAAATTAGCATGCAGCTGTCACACAGGTGCTTAACACAGGTGGTCTAAGACTTAGCAATTTAATGAGCAATCTATGTGCCTGTGTAACAGGTAACTGACTCAGGTGTGAGATAACAGATATAGCAACTGAAACACAGCTAGAGTAACACAGGTGTAAAGGTGATCTATAATAGATGAGCAGATTAAGACTAAGATCACATAAGCAAGCAAGCAATAGATAAAGTAGAAGCAAAGTAAGCAAGCACATAGAGAGACAAGGTGTTTTTCACCGAAGTTCCCAACTCTTTGCAGAGTGGTACGTCTCCGTTGGAGAGACTACTCCGAAGAGCTAGCCAGCACTGAATCGTGCTTGTTCTCCGAGTACCTGACGTTCAGGCCTCTTCTCTTGCTTGTGGAAGTCCTTTTTCCCGCAGCAGGTAGACTTCAATCACCCTCACAAACTACTGGTCCAGCCCACACAAGCCTGGGTGGTACCAGCAATTCCTACACCCGTCTAGGAGTAGACACTCCAAGAGTAATAGATTCAGCAGCAACAATCTCTTGGAGGAATGTGAGAACCCTAGTTTCAGGCTAGTCGAGAGAGATGTGAGGTGGAAGTCGAGGAACAACTCGCGCTGCTGAGTTGTTTCGAACCTATCGAGCTACGTCGAGAGTTGGTCGAGAGGGGGAGAAAATTGTTGTGCATCCGCATTCCTCGCATACATGGCATTTAGTAATTATATGCATTAGAAACAAACATAATTGAAATCGAAACTTTATTGAGTAAAGAAATATTACAATTGTTAATAATACAGCATTGTCACAAATGAATAACGAAGAAGAAATAAAAAAATTACATGATCAATGTTCTATCTATACAAATATCTAAACCCGGAGTCTTGAATCTTCAAGTCTCCGAAGTCTTCGAATCCTGAGTTGTCGAGAAGCACCGAGAGCCGAAGGGGGAATCCTTCGGGAATGTAGGCGGTCATCCCAGGTCAGCGAGTATGGGTACTCGAGACCGTTGGGAATCGTGCCGTTGCTGTAAGAGGCAAAGGTTTCTAAAATCTATATTTTAAAATACGTGTGGTCTTATCGGTGCAGTTCCGCCGACATCCGCGGGGTTAGCCGCGGGGGCAAAAGAGTGCCGATGACCTAAATAAATTTTAGTTTTGAAAATAGTTTTATAAAACATTTTGTTTCCCAAAAACGTCCAAGGGCCACTTTGGCTAAGACCCTCATCGGACAAAACCCTAGTATTTTATATTAGGGATAAAAGAGGTGAGAAGAATAGAAAAAATAATTTTGTTTATCCTATGCTAAATTGCCTCCATAGTCTTGCTTTGGAAAAAGAAAATCATTTTTATAAAACCAAAAGGGGAGAGAGATAGTTAAAATCTCTTTAGCTTTATCCATCAGTTGAGCTCTTTACTCAAAAAGGCAACCAAGCCATCGAGACCATATCCAGCAGCCCCACAAAATTGACCATAGTCAAATCCATGAAGTAAGACAGCAGCCACTCAGTAGGAATTTAGCAGCCACATGCAAACTGAACCAAGGCAACAAATGTGAACAGGCAGCAGCCATCGAGTGGATTTTCCAAGCAGCCAACAACGTTTATCCCAAGTGAATAGCTTAGCAAGCAAGGCAGCCACAAATATCCATCCAGATAAATATCTGAGGTCAGATAAATATGATCCAGCCGAATAAGGCAACTGAAGCAGCAAGATCCTTCCACCGAACAGCTTGAGTGAGCCAAAAATAAGTAGCACAAGGCAACCGTGAGGGGCTATACCCAGCAGTAGTCACCATCATCCCCAAATACCACCAGTAGTAACCAACCATTAGAGCAACCGAGAGCCAAGCTCCAGGAGGTCAGGACTGGAAGTATAGCAAGAACCAGCCTCAGAAGAACAAGCCTGGGAGCCATAACCAAGCTCTGGAGGAAGCATTAAGAGGAAGAGGAGAAGAAGCTCTGGTGGAGAAGGGAGCTAACAGGAGCAAGAGGAGAAGAAAGTCACCAAAGCTTAGGAGGAGGACCAGCAGAGAAGAGGAGCAAAGCCACCAGCAAGCCAAAGAAATCAAACATATACCATCCAAACCCGAAATTAGGTATATCCTTACATAAAATCATTATGGCCTTGCATAACCATATAGATGAAACTTTGTTAAAGATAAAGACCCTCAGATTTTAGTAAAGCATCGATAGATCTGTTCTTATCAGATTTTAAGCTTAGCTTTCATCTCAGATTCTCTTTTTAGAGGAATCAACATCATATATAGTTAAGGCAACAGATAGGCAACCTCATGGGATATTTGGTCTTAGAAAAGAATTAAGAAATTAACAAGAATAGTAATCTGTTCTTACCAATCCAGCCATCCAAATGTTCTAATGCACAGCATCAGTTGAACTAGCTAAAGAAACAAGAGGTAGTATCTGTTCTTGTTTCAGTTTAAAAATGATAAGTTAAACAAACATCTGTTCTTTCAGTTTAAGAAAACTGACATTGCATATATAGGAGGGAAATAGAGAGGGGCTAGGCTCAAGTGTAGAGTATTTGTTCCTTTAATTTTAAACGAATTGGCACATATAGAAAAGGAATACCAATATTGGCTAAACAATTCATCATAACATTAAGGCTGACATCAAGCAACACATCTGTACTTTCCGTTAATAATTAACTCAGATATGTGCATAATGGAGTCAACAGAGAATTAAAACTAAGCAGTAACATCTGCTCTTACCAATTATTAAGGGATTATATATATATATAGATATACATATGCATGGAATTAGTAAAAGAAGCTAAGAACAGTGAGTGTTCTTCCAGTTGTAAAATATCAGATCGAACTAATTAACCAACAGTACAATCTAATCTGATTGGAATACATTAACTAAAATTCGGCAAATCAAGCCATAGTAGAACACACATATGGTTGACATCAGAAATGAAAGAACCAACAATCGCCTGTGCTTATTAGTTTTTCCAAAGTATCTATATATGAACCATACATGCATGTAAGTAACCCAAATCAAGTGCAATTCTGATTTATCAGTCAAGTAAGTTAATGCACATAAAGAAAGATACTTAACAGTTAACTGGACCGAAGTTGAGTGCAGTAATTGTTTCTCTAAGTTAAGCAATCATGTATGCACATATATCTTTACTGCTCAAACGAAATCAAAATCGAATCGGTAACTAATCTTACCAATTCTGAATAGGAAATGCTCGGGTATTAACATCATCACTAGTTAGTTAATGATTAAGTGACAATGGTGCTTAGCTTGAATCTGAGTTAGATAGACCCCAGCATTACGCATGATTAAGGAGTAGTAGTGTCATATTATAAAAGAAGTGAAGTGGGATAGAGGTGTATTTCAACAAAAAGGCTTTTCATCTCAAACCCAAACACTCATCGGTGAAGGACATGTATATACATTATAGTAGCAAGCTATACCATAAATTTAAATGAACAGAATTGGGGCACCCATGAGGAAATGTTAAATCAATCAGACCTTGCTCTCCCAAGTTAAGAAATTTAGGGTTAGCCAGCTTTGTTATAGCATCACAATTCTAGATGCCAGACTTTTAGCAGTTTTAGAGAAATTCCAGTAGCAAATAGTTGAGAGTAATCCAGCCACCCGGAATCAAAGCACAAGGGTGTTCATTAGCAATTAGGAAGTCCTTGATTTAAGCCTAGCACTCGGTTTAGTGAAAGAAATCCAGAAATTAGGAAGAACCCTAGAACAGGAGAGATTTGGGGTTTTGGACAAAAAGGAAATTGGGGGAAAAAAAACCTTACCTGAGGCGGCGTGGCTGCCACGGTTGCAGCGGCCATCAACCCCGCGCCGTCCGGTGGCAGCGGCCGTAGGGGAGCAACACGGCACAGCACCAGGGGGGCGGAGCCCGAGTCCCAGGGCCACAGCCGAAGCAGCGCCAAGGGGAGCGCCGGGACGGCACCGGACCCAGGCGAGGCCAACGGCAGCGGCGGCAGCCGAGGCGAGGTGGCGATGGAGGCGGCCTCCGGCAGCGCGGTGAGGCGACCGGCGGCGGCACCATTGGCGGCGGAGAAAGCCGGAGGGCCGGCGGCGGTTTGGGGTGGTACCCGAAGGGGGCGGCGCGAGGAGCCAAGCCCTAGGCTCGTGGTGATGCAGGCGGGAGCAAAAACGAGGGCCATCCGGGGCGGAGCACCGGTAAGACGGCGGCGACGCCAAGGGGAGGCGACCGGTGGCGCACGGGTGAGAGATGAAAGAAGGGATGAGTGAGATTAGGGATTTGGGGAAGGAGAGGAATGAGGAACCAGGTGCGGTTAAGGGAGAAATGACAAAGAGATTAAGAAAGAAAAAGAAAAGGGGAGATAAGAGAAAAAGGAAAAGAGAGGGTTATAAAGATGAAAATGGAAAGAAAAGATGAAACAAGAAATAAATTTGATATAGAGATTAAAAGGAAAAAAAAGATCATGTTGAAAATATGTATACATGTATGTAGGCTTGGGAGTAAGATTGAAATCTTAGGGTATTAAGTTATGAGAGGAGTGAATAATAATTTTCTCCTTTTATAAACATAAAGATTAAACATTAACTAAAAAGATAAACCATTCTAAGTGAATTTGATATACTCTTCCTTTATAAGAAAAGAAAGTAATCACTAAGTTAGTTTAAGTAAATTAAGTAGATTTCCTCTAGAAAAGAGAAATAATAGGTGTATATATATGTATCAGGGAGTGATTTAGAAGTTGAGACCAATTGTTTAGCTTTAAAAAGGTTCTTCATGAAGGAAAACTTAAAACTAATTAAGTTATGAATCATTTTACATTGTAGAATACACTTTGTTCCTTAAAAAGAGAATTTTAACCTAATCTAGTTTTCTTAAAAGAATTGATGTAGATGATGAAGTTAATTTAACCTAATTGAAGTCAATGTGAACCCTAACATGATTGATGCTGGATTATTTATCTAGTTGACTCTAGATAGTTTAAAGAATGTTGAGATAAATTATGTTTAAGTTCCATTAAAATGTGTTAATAAATACATCATCTCATGCATATCATAGCATTTGCATTCATGTTTGAAATCTTTTGAATAAGTCCTTATCGGACTTCATTGCTTGTATCAGAAGCCGGAGTTCAACAGTCAGGACCGTCGAACTCCACTACCTATCCGTTACCAGGCAAGTCCAGTTTCTTGTTCATGTCCGTTGATAATCTCCTTCGATTTCCCTCTTGTCTATAACATGCACAAAAACTTATTTTCTAAAGATGAATCAACTGTTGTTTTGTTTTGGATCACCGGTTCTTGGGTGATCGCATGGTGGGTGATGAAATCCTGGTATGAGGTGCAGTTGGCACAGTTTGGAAGGTGGATTTCATCACACGGGAATGTTTCATATAAGGTTAATGCAACCAATGATCGAATGTGCTTAAGGGCCGTAGCGAACGCGCTTACCACATACCCTGTATGGGCGGGGCTGAGCTAAAGTACCCTTTACCCTAGGTCTATACCCCCCCGGGAACGCAAGGCCCCGGTATTGGGATCTATACCGGGAAGGTAGTATGGCTGCGAGCTGCTTACTACTTGAGGATGTAATTGGGCCGTCGCGCTACTTACATCAGAATTATGATTGGAGACCGGTAGTCCTCAGCCAGTTGGGGCGGGACTACGACGCGGGGTATAACCGAGCGGGCGGAGAAACGGCTCTGTGATCATGGGTACGTGATTTGGGGGTCGCTCTCTCAGGTACATATTTATGATCGTTTGTGGGTACAGTTGCGCACCTCTGCAGAGTGTATAGAATTGTGGCATTGTCACTCCGTGTTCCCGGTTGGAACTGCGAACCCGGCAAGAAAGGGATTCATCGGGAATCCTAGCAGCTTGTGAGACATGAGATCATTAGTCTCTTTAATTAAAACTTGACTCTCTTACCTTCTCCAGTTGCATTGCTTTTGGAGAACGTTGCCGTTCTCAGTAGATAGTGCATTAAACACCTCTTTGCTATTCCTGGACTTGTTGAGTACCTTCTGTACTCATCCCTCTATCTAATTTCTTTGGGTAGGCTGTGAGCCGACGACGGAGGAGGAGGTGGTCTACGTCAAGATCGACGACGAAGTTCCCAAAGAGCAATCAACGCCAAAGGAGAACGAAGGCGTCAACTACTACGACGAGTTCCACAACGAGATCAACACCGAATAGTTAATAGGTCGAGTGAGCCGAGAGTAGTAGTGAAGACTTTTGCTGTAACCAAACGATAACGGTTTTAAATTCCCCGTACTTTTGGGAATATGTTGTAAGATTTTCTGTTATATTATGAGTTTGTAAATTGAGTTGTAATATTTAGACCACTGCCATGCTTCTGTCGTGCTACTCTGTAAGATATGTACAGTCGAGAAGGCACTTCGTCTGTGCGTATCGCCGCAGGTGGTATCAGAGCAATGGTTGAGACCTCTAGGCATAAAAGTCTAGTTAGGAGACCTGTGAACCCTAGGAATGAAGTTGGAACCTCTATAAGGACTATCCTCATCTATAGTTTTCTTTTGACAAGGATAAATGTATTATTTTCAAACAACTTTCCTATTAATCTCTTTAGAAATACCTATGGTTGTGGGATAATTAAATTTCTTTGAAAAAAGATAGCAACATGTCATATACTCGCTTACCTTCTTAACCTATAGGAGATTCAAATTTCAAAAGTAAAAGAAGTACTGAGGACAAGGGTATAAAGGTAAGGAAATAGGTTATAAGGTTAGAACCCTAAATATCGGTAATAAATATTTATTTTGCTTTTGTTCTGGACACTGTAGATAAGTGCACATAGGTTATCACGTTTTATGAAATTGTGTGCTTTCTTGGAGTTATGGATCTTTTTGGATCTTTACATGAGTGCTTAGCTGTGGTTATGAAGATAAAAGCTTAGTATATGTCGTTGAAGATTATATTATTAAGCTTGCTTCATATCACAATATAGGTGAATGGCGAGTCCAAGTGAGGAAACCCGTAGGTTGGTGGACGAACAAACCAAGAAGGACACTGAAGAAAAGGCTAGAATGGAAGCAGAGCAGAAGGCGAAAGCTGATGCAGCTAGTGGAAGTGAAGGCAGTGGTACACCTCCACCACCACTGCCAAGATTCAACACCGAAGAAATGTTCATGCAGTGCATACGTCGGATGGAAGAAGAAAGGCGAGAAAGGCGCGAAGCTCAGGAAAATCAGAACAAATTCTTCGCTGAGTTGCTGAATAGGATGGAAGAACACCAACTATCCCTGCTAATGGAACCAAGACTTATCCATGCAACCGAGTTTCAAAATCTGGTGAATCGTGTTAGCACTTTGGAGGATTATTACCGCAGGATGCAAAATGATGGGAAGAGGAAGCTTGTGTCAAGTCAGCAACGGTATCAATCTAATAAATCACGACGAGTGGAGTATGTCCAAAGAAACCAACTTGGAGAAACACCGTCCGGAGTAGCAAATCAAACACCGACAACTTCAATCACGTGTAATGGTTGTGGAGGAAATCATTATACTTCACACTGTCCGAAGAAAAGGAAATGTTATAGATGTGGACAACGAGGACACCCAATCAAGGAGTGTTTAAATCCAAAAACCCGAAAGACACAATCTCAAGACCCAATAGATCAACCATCACAGCTTCAAACACCAACATCAGCAGAACCGACTCAAGAATCAATACCTCCTGTTACATGTTATATATGTGGTGGAACTCACTATTCCCCACAGTGTCCAAGGAAGGGAAACTGCTATGGATGTGGACAATCTGGACATAAAATTCAAGTTTGCCCAAATCCACAACTTCAAGCTCCAGAAGCAGCAACTCAAGGAGGGAGAGGTACCCAAGTCTGCGACAAGGGCAAGGTTCACGGAAAAGTAAGCTGTGTGACTACCGAAGGAGTTGGATCAGCCAGGGGCATGATAACCGGTACACTATCTTTCTATCCATCTCATCTTGTCTTTAATATCGTACCTTCTTGATTTCTGAGCAAAGTATTCACCATCTCTGAAGAAGTATGAAGGGGATAGCTGTAGAATTAGAAATTATTCTTCGCTTACCTTTTAATCATATCCTTTCAAGACCTAAATGCTGTTTTTAAGTATAGGTTGGTTAATAATTAGGTTTATAGCTCCTAACCATCGGATTAGAGAAAGAACTATACCTCGAAGTTGAAGGAACTCTGAATCGAAATTAGACTTTCAGTCGTTGAAAGTGAGGATTAAATTTCAGTGGACGAAGGGAGTTTCCGGATGTTTGAATAAAAGAGTATGCAAATAAGTTGGGTTAAAGATCCAGTTAGTAAGAAAGGGAGACCAATCACCTTATTTGGAAAGTAACGTGTGACAAAGAAGAGCTACGTAGAGACTACCCGTTCTTAATCTGATATCTCATCTTTAATTTCGAGGACGAAATTATTTTTAAGGGGGGGTAGGATGTGAGAACCCTAGTTTCAGGCTAGTCGAGAGAGATGTGAGGTGGAAGTCGAGGAACAACTCGCGCTGCTGAGTTGTTTCGACCTATCGAGCTACGTCGAGAGTTGGTCGAGAGGGGGAGAAAATTGTTGTGCATCCGCATTCCTCGCATACATGGCATTTAGTAATTATATGCATTAGAAACAAACATAATTGAAATCGAAACTTTATTGAGTAAAGAAATATTACAATTGTTAATAATACAGCATTGTCACAAATGAATAACGAAGAAGAAATAAAAAAATTACATGATCAATGTTCTATCTATACAAATATCTAAACCCGGAGTCTTGAATCTTCAAGTCTCCGAAGTCTTCGAATCCTGAGTTGTCGAGAAGCACCGAGAGCCGAAGGGGGAATCCTTCGGGAATGTAGGCGGTCATCCCAGGTCAGCGAGTATGGGTACTCGAGACCGTTGGGAATCGTGCCGTTGCTGTAAGAGGCAAAGGTTTCTAAAATCTATATTTTAAAATACGTGTGGTCTTATCGGTGCAGTTCCGCCGACATCCGCGGGGTTAGCCGCGGGGGCAAAAGAGTGCCGATGACCTAAATAAATTTTAGTTTTGAAAATAGTTTTATAAAACATTTTGTTTCCCAAAAACGTCCAAGGGCCACTTTGGCTAAGACCCTCATCAGACAAAACCCTAGTATTTTATATTAGGGATAAAAGAGGTGAGAAGAATAGAAAAAATAATTTTGTTTATCCTATGCTAAATTGCCTCCATAGTCTTGCTTTGGAAAAAGAAAATCATTTTTATAAAACCAAAAGGGGAGAGAGATAGTTAAAATCTCTTTAGCTTTATCCATCAGTTGAGCTCTTTACTCAAAAAGGCAACCAAGCCATCGAGACCATATCCAGCAGCCCCACAAAATTGACCATAGTCAAATCCATGAAGTAAGACAGCAGCCACTCAGTAGGAATTTAGCAGCCACATGCAAACTGAACCAAGGCAACAAATGTGAACAGGCAGCAGCCATCGAGTGGATTTTCCAAGCAGCCAACAACGTTTATCCCAAGTGAATAGCTTAGCAAGCAAGGCAGCCACAAATATCCATCCAGATAAATATCTGAGGTCAGATAAATATGATCCAGCCGAATAAGGCAACTGAAGCAGCAAGATCCTTCCACCGAACAGCTTGAGTGAGCCAAAAATAAGTAGCACAAGGCAACCGTGAGGGGCTATACCCAGCAGTAGTCACCATCATCCCCAAATACCACCAGTAGTAACCAACCATTAGAGCAACCGAGAGCCAAGCTCCAGGAGGTCAGGACTGGAAGTATAGCAAGAACCAGCCTCAGAAGAACAAGCCTGGGAGCCATAACCAAGCTCTGGAGGAAGCATTAAGAGGAAGAGGAGAAGAAGCTCTGGTGGAGAAGGGAGCTAACAGGAGCAAGAGGAGAAGAAAGTCACCAAAGCTTAGGAGGAGGACCAGCAGAGAAGAGGAGCAAAGCCACCAGCAAGCCAAAGAAATCAAACATATACCATCCAAACCCGAATTAGGTATATCCTTACATAAAATCATTATGGCCTTGCATAACCATATAGATGAAACTTTGTTAAAGATAAAGACCCTCAGATTTTAGTAAAGCATCGATAGATCTGTTCTTATCAGATTTTAAGCTTAGCTTTCATCTCAGATTCTCTTTTTAGAGGAATCAACATCATATATAGTTAAGGCAACAGATAGGCAACCTCATGGGATATTTGGTCTTAGAAAAGAATTAAGAAATTAACAAGAATAGTAATCTGTTCTTACCAATCCAGCCATCCAAATGTTCTAATGCACAGCATCAGTTGAACTAGCTAAAGAAACAAGAGGTAGTATCTGTTCTTGTTTCAGTTTAAAAATGATAAGTTAAACAAACATCTGTTCTTTCAGTTTAAGAAAACTGACATTGCATATATAGGAGGGAAATAGAGAGGGGCTAGGCTCAAGTGTAGAGTATTTGTTCCTTTAATTTTAAACGAATTGGCACATATAGAAAAGGAATACCAATATTGGCTAAACAATTCATCATAACATTAAGGCTGACATCAAGCAACACATCTGTACTTTCCGTTAATAATTAACTCAGATATGTGCATAATGGAGTCAACAGAGAATTAAAACTAAGCAGTAACATCTGCTCTTACCAATTATTAAGGGATTATATATATATATAGATATACATATGCATGGAATTAGTAAAAGAAGCTAAGAACAGTGAGTGTTCTTCCAGTTGTAAAATATCAGATCGAACTAATTAACCAACAGTACAATCTAATCTGATTGGAATACATTAACTAAAATTCGGCAAATCAAGCCATAGTAGAACACACATATGGTTGACATCAGAAATGAAAGAACCAACAATCGCCTGTGCTTATTAGTTTTTCCAAAGTATCTATATATGAACCATACATGCATGTAAGTAACCCAAATCAAGTGCAATTCTGATTTATCAGTCAAGTAAGTTAATGCACATAAAGAAAGATACTTAACAGTTAACTGGACCGAAGTTGAGTGCAGTAATTGTTTCTCTAAGTTAAGCAATCATGTATGCACATATATCTTTACTGCTCAAACGAAATCAAAATCGAATCGGTAACTAATCTTACCAATTCTGAATAGGAAATGCTCGGGTATTAACATCATCACTAGTTAGTTAATGATTAAGTGACAATGGTGCTTAGCTTGAATCTGAGTTAGATAGACCCCAGCATTACGCATGATTAAGGAGTAGTAGTGTCATATTATAAAAGAAGTGAAGTGGGATAGAGGTGTATTTCAACAAAAAGGCTTTTCATCTCAAACCCAAACACTCATCGGTGAAGGACATGTATATACATTATAGTAGCAAGCTATACCATAAATTTAAATGAACAGAATTGGGGCACCCATGAGGAAATGTTAAATCAATCAGACCTTGCTCTCCCAAGTTAAGAAATTTAGGGTTAGCCAGCTTTGTTATAGCATCACAATTCTAGATGCCAGACTTTTAGCAGTTTTAGAGAAATTCCAGTAGCAAATAGTTGAGAGTAATCCAGCCACCCGGAATCAAAGCACAAGGGTGTTCATTAGCAATTAGGAAGTCCTTGATTTAAGCCTAGCACTCGGTTTAGTGAAAGAAATCCAGAAATTAGGAAGAACCCTAGAACAGGAGAGATTTGGGGTTTTGGACAAAAAGGAAATTGGGGGAAAAAAAACCTTACCTGAGGCGGCGTGGCTGCCACGGTTGCAGCGGCCATCAACCCCGCGCCGTCCGGTGGCAGCGGCCGTAGGGGAGCAACACGGCACAGCACCAGGGGGGCGGAGCCCGAGTCCCAGGGCCACAGCCGAAGCAGCGCCAAGGGGAGCGCCGGGACGGCACCGGACCCAGGCGAGGCCAACGGCAGCGGCGGCAGCCGAGGCGAGGTGGCGATGGAGGCGGCCTCCGGCAGCGCGGTGAGGCGACCGGCGGCGGCACCATTGGCGGCGGAGAAAGCCGGAGGGCCGGCGGCGGTTTGGGGTGGTACCCGAAGGGGGCGGCGCGAGGAGCCAAGCCCTAGGCTCGTGGTGATGCAGGCGGGAGCAAAAACGAGGGCCATCCGGGGCGGAGCACCGGTAAGACGGCGGCGACGCCAAGGGGAGGCGACCGGTGGCGCACGGGTGAGAGATGAAAGAAGGGATGAGTGAGATTAGGGATTTGGGGAAGGAGAGGAATGAGGAACCAGGTGCGGTTAAGGGAGAAATGACAAAGAGATTAAGAAAGAAAAAGAAAAGGGGAGATAAGAGAAAAAGGAAAAGAGAGGGTTATAAAGATGAAAATGGAAAGAAAAGATGAAACAAGAAATAAATTTGATATAGAGATTAAAAGGAAAAAAAAGATCATGTTGAAAATATGTATACATGTATGTAGGCTTGGGAGTAAGATTGAAATCTTAGGGTATTAAGTTATGAGAGGAGTGAATAATAATTTTCTCCTTTTATAAACATAAAGATTAAACATTAACTAAAAAGATAAACCATTCTAAGTGAATTTGATATACTCTTCCTTTATAAGAAAGAAAGTAATCACTAAGTTAGTTTAAGTAAATTAAGTAGATTTCCTCTAGAAAAGAGAAATAATAGGTGTATATATATGTATCAGGGAGTGATTTAGAAGTTGAGACCAATTGTTTAGCTTTAAAAAGGTTCTTCATGAAGGAAAACTTAAAACTAATTAAGTTATGAATCATTTTACATTGTAGAATACACTTTGTTCCTTAAAAAGAGAATTTTAACCTAATCTAGTTTTCTTAAAAGAATTGATGTAGATGATGAAGTTAATTTAACCTAATTGAAGTCAATGTGAACCCTAACATGATTGATGCTGGATTATTTATCTAGTTGACTCTAGATAGTTTAAAGAATGTTGAGATAAATTATGTTTAAGTTCCATTAAAATGTGTTAATAAATACATCATCTCATGCATATCATAGCATTTGCATTCATGTTTGAAATCTTTTGAATAAGTCCTTATCGGACTTCATTGCTTGTATCAGAAGCCGGAGTTCAACAGTCAGGACCGTCGAACTCCACTACCTATCCGTTACCAGGCAAGTCCAGTTTCTTGTTCATGTCCGTTGATAATCTCCTTCGATTTCCCTCTTGTCTATAACATGCACAAAAACTTATTTTCTAAAGATGAATCAACTGTTGTTTTGTTTTGGATCACCGGTTCTTGGGTGATCGCATGGTGGGTGATGAAATCCTGGTATGAGGTGCAGTTGGCACAGTTTGGAAGGTGGATTTCATCACACGGGAATGTTTCATATAAGGTTAATGCAACCAATGATCGAATGTGCTTAAGGGCCGTAGCGAACGCGCTTACCACATACCCTGTATGGGCGGGGCTGAGCTAAAGTACCCTTTACCCTAGGTCTATACCCCCCCGGGAACGCAAGGCCCCGGTATTGGGATCTATACCGGGAAGGTAGTATGGCTGCGAGCTGCTTACTACTTGAGGATGTAATTGGGCCGTCGCGCTACTTACATCAGAATTATGATTGGAGACCGGTAGTCCTCAGCCAGTTGGGGCGGGACTACGACGCGGGGTATACCGAGCGGGCGGAGAAACGGCTCTGTGATCATGGGTACGTGATTTGGGGGTCGCTCTCTCAGGTACATATTTATGATCGTTTGTGGGTACAGTTGCGCACCTCTGCAGAGTGTATAGAATTGTGGCATTGTCACTCCGTGTTCCCGGTTGGAACTGCGAACCCGGCAAGAAAGGGATTCATCGGGAATCCTAGCAGCTTGTGAGACATGAGATCATTAGTCTCTTTAATTAAAACTTGACTCTCTTACCTTCTCCAGTTGCATTGCTTTTGGAGAACGTTGCCGTTCTCAGTAGATAGTGCATTAAACACCTCTTTGCTATTCCTGGACTTGTTGAGTACCTTCTGTACTCATCCCTCTATCTAATTTCTTTGGGTAGGCTGTGAGCCGACGACGGAGGAGGAGGTGGTCTACGTCAAGATCGACGACGAAGTTCCCAAAGAGCAATCAACGCCAAAGGAGAACGAAGGCGTCAACTACTACGACGAGTTCCACAACGAGATCAACACCGAATAGTTAATAGGTCGAGTGAGCCGAGAGTAGTAGTGAAGACTTTTGCTGTAACCAAACGATAACGGTTTTTAAATTCCCCGTACTTTTGGGAATATGTTGTAAGATTTTCTGTTATATTATGAGTTTTGTAAATTGAGTTGTAATATTTAGACCACTGCCATGCTTCTGTCGTGCTACTCTGTAAGATATATACAGTCGAGAAGGCACTTCGTCTGTGCGTATCGCCTCAAGGAACCAATGCTCTTTGCTCAAGGACTCTAACCCTCCCAAACTAACACTTAGGCAACTCGGCTCTTTGGTTCGGTGGAAAGAGGCTTTGCAACGTTCGAGTGTGCTTTACTGGGTTGGCAAAGGTTCTTCTCTCGAAGACCTCCCCTGGTCCCCTATTTATAGGGTTCACAGGCACTTGACCGTTACACTGTTGCCACGTAGGATTAAGTGAGTCACCAGTGTCAGCCACCGGTGACACAGCCAATCACTCCGCCCAACTGTAACCGGCCCAAGCAGATCGATACCTGTGTCACCGGCGGTGCACACAGGTAAACCCTAAACTGACATAGCTGCACTACTCAGCCCGGTCTTAGCACATGACATGCCCTCAGCATAGAACACTCTCTGAAACCTATAAGGAGAGAAACTTCGATAGCCCTCCGACTCAGCAGACCAGCTATCGCAGCGCAGGTACCTTAGTGTTTACAAGCTCTCCCCTGGTACAGAGATGTACCTGAGTCATATATAGAGCGCTAGACCACCGGTGACACAGCTGTGTCACACCGGTGACTCTAACCCCTAGGGTTTTCTACTGCTGACACTTGTGCAAAACTGTTGACACAGGGCCACTAACCTCAAAATATTAGTGCCAGTGTACAACATCCTGAGCATTGAGCAAATAGAACCTCCACAGAGACTTACTACATCAACCCTCTTGATAGTACGAGTTTTTCCTATGGACTCAAGGAAACTAGCAAATCTAGGCTTTACCTGCCCACCAACTGTAGTCACGGTCCTTGACGCATCAAGCAACCTTCACCTTGCTTGCAACCCCTTGCACAGCTGAAAGATCATCTAGGCCCTAATATGGTTTTGATGGTTAATGGCAACTTAAAACTGGAATCTAATGTTTACAGTGAGTGTAAGCAGAGTTTACAGGTTTCATGAAGAAGGGTTACCCAGTGAAGGATGGTAACCAAAAAGGGTACAAGGTGGTTTCAAGGACAAAGAGATGGCTGTGCTAGGCAGCTGTGTCACAGCTGAGAAGAAGCCGGTGCTGTGCAGGGAGCTGCAAGCAAGGTGATTGTGGCTTGATGCGTCAAGGGCCGTGACTTCAGTTGGTGGCAGGTAAAGTCTAGATTTGCAAGTTTCTTTGAGTCCATAGGAATCACCCTTACTATCAAGAGGGATGAAACAGTAGCAGTTGTCTAAGGGAACCTTGCTCATTGCTCAGAGTATTGGTCAAGGGCATTGATGCTTTGAGGTCAATTGCCCTGTGTCAATAGTTGTGCACTAAGTATGAAGCTGTTTTGTGTTAGTGCTCTGCAGTACTAACAGTGAAAACCCTAGAGCTTTAGGCACCTGTGCGACATAGCTGTGTCACAGGTGGTCTTCCGCTCTATGACTCAGGTACATCTCTGTACCAGGGGAGAGCTTGAAAATGCTAAGGTACCTGCACTGCGATAGGCGGTCTGATGTGTCAGAAGTCTGTCGGAGGTTCTCTCCTTATAGGTATTAGAGTTTGTCGTATGCTGAGGCTATAGTCTGATGTCTGTGACTCACCTGTGTGACAGTCACGTGCTATTTTACTTGTCATATTTCACCTGTGCTAGGAACCTGTCACACAGCCAATTAAATCTGATAATCTGTTAAGTCAATATCCAGTTAACAAGATTAAAATGAAGTAATTTTAATTAGCCTCCTATTCACCCCCCCCTCTAGTCGGCACCCTTGGTCCTTTCAACAGCACCGGCTTCTTCACAGCTGCCTAGCACCGCCATTCCCTTGTCCTGGAAACAACCCCTTAGTACCATTTTGGTGGTCATCATTCCCTCGATGACCCTTCTTCCTGGAACCTGTTAACCTGCTTACACTTAATGTAAATGTTAGATTCCAGTTTGAGTTGCCATTAACCATCAAAACCACTCAGGGGCCTAGATGCTCTTTCAACGGGGCAAGGCCTCGACGTCCACCGGGACGAGGCACGGCCTTGACGTCCGCCGGGATGGGGCAAGGCCTCGACGTCCGCCGGGGCGGGGCACGGCCCTGACGTCCGCTGGGACAGGGCGTGGTCTCGACGCTGTCAGCGATGCCCGTGGAGTTTATTGATGCCAGGCGAAATGGGTTGACGCAGGGAGAGGGGTCTTGACGTTGTCAGGGGGAAACCCGTTGGTTCGGCGTAACGTGGGGACCCTTCCCCCAACAGCTTGTGGAAGTCCTTTTGCTTGCAGCAGGTAGACTTCAATTCACCTTCACAAATGTCTGGTTCAGCCCACACAAGCTTGGGTGATACCAGTGACTCCTATGCCCGTCTAGGAGAAGACACTCCAAGAGTAATGGATTCAGCAGCAACAATTCTTGGAGGAACCAATGCTCTTTGCTCAAGAACTCTAACTCTCCCGAACTTTCACATAGGAAACTTGGCTTTTGTTCGGTGGGAAGAGGCTTTGCAACGGTCGAATATGATTCACTAGATTGGCAAAGGTTGAGGTCGAAGACCTCCCCTGGTCCCCTATTTATAGGGTTCACAGGCACTTGACCATTACACTGTTGCCACGTAGGATTAAGTGAATCACTAGTGTCAGCCACCGGTGACACAGCCAATCACTCCACCCAACTATAACCGGCTCAAGCAGACCGATACCTGTGTCATCGAAGGCACACACAGGTAAACCCTAAACTGACATAGCCGCACTACTCAGCTCGGTCTTGGCACATGACATGCCCTCAGTGCACAACACTCTCTGAAACCTAATAAGGAGAGAATCTCCGACAGCCCACCGACTCAGAGACAAGCCATCGCAGCACAGGTTCCTTAGCGTTTACAAGCTCTCCCCTGGTGAAGGAGCATCTAGGCCCCCAAGTTGGTTTTGATGGTTAATGGCAACTCAAACTGGAATCTAACATTTACAGTGAGTGTAAGCAGGTTAGTAGGTTCCAGGAAGAAGGGTCATTAGGGAAAGGATCACCACCAAAAAGGTACAAGGGTGGTTTCCAGGACTAAGGAATGACTGTGCTAGGCAACTATGTCACAGCTGTGAAGAAGCCGGTGCTGTGCAAGGAGTTGCAAGCAAGGTGATGGTGGCTTGATGCGTCAAGGGCCGTGACTGCAGTTGGTGGGCAGGTGAAGCCTAGATTTGCTAGTTTCTTTGAGTCCATAGGAAAAACCCGTACTATCAAGAGGGATGATGCAGTAATGATCTGTGGAGGTTCTAATTGCTCAATGCTCAGGATGTTGGACAGTGACACTAATGCTTTGAGGTTAGTGGCCCTGTGTCAACAGTTTTGCACAAGTGTGAAGCTGGTTTATGCTTGCACTCTGCAGTGCAAGCAGTAAAAAACCCTAGGGGCTAGAGTCACCGGTGTGACACAGCTGTGTCACAGGTGGTCTAGCGCTCTATGACTCAGGTACATCTCTGTACCAAGGAGAGATTCAGAGGAAAGAAGCTGTCAAAAGATAACAAGTGCTTCGAGTGTGGTAAGGAAGGCCACTTTGTTGCTGATTGTCCAACCAAGAGAAAGGACAACAGCCAGTACAGGAAGAAGAAGGACTTTCATGGGAAGAAGAAGACCTTCAACAGCAAGCATCCAACCTACTCCAAAAATAAAGCCACTGCCAGAGCTTATGTTGGACAGGCTTGGGTGTTTGAGAATTCAGGCTCAGAAGAAGAGTCAGAGGATGAAAATCAAGTTGCTGGGATCGCGATCAGCATGGCTGATATACCAAGCTGTGACACAGCCAGGTCACACAGCTCCGAGTTTAGTGCTAAAGCTGATCAACTGCCATCCACTTCTGGTCCTTTATGTCTCATGGCCAAAGGTTCAAAGGTACTTACTGAGGATGATTTTCCTGATTATGCTGAACTAATGGACATTCTTGAAAGAACAGATAAGGCCTATGGCAAGGAGAGGAAGGAAAACATCTTAAGAGATAAACTCAGGAAGCTGAATGAATCATATGATGAGGTTATAGATGACAGGGAAAACCTCAGGCTAGACCAGGAAAACCTGGAAATAGCTTATGAGAAGCTCAAGGTAGCTCATGAGCTCCTGATTAAGGAACATGAGGAGCTTAAGACAAAGCATTCTATGTGCACTGATGTTTCTTCTATATCTACTGATGCACCTTTGCCTACTCATGCTATTATTGAATCATGTTTAAACTGTGCCAGCCGTATAAATGTTCTAACTTCACAGGTTGTGTAGTTGATGACTCAAAAGAGGCTTCAACCTCTATCATTACTAACTCTGTGGATGCAGATGAGCAGAACAAGCTCAAGGAAGAGCTGGAAGAGCTTAAAAGGCTCATGAGGAAAGGCCTATGCACTGCCAATATTGGCATGCAAAATTATCAGCTCATTAGAGCTGAAATGCTCAGAAAGAATGATGGCCGAAAAGGCCTGGGTTACAATCCCTCTGTAAATAAAGATAAACTGCCTGCTGTTACTAACTTTAATCTTGCAGAGAAATTTGTGAAACAGGCAGGAACATATGACAACAAACTTGTTGGTCATATGCAGAGAAATAGGAAGATGGTAAACATTCCATCCAATCCATCCTATGTCTTGCAGAAGGACAGAAAAGGGAAGGTTGTGGCTAAGTATATAGGTCGCAGACACCTGACTAAGTGGTTGCCGGCCATCTGGGTTCCAAAGGTGACAGTCACCTGTGCCACCGGTGTCTTACACAGCTGTGTACCCACCAGTGTCACCGGTAACACACGCAACCAACTAGCCTCTCTGTCTAAGGTTGCAGGTGATAGTAAGCCTAAGAGAATTCATGTCATATCATCTGTTGCTCAGGCTATCAACTATAGAAATAGATCTTCTAACTCATTAACTGCTGTTTTTGCATATGGTAAAACTGTTAACACTACAAGAT
>JAGXJF010000882.1:0-103925 GCA_019208055.1 Stipa capillata
GGACCCAAGCCGCTTTCACAAGCTAGTTGGAAGCATAGGGATTCTCACTTCTGGGGAGGTCTAATGAAGGCCAAACGCCACTTCTTTAGGTTTGGTAGGTTCATACTCCGGGATGGGTCTCAAATCAGGTTTTGGGATGATTCATGGCTGGGCTCTACTCCACTCCAGGATCAGTACCCATTTTATACAATGTTGTCTGTAATAAACACGTCACTGTGGCCGAGGTCCTGCAGACTTCTCCTCCTAATCTTGCTTTTCGCAGGGCTTTGACTGGTTCTAAGTTAACAGCTTGGAATGCACTGCTTCCTCGAGTGGACGGCATTGCATTGCAAGGTGACGGCGATGAGTTTCGCTGGAACTTAACCAAAGATGGAAAATTCTCGATGAAATCTCTATACCGTGCTCTTTTGCATACTGATGTTCCTAATCTAAATCGTCGGTTATGGAAATCACAGATACCATTAAAGATTAAAAATTTTCTTTGGTATCTTCGGAAGGGAGTCCTGTTGACGAAAGATAATCTAGCAAAGAGACAATGGCACGGCAGTCAGAAGTGTTGTTTTTGTTATAAATATGAGATGATTAGCCATCTCTTTTTTGAATGCCACTTTACTAGGTTCGTATGGTTCCTTATCCAGGTCGCTTTTGGTCTTTCTCCACCTCGCAGTAACTCTCATATGTTTGGTAGTTGGCTTCGGGGTATCCTGAAACTTTGGCAATCTATATGTTTATTCAGGGTGGCTGGGGCGTGTTGGTCCATATGGCTATGTAGAAATGATATGGTTTTTGAGAAAAAGAAAATATCTACTCCTTTGCAGGTTATTTACTTATGTATCCACTGGCTTCGTACTTGGGCTGTGCTCCAGAAGCCGGCGTCTCGGGATATGATTACAGGGGTATGTATGCGCTTGGAGTAGGTAGTCAGAACTTGTTTTCCCCGGCATGGATGGCAGTCTAGCTTCCGTATCGGCACTCCAACTCATTAGTTTTGCCTCTGTCTAGAGCTCTATTGAGTTTTTCATGCCCTCCTTTTGTTTTTTATTTACTCTTTTGTTTCTTTTTCGTTTCGCTATGTTGGCTGTGTGCATCCTAGTTATGCAGAGGCCGGAGGTGTGAACTCTTATGGTTGTATCAGCTTGGTGTGACAATAAGAGTCAATAAATCTTCCATTATTGAAAAGAAGCCGAGAAGGGAAGAAATAAAAAGAAAAGAATGAAAGAAGAAGATCAAGTCAAGAAGAGACTATGAGCAAAGAAGGAAAAATGGCACAAATGGCCCCGCGACCGAGGTCAATGCCAAAAATGACGCCGCGACTGGCCGGACAGCCGCCACGTGTTCGTTATCGCGCTCGCAGTCTGCGATTGGCTGTTATCGCGCTCACCGGCCGTGACCGAAGCTGTCGTGCTCACTGGCCACGACAGCCGGTCTGACCGGCACGACAGCTCCAGTCGCGGCCGCGACATCCGCACTGCCCACCCGCGACACCCGAGCTGTCGCGCTCGCCGGCCGCGACAGCTCGGTGTCGCGGCCGACGAGCACGATAACGCAATGTGGCGGCTGTCCGTGCTATCGCGGCGACATTTTTGGCATTGCCCCACGAGTGGGGCCATTTTTGGCATTGACCCCGGTCACGGGGCCATTTTTGCCATTTTTCCCAATAACAAGAGTATTGTACAGATGAACTCAACTTCGGACAGGGACGCTATGCCAAGAACTAAACAAGACATCAACGGAAATGCAAATAGAAAAAGAAGGTCTAAAGAAATCATACAATGAAGTGGCCGTGAATATATTTTTACATGATTGAAAATATCTCGGAACACCTCTGTAAAAATTTGCAAATCTTTTGAATGACATTTGGTTTGATTCAAAATTCGAACCTAAAGTCAAAACAAAAGATAAAAAGGAAAAAAGAAAAGAAAAAAAACCCTAACCTAAACCTCTAGCCAGATGATGCTTCGATGACCCTGCGGCTTTGCACCACCACGGTCGCACGCAGTGTGGTCCCAAAAGTGAAACATGCATATGTTAGTCCCAGAACCCGATATAGCGTGAGTATGCATTTTACCAGATCATGCATGCTAGCCCGCCATGGGCGAGCCGTTGGCGGAGCCACTGCGAGGCTGCTTGTCCCTATGTACCATATGCACAAGGCCTTGTGAACCGTATGATTGCCCACCCGGAAGAAATGCACGAAGATCAGGCCATGTCGACGGGAGCTCATGTACGTCAGCGAAAGTTCATCAGTCATCTCTCGATCCCACCGAGGAGAGGCAACGTAAAGCCGAAAGACCGATGCGGCTATTAATCGTGACTCGTCTCGGGCAAATGCTATGGCGGTGCGCCGAGGTTATGAAGGTCATTTCCTAGGAAGCAGTGGTACCTATTTGTCGAGCATTGGTAAACCGCCGATCTTATGATATTCGTGAAACTGTGATACTTGGGGGTAGGGACCTCTAGGGCACAAAGCCAAGAAATCTGACGGCAAGGAAACACTCTTTTTATACAGGTTCGAGCCTCCCTCAGGATAATAACCCTACGTCCTGTTCGTATATATTGATCAGAGAATGTCTTTACAAGGGATATATATGTTGGTGGCTACCCTAGACCTAATCGGAGACTACGATGACTAGTTCCACTGGGCTCGACTTCCTTCGAGGCGGCGGGTCTTCTCGTGGGAATCGCTGGGGCTTCTCTCGCTTCTCAAACCTCCCCTGCCCTATAGGATTGCTGATCCTTTTATAGGGGGGTTCCTCGAGTCGTACCGAACATGGACTTAGGCTCAAGTAGGACTCTGGCTTCCTTAAACATTGGGATTGTTTTCCTAGTTTTAAGGGGATCCTTCCTCCTTACGGGGGGTTACTTTATCTCCTAGGGATCCTTACCGGATACATATTCTTATTCCGATAGTCCAGGGAATCATATACGGATACCTCCTCGTATATGGGATACTATACTATTCATCGTCAAGCCCCCCATCAGTACGTGAAGTGAGGTCATGACTGTTCTGTAGAAATTCTGCCCTTTTCGGGAAGCAACTCCGAGTAGGCGAATTCGTGTACTTTGCTAACAACATCCCGAGTAGGCATTATCTCTACCAAGTAATCGTGATATCCTTGTTGGGAAAAACCTCCGAGTAGTCCAAGGCTTTTTCTGGGCTAGCTTGCCCGAGAAGCATCTTTGGTTTAATCTGATCCGTCAACCACGGACACGCGTTCGCGTGGTAGATTTCTGGGAAACCGAACCGTCATGGCGGAATTTTTGCGTGGTGATGAATAATCCTTCCTTTCTCTGCGCCACTGTACCGCTGACGTTAGGGAAACCGTAGCGCGCTTGTTAATTGCGACGAACAGGAACTCGTAGAACCCGAGCGAGACCGGGAAGGGCCCCAGAATATCAAGGCCCCATGTCGTGAAGGGCCACGAGAAGGGAATTGTCTGCAATGCTTGAGCGAGCTAGTGAATGCGTCTACAGTGAAATTGACACTGACGGCATAGCTTCACTAACTCGCTCGCGTCACGGAGGGCTGTCGGCCAATAGAATCCTTGTCTAAAGGCCTTTCTGACTAGGGTTCGGAAAGATGCATATGCCCCATACACCCCTCCATGGATCTCCTCGAGTAGTTCTTTACCCTGCGTCCGAGTGATACACCTCATGAGCACTCCATGGGCTCCTCGACGATAGAGGGCCCCGTCGCCCGGGGATTACATCCAGGCGCATCGGGCAATCTACTCAGATAGTGCATCGTCCTCAGGTACTGTCCGATCGTGAAAGTACATGTGGATGGGTTCTATCCACGAATCCTCAGGACTGAGGAGAGCTATGAGTCGACCCGTAACTCCCCTTGGAGCGTCAATACCTGGTGACGTCCTTGAACGGCCCTTGGACTCGAAGTCAACCGTCCCTTCGTCCACAGGTTCGCTAGAAGCTATGGACGGCGTCGAAATCCTTTCTGCAAAGGTCCCGGGTGGACATAGAGATCGTGAGGACGCCAGGCGGGCAAGACTATCGGCTCGGTAGTTATCCTTCCTTAGGATGTACCGTACTTCGAGCCCGATGAATTTCTTCTCCAGCTTCCTCACCTCTGCTATTCCTTGGACACTTGTCTCGCTACCAGCTGTGAGTTCCCGCTCACGAGTAGGCGACGGATACCAAGTGCGGAAGCGACTCGGAGACCGGCAAGCAAACCCTCATACTCGGCCACGTTATTCGTGGCCGGGAAGTCAATCTGCAGTGCATACTGCAGGCATTCTCCGGTTGGGGAAGTTAGTTCCAGCATGGGGCTAGTCGGCTGTGGAGTTCATTGAGCCCCTAGCTTAGGACGCCTGTTTTTCCGACTTGAGCGAAGGTCTAGCCCCCCGGTCGTGGCGCTTCTAGATATAATCAACAACTGAAAACGTTAGTCGTAATTTGCTTTTACTGAAACTAACCTTTTGCCTTTTTGCTTGCTTTGTTCGGGACTTAGAGGAGCGATTGGTCCAGTCAGAGCAGGAGTGGGGAACCGACCTCAAGGCGAAGAGGTCTCGAATGGCTGAATGCAGATAGCCTGCTAAACTGACTTAACACTTTTTGATTAGTACTGTGCTTAATCTGTGTGTTTTGTTTTCTGAAAACCTGAACTCTACTGCTTTGTGAATGTTTGTCGGACATGAGAGTTCTCGTAGACTTAGTCGAACTTTGCGTTCACTTTCCTTGACTTAGGCTTATGAGTTATGCCGTATGCCGTTGACTGCGATCAATCAGGCCTTATGTTTAGTCGGATGAAGGTCTCATTGGCTCCTCGTCATTAGTAAATATGATAAGGGGTCTTCGTACAGTCTATCATGGCCATAGCAGCAACTCGAGTTCCCTTGTCGTAGGGATATTGGACGCCAGTTAGTAAGTCCTACGTTTGCCCTGACTACGACAACATTGCACTATATCCGTGATGCCTTCTGCTCAAAGTAGTCGGGGATGCGGATAAGCAAGCGAGTTCTGTTGGCATAGTCATATTCGCACCTTCTCTTCTTCCTTTACTTGTGGTCGGGGAACTTTACTACGGAACCGGGGAGCTTAGTCGACCAGGCCTTAGGTCTGGTCAGGTGGGGGGCTCAGTGGCTTCCCCTGTCACCTGCAGACACATTATGGGGTCTTCCTCGCATCCCTGACGGTTGCAGCGCGGAACCCTTTTCCCTTTGTGCAGGTCGAATCGTTGGTTACATCTATGCGTACGCCAGTTTTGATGCCACATACTTATCCAGCCCCCCGACTGTCTTATTCGAGAAGTTTCTCGGATAGGTAGTCTGCTAAAAACTTGATATTGAAAAAAACTATGAACTGACTGAAATATCATTTACAAGCTACTGTAAGAAAAAACTGCTAAGAAAAACTAGAAGTCAAAAACATCACCTCCTCCTCCCGAGTTGTCGTTGGTTGCTCCAAAGACTCTCGTGCTCTTCTCGTGACCCGCTGAAAAAGCTTATCGAGTGCGCGTGCTAGGCGATAGCGCCCGGAGCGTCGTATCATTGGCTTGTTCGTAGCTTGACAACTTGAGACTGGAGCTGGCGCAACCTGAGACGGAGTGGCAGTCGGAAGGGTGATGACTGTGCGATCTTACCGAAAGTGTTTGCACGAGGAACTCTCTAAGGGGACTCGACTATCTCTTTACTGCTAACTCGAGCAACCTGGATTAGGCGACTTCGCCTGTGGAGCCATTGTCCTGCTGAGGAGAAAGACATTTTTGCCCTGGTTCCGAACTAATCGTAGAACCTGCTCTCTGACTTAGAGGGGGTGTTTTTCGAAGTCATCGCTCGTAGTTGCAGTGGAGGTCTTGCTGACACGGGGGTGCGTGCAACGGCATCAGAGTTTGCTTCCTTACTCGAGAGTTGATGCTTTTCTGCAAGGTCGAAGTGTTGTTCCTCCCGGCGAGACCTGGTCTTGGGATGTCGTTCTTCTCCATCTGATTCCTCTTGTCGGAGAGGGGTCTTCTCTCGGTTGGAGCTATGTGTCACTGACTAGAGTCGAGAGGACTCGGCTTGGGCTTGGGCCTACTGTAGTTCAGCCCCCAGCCATTATAGCCATTGTACTCTGTCGGGTGTCGTCAAATCTGTCGCTGGTGGTTGTGACAGCAGATTGTGCACCTCGGCGAGTCTTCGAGCAGTTCAGGACACATATACCCCCGTCCCTTGAAGGGTTTCATCTGCTGCCGCACGCATATTCCTGTCCCGCGGGGAGTAGCCGTCGGGCTTTGATGTTGTGAGCCCCCATGCTGATCCGGGTCCTCGAGATCTTCCCGATCGTCATGGATCGCGAGAACCACTCGAGAGTTTGGATTAGATGAGGTGTAGTTCCACTCCATCGTGTCTTCCTCATCGGGAGGGATGCTGTGATTGGGATCTTGATCGATTGGTCGATCAGAAGTTGCGGGCGACCGCCTTGGTATTGGGCTGGTTGCTCCTACCTGGGAATCGTCGTGTAACACCAACGTTCCCTCGAAGGCCCTAGCGCACTCGGTTCTGAAGTAATCGACTTCGCAATCCGAGTACTCGCCAATGGTGTATTCTCCAAAATCTACACGGTCAGTCACCGGGTACGGATCCATCAGGCTGAAGTTGTCGTAGAAGCCCTGATCTGAGTACCCGGTGCGTTGCGTGAGAGCGATCGTATCTCCTGCCGAGCCTGCTTCTGCCTCCTCGGGTCGAACCGGGGAGGGACGTGCAGTTGGCGACGTGGACTGATCGCGGCTAGTTGCATATCTTGCCGACTCTGATGCTTCCTTGACGGCTTGAGCCGGAGAGGTCCCCACAGTCGGCGCCATCTGTCGACGATCGGTAAACCGCCAATCTTACGGTATTTGTGGAACTGTGATACTTGGGGGTAGGGACCTCTAGGGCACAAGGCCAAGAGATTTGACGGCAAGAAAACGTCCTTTTTATACAGGTTCAGGCCTCTCTCAGGATAATAACCCTACGTCCTGTTCGTATATATTGATCAGAGAATGTCTTTACAAGGGATATGTATGTTAGTGGCTACCCTAGACCTAATTGGAGACTACGACGACTAGTTCCGCCGGGCTCGACTTCCTTCGAGGTGGCGGGTCTTCTCGTGGGAATCGCTGGGGCTTCTCTCACTTCTCAAATCTCCCCTGCCCTATAGGATTGCTGATCCTTTTATAGAGGGTTCCTCGAGTCATACCGAACATGAACTTAGGCCCGAATAGGACTCTGGTTTCCTTAAACATTGGGATTGTTTTCCTAGTTTTAAGGGGATCCTTCCTCCTTACGGGGGGTTACCTTATCTTCTGGGGATCCTTACCGGATACGTATTCTTATTCCGATAGTCCAAGGAATCATATACGGATACCTCCTCGTATACGGGATACTATACTATTCATCGTCACTATTATTATTTTGTTTTTGAAGGAAAACAGTAGGGCAAAAACTCTATTGCAAATATATGTAAGGGTACTAATGATGAGTAATACCCTATACTGTATGCGAGGCGGTACCCGTATACGTATTTCCTAGGTACCTGGAGTAGGTAACATACCCGCTAGGGATTCTAGGAGATAAGGGGACCTCTCGTAGAGACCCCAAATACCCTTTAAATTAGGAGACTCTATCCCTACGTTTAAGGATTTGCTAGAGTTCGACGCGGAGATAAGTCCATGTCTCCTACGACTCGGGGAACCCCCTATATAAGGACCCGAGGACTCCTCAAGGAAAGACAGGTCTAAAAAATGTTCAACCAAAGGGAGTGAGCTATAGACAAGCAAGAAGCCTTTGAAGATTAATCCCTAGCCTCCACGAGAAGACTCCACTAGCCATTTAGATCTACTCGGAGAAGATCCCGACTAGGTTAGATCTCATTTAGGATAGCCACTAACATCTTCCTTTGTAAACTACTCGAGATTCAATATATATCAACATGACGTAGAGTTATTGTCCCACGGGAGGCCCGAACCTACATAAAAATATTGGCCTGTGTTCCCCGATACTGCTAGACACCGGTTTCAGAGATCCCTACTCTTCAACAAATCTCTCTGTCTCACGATTACCGTAAGATCAACGGATCAACAGTTTACCAATCATCGACGGGTACTATAAAGGAGTGCATTTACAATCAATCAAGGGGGAAGCAAAATTATAAATAAAAAAAAACAAAGCAGTTGCTTCAGCTCAAGAAGGGCATCCAGCAGCTGCTGAAGGTTCGTAGTGGCTAACTGACATATGTACTGCCAGCATAATTCTATTGAGAACAACATTATAGCCAATCATACTATCATCGTGTACCGAGTCAAGTCGTTAAGGTCAAATTAGACAACTCACTTGAACGGATTAAGCATTCTCGCGAATGCGATTGTTATCAAAGGCACATCCTTTATATGACCAAATCGTACGTTTGGGTTTACTTTGCGGACCTCGACACTGTTCCATTCGGCATGTCAGCCTACAATCGTTACGGTGCACCCCTGGAAACCCTGCTCCAAGCGATCGATCTCAAACGCTTATCAGATCCAGAGACTAACAAAATATAGACCCAAACCGTGTTTCCGTTTCCACTGTGCCAGCACCACTAATTTCATGATCTCATCACGACACGAGTATATGATATGATTTGTAGAGTTCATGACTGTTTAGAGATCGAGCTGTGTCAATTCGTGTAAGCGGAAGCCTGCATGACCATTTACTAACCGCCGGCATTCCGACAACCCACAGCTGCACGCCATGGCAAAGTCAACTGGGCTTGTTAATTAGCTCCGCTCCATCGCAGCAACACGTAATTAGTGCCGCGGCCCACCCAATAACAGAATAGCTCGTCCCGAACTGAACTCAGTAAACAAGCCAGACTCGTTGCCTCGCATAGTTCCGTACGGCGCCGCGTCAGCGGACGAGAAGAACGAGCCGACGAGGCCGCTCGCCCACCCGTCCCCGTCCGTGCACCCCGTGGCCAACGACGACGTCGAGGTTCAGGAGGCCGCCGCGGCCATCACCACCACCAAGCGCCTGGGTACCTCCGCAAGCGCCGGACCGTGCTCTGCTGCTGCGGCTGCTGCGTCACCTCCGTGGTGGCCGCCGGGATCGTGGTCCTCGTGCTCGTGCTCACCGTGTTCAAGGTCAAGGATCCCGTCCTCACCATGAACCGCGTCACGCTGGAGGACGTCGGCGGCGACCTCGGCACGGAGCGGCACCCGGTGTCCGTGAACGCCACGCTCAACGCCGACATCTCCATCAGGAACCCGAACGTGGCCTCGTTCAGCTTCGCCCGGAGCGAGACGGACTTCTACTACGGTGGGGAGACGGTCGGCGTGGCGTACGCGCCCGACGGCGAGGTCGGCGCCGACCGGACCGCGCCGATTAACGTCACGCTCGACGTGCTCGCCGAACGTCAACATCACTGACCTCATCTTCGGCCAGGAATACAACCTCACGAGCTACACGGAGATAAACGGGAGGGTGAACGTGCTGAGAATCTACAAGAGGAACCTCAACATCAAGATGAACTGCTCCATCACCTTGGAGGTCAGCGCCTTTAGTTCCGTGCAAAGCAAAAGGACGGACTGCGTTGCCAACGTGAGTTGATCACTTAGCAATGATCGAGCTGGCAGCTAGCTTCATGGATTGATATTCTGTGTTATTTCTGTTTTATTTCCTCCCTCCATTTCTCTGAGTTATCTGTACATTCTTATGTAATTGATACTTGTTTTGAGGTGATTGTCTTGTACCAAGGTGTTCAACTTTATGGAAGGCTATAGGTTATAGCCACAACTAAACAACTTTAGTATTGCTTAGGCCTGTTTTTATCTACTATGACAGGACGAGGCCAAACCTACTAATTCGTTTTCTTGACACTGGTAGGCTAACAACCATGTTCTCCATAGTCCTTTTTCTGACGTCACATATTTTCTACTTTTAACATCTTCATTCATGACTTCTCTTCAGCACAATAACCTTCTTGATTCTAGCTTCACTCTTTTCTTCTTCTTTTTACAAACCCGCTCTTGTTACATCTAGCTAGTGTCAAACAAAATCACAATGAGATTTTAAGATTTAAGAGTACTCTGTGGGAAAAAGGAAAGGAAGTTTAGATTTCTCTGTAGTAGTGTTGGGCATGGGCTTCTTTATGGCCGCATTCAGATTGGACTGGAGGCCTCAATAAATGATCAAACAAAGAAGTTGGATATGAGCCATGGTCCATGGTCACTGGGGAGGTTGAATTACTATGAACACACCCTAGGTTTCACATATATCATTTCTGACAAATAATCCAAGGAACTACACTGAAAGAAAACTGAGGAACAGTGAACTACACTGCTGATCGTACAGTGAACTACTTGCATGATTGCACATGATGCCCTGCACTCCAGTTTCCGTATGCGCGTGGCCCGGTGCACGACGGTAGGCACAGCACCATCCCTGCTGATTGTACATGATACATGATGGGGCACGCGTATTCGGGAGGTAGCAATAGATGAATACTACAGTACACCTGTACACCTCGCCAACATCCTCATCCTGTTCACCATTTCCCCAGCGCGATTATGTCCTCCTGGTACGTATCCATGTACAGGTGCTGCTTGCCTGCTACTGCCTACTGCCCACTGGTCTGCCAATCCAGCACTTCTCCTTCCAGTGACTGCAACCGAACAGTATCAGTAGATAGTCACTCGGTATAATAAACGAAGTAAAACAGCAGCCATGTGTATTTCAGAGTGACTCGCCATGATTCTAGCTCCGCAAATGTGTATGGAACATAAATTTTCAGGCCTTTTTGATTTACAGGATTCTTAAAACACAGAAATATAAAAACTGTAAAAATTTGATATCATGACATGTTTGTATCATGTAGGAATTGAAAATACATGAATAAGTACTAGTTGCATCACAGAAAAAACACAAGAATTTTCTTTAAGGATTTGATGCATGTCATAATTTTCATAGAGACAAAGGAAATTTTCTAAGAGGTTGAACTCAATAAAAAAAAATTCTTTGAAATTGAGTGCAAAGTGATCTATAGGAAAAACTCCCAATGTTTCTAATTCTACAAATTAAACAACTTCTATAAGGGAAAATTCTTAAAAATTAAAACTCTATAAAATTCTTTTGAATCAAAGAGACCATTCTTGATGGATTCTGCCTCAGTCAACCCCTAACAATACTTACCTCATGAGAATTTCTTATAAATAAGGAACGATCAAGAAAAGTTATTAGATAAAAAACACAAGATGAATTCGGAAAATAACCCACAAAATGTTAAATCATTGAACTTAAAAAAAGGTTAAGTAGCTACGAGTCCACACGAATAAGAAAAGGAGCTACAAGAGTTTCTTTCCATAATTATGAAAAACTCCTAATGGTTGTCTCGTATATCTCACCTTTAGAACATACCAAGCATGGCATGAAAAGTTTAATTCAGGATCTCATGAGTATCAATTACTAATGTAGCCATCCATCTACAGCAGGTTTTCAATTTCCAATTATCAAGCTTCTTAGATATCAGAATCAGAAACATAGGTGGCCCATGTGGAACAGAGGAAAATCTCCCTGTTCCTGAGAGAATTAACCTGTTTTCCGTATAATCTCTGAAATTCCTGCACTCTGAACGGGGCCCAAATGATCATCTTAAATTCAATATTGCAATAGCAAGTTAAGACAATAGTAGTTCATTGCTAACAAGACAAAAGGCACAAAATAGTCTTCACAGTAAAACTTTTGCAGGTGGGCATACTATGAAATGGATTAATGTTAAAAGTGCAAATTCTGTGTGGTTAGCCCCACATATATACCTTACTGTGAAGTGAGCTGATTTAGGTCATCCACAATACTTGTTCTTTGCCTTCAAGCGGTGTAGTGGCGGAGCTTGAAGCGAAGTGTTGAGGGGCCTAATCTTGAAAGACACCACATAATTACTTCATAGTAGAGACTAATCTAGTATTATCTTACTTTTAAAGTGGTAAAATTAAGGATCTTATTAAGATTTTTTCTAGGGTTAGAAGGGCCATAGCACATTTTGGTCCTAGAGAGGTTGCGCCTATGCACCGGTACATGCCATTATAGGGAGCAAAGCGTAGTGCCTAACTAATTTTTTGAGTTTGATACATTCTAGGTCCTCGAACTATTTAAGGGGTGTCACGTAGGTCCTCGAACTCTGAAAATCGTCACCTAGGTCCGTGAAGTTTAGTAACTGTACCATCTAGGTCCAAAACGTGTCTGACCCCGTATAACCGGCCACGTGGCGCCGTTTTCCGTTGCCACGTCGGACAGGGGGTAACGGCCGTTGACTACCAGCAGCTCCCCCTCAAGCCACCGGTGGCCTGCCCCTTGCCTCTCCCGCGCCTGCCCGCGCCGCCCCTCCGCACCGCCTCCCCAGGCCGAGCCTCCCCGTCGCCGGCTCCCCTTGCCGCGCCTCCCCCCCTGCGGCTCACCCACCGCCGCCGCCTCCTTTGGAGCTCCCCGCCGCTCCAAGCCCGCCGCCGGCCACCCCTCCCCGAGCCCGCCGGCCGCCCTCCGCTCGCCGCCAAGCGCCGCCCCTCCGCACCGCCTCCCCAGGCCGAGCCTCCCCGTCGCCGGCTCCCCTTGCCGCTAGGCGAGCTCCTTCACCGAGTACCCGCGGCGGAAGAAGAGGGAGAGGAGGGAGAGCAGGAGGAGGAGGAACACCGGCGGGAGGTGGCGGCGCTTCATCTGCCGCCGAGCGACATGGCGAGCGCGCCGGCCATGAGGATGGTGGTCATGGAGGCGAGCGTGGAGCAGCCGAAGGGGTACAGCGGCCTGTCGGGGTGGGAGGAAAACAGAGGAGGGGCAGCGGGGAGAGCAGCCGCCGGCGACGGAGCTCAAATCCGTCGCCGGTGAGGCTTGCCGGCGGCGATTGGTAGCTCGGGGAGGACCCTAGGGACTCGGGGATCTCGTTTTTGGAGAAGATGGGGGGAGGTTCCCGTGGAAGAATGGCTCGGCATCGGTGAGGAGGAAAAGGGGATGGGATGGCCGCCGGCGGCGGGGTGAAATTGCCCGCCGGCGAGGACCTCCGGTTGCAATTGGACCTCCCCTTGCCGCGCCTCCCCCCCCTGCGGCTCACCCACCGCCGCCGCCTCCTTTGGAGCTCCCCGCCGCTCCAAGCCCGCCGCCGGCCACCCCTCCCTGAGCCCGCCGGCCGCCCTCCGCTCGCCGCCAAGCTGCGGCACCCTCTGCTCCGCCCCTCCGTAGCTCGGGAAGATCGGAGGAAGCAGCGCCGCCGACCTCCTCCCGTTGCCGAGCAAGCACCGGCGGGACTCATCTCCGACCCGGCGGCGGGCTTGGAGCGGCAGGGAGCTCCAAAGGAGGCGGCGGCGGTGGGTGAGCCGCAGGGGGGGAGGCGCGGCAAGGGGAGCCGGCGACGGGGAGGCTCGGCCTGGGGAGGCGGTGCGGAGGGGCGGCGCGGGCAGGCGCGGGAGAGGCAAGGGGCAGGCCACCGGTGGCTTGAGGGGGAGCTGCTGGTGGTCAACGGCCGTTACGCCCTGTCCGACGTGGCAACGGAAAACGGCGCCAGCTGGCCGGTCATACGGGGTCGGGCGCGTTTTGGACCTAGATGGTCCACTTAATGCACTTCACGGACCTAGGTGACGATTTTCAGAGTTCGAGGATCTACGTGACACCCCTCAAATAGTTCGAGGACCTAGAATGTATCAAACTCTAATTTTTTTGGCACCGGTGGTTATACATGCACCTAGCGCAAACACAAAGCAAATGACAGGCTCACTTGTAAGTGAAACGGTAGAGGGAGAGAGGGAGAGGGTATGGTGGGAGAAGAAAATGATTATTCTATTTAATTGTATGTCCCACCTAACAGTCAACACTCGACCTAAACACTCTGTGAGGAAAAGAGTTCTAGTACCTGTTAGCAGTGAGATGATTAATTTGGCACCTTCGACACTATCAAGCACAGTAAGTTCAAGTGACACCAAGATATGGTGACTAGCCAACAGACGTACGCTAAGAGAACGCAATTGATATGTGTACCAAAAGTAATTATGACATTGGGAGAAACATCAAATACAGTTGGTTAACATTTAAAACAAAATGACTTTTCTTTCAATCTGCTAACTGTGCTTGAAGGAGAATCAATCCATAAGACTATGAGGCCATTATTAGTTAGGTAAACATTCAAATCTTCAATTAGGCACTAAATAGCGGTAGGTTCCAACTTTTTACTACTTCGTTCGATGCAACTTGACAGAGTGTCCATATCTAAATTCCCTTTTTCAAGGCCCAAGACCAGGAACAACATGCCAGAATGAGTAGTTCTGAATGCAATGTTACATATTGTTCAGATTCTAAAATGACTTACGTTATGATACGAAAGGAGTAATCCTGCTAGTGCTAAGCATAACATAGAATCCCATGGCCATGTAGCCAGAGGTTCGTAGGCAAATGAAGTGTTTTTGGACATAGCAATCAACATTCATTCAACATCCAACTCACCAACCATCCAAAGCTAAACGTCTACTGGACCCTGAAAATTCCTATACTGATAAAGGGGTGTAATGAAGAATGCTATCATTTAGCTTGCAATTATAGTGATGTAATTGCATATACGGAGGAAAATACACAAGCGAGCACAGGTGCATATGCCTGCGTTATGAATATTGTTTTGTCCATTTTGAATTTTTTTTGAAAAAATTCACAAATGTGTATTGTTTAAAAGTATGAGCACCGACAAAGAATTGTGACAAAATATACTCATCTTTTAACTGTAAAAAAAGTCAAATTTGTGCGCACATTGCTGCTACGTTTTGGCCAATTTTTTGTATGCTTTTTTTACAGATATAACACAAGCATATTTTGGCACAAATTTTTGCTAGTGCTCATACCTTTATACATACATAATTGTGAATTTCTTTAAAAAAATCGAAATGTGCACATACCTGCAGATGGGTGCATATGCCAAAATTCCGCACTTGTTTTACTTGACAGTTTGACACACACCAAACTCCAGCATGAAACGAAAAGGTTTTTTTAACGCTCTTTGTTACAACAGTACAAAAAAATGTTATACAAACGCATTTTATTCGTTGATATGAGTAACCAATATATACCGACCCAGCCACCAATCTAACTCATATAATTAAGCAAGCACCTCATGATCACAATGAAAAAAGCAATGAAAAGCTGTGAAGCAAATATCTAACTTTCGACCTATGATCTTGCCATTGTAGCAACAGCAAGTACTAATTATACCGTTTCAAAATAAAGCACTCTGCAATAGAAATCAGCAACAGCGTATTTACACTTTACAACTATGCCTTACTCCAACATCTACTTCTACATTACAAAATTTACTCCAAATAATAGTAACATCTACTTCTACATTACAAAATTTACTCCAAATAATAGTAATATGAACCAAACAATTCTTTGCATATCCTAAGCACACCACCAGCCAAATTAGCTCCTAAAAAGCCCTCCAGAGTCCTGACCAATCAAGCAATCGACAACTTTACAACATCCTTAAACGAAAAAAAGAAGAAGATAAAAGGAGTACCAATAAAGAGCAACGTGGTGCACCAATGTGTCCTGTCACCTGCTGCGCCTTCGGTCAGCGGAGTATCGCGAGAGCGGGACGAGCTCCGACTGTGGCGTTGCGAGCGGCGTGGCGACGGGCGTGGGGATGGGCGATGACCTGCACACGGGGCACGACGCGCTCCGGCGCAGCCAGGCGTCGAGGCACATGACGTGGAACCTGTGCCTGCACTCGGGCATCAAGCGCAGCATCTCGCCGTCCCTGTACTCGCAGAGGCAGATCGAGCACATGGCGTCGACCTCGGCGCCTGCCCCGGCGGCGCTGCAGAAAGGGACCTTGGTGTACGACGCGATGGAGGCGGGGTCGAGGCCGACGGGGGACGAGGCAGCCGCGGCGGCCGAGGAGTAAGCGTCGGGGGACTCGGACCCCTCGGCGACGAAGAGCACGCGCGGGACGGTGATGGAGAGGTGGCTGGAGGTGGAGGCTGGCGTGATGGCGCCGGAGAAGTGACCGCCCCCGGCCCCGCCTCCACGGCGGAAGCAGAAGTAGGACGCGAGCAGGAGTGACGCGAGGAGGACGAGGAAGCCGAGCGCGATGGCGATGGAGTAGCCGAGGCCGAGCGTGGTGAGCGAGGAGAGGAGCGAGGGGGACGACATGGTGGCGGTTGCGGCGGCGACGGCCGAGACGATCTTCCAGTGGCGAAGTGGTGGAATGGCATTGGCGATGCGCGCGTGTGGGTGGGGTGGAGGGGGAGTAAATGTGGATGGTGGCGTGGTGATTTTTCCCTCCCTTTCTCGTCCCGTCGCGGGGTCTAGATCTGGTGGTGGTGGGTGTGGCGCCAGCGGCTGCATTTATTGCCGGGGAAGGGGGACGGACCGAGGAGTAATGGCGGGGTGGCGATGCTCTGCTCGGCTCGGCTGCGGTGCTAGGCAGAGTGGGGGTGCTCCTTTCATGTAGGGGCGGATTTACCGTACCTCCGTTCTGGACATGTGTTTGGGCTTCCCGGCGGCGCTCCATACAGCTCCGATGACCTTCAATGGTGACCATAGATGCTGGAACAGTAATTTCGTTGGGGAAGATGACGCTCTTGCTCCAAGACCAAGTGTGATGATTTGGGTCATAGTTTTGCTTCCTGGCCGTACCCTGCTGCCTCTCACGATTCCTCTTGGACCTTACTTCTTCTTGGGCCGTGCCCTTCCCCCTCACAGCCTCTTGCTTGCGCCATAGTGCCCAGGTTGTAGAAATCAGCTAGCTCCGCCACTGCTTTGGTGTGGACCGGTGATGAAGCTCTACAGCCTTGTCGTTAGTTGACATGCTAGGGATTTCTCCGTGATTCTTCTCTCCTGAATCTGGCGACTTTATCGATGGTGAGCAGAAAGGTATAAGTTTTTGTTCCGTCAGTATTGGTTGTTTTCTTTTCACCTTTCATGTTTTTTCAGAGAAGCGTCTATCTCTAAATCAATTGAAATTTTATTATTTATAAGTCGACTATTTTGGACATTAATTCTTTAGCTAACAGTTAATTAGATAGTTGTATATTTTAAAAAGAAAAATTTATTTAAAACTTTAAACTTTAATGCATGGTCTGAGTTGAACCCCAAACTTCCAATCCCTAGATCTAGGACCCTGAACATTCGAATCCCAGGCATTTAGTCGATATGCATGTTTAGTACACTGGGTAAAGGGAGGATCCTGACCTTGTCCACTTCTTTTTCATTGACATGTTGAAAGTTGAAGAATAGAGGAAAGTTGAAGGAATGCCAACGATCACAGGAATGGAATCTCAGGAGGTCAAGGAGGCTAGGGCTCGCTACGGGACGGGCGGCAGCGACCTGTGTTGCAACCATGGGAGGACTAAGTGAGAGAGAGAGAGAGAGAGATGGGCTAATGTGGCTCATGCGTGGCGAAGGTTATCCGCGGTGTTGGCATGGCGCACGCGACAACGATGATAGAGTGACGGGGAGGCTAAGCTAACATGTGCACGAGTACTAGCGGAGGGATGTTAGGCTAAGGATGACGATGTCATGCAGGATGGGACTGTGTAGGCATGCTTGTGGCAGTGCACCATGGTGACGACAGTGGCACATAAGTGGAGGTGACGACAGAGAGGAAGGGGGAGAGAACTAGCGTGGGCATCTAAACGAGCACGAGGAGGCAGACCTAACCGAGAGATGGAGCAAATGAGCACTGAGTGAGGTGATGGCCTATGACTGTAGCAGCACCAACAGCATGGAAGACGGTGTGATCTGGTTGGGAAGCGGCCAAATTCGAGGTGCTAGCTAGCAGATTGTGCTCCTCCAAGCTGGTAGTGTCTTGCGCCGCTCCTGGACTCCATAAGCGCTTGCTCAAGAGTCGGGCGGTGTAGCAAGGATTTGCTGCCAACACTGCTCACGCAGAAAGTACGGGATGAACACAATCTTGGTGCATCAAAACAAGCAACATGGTATCAGGGTTCAAAATACCTGGGATTACAAAGTTCAGGGTCTTGAATTCAAGAATTAGGAGTTCGGGGTTCAAGTCAGACCACACATCAAAGTTTAGGGTTTTAAATAGACTTTTTTCTTTTAAAAATTGTGTACACCTCTACATTTAGAGATATGCAACTGGGTAGTTGCACGTTTCTAGACCTAGAGTTGCACAAACTTTTTTATCTAACTGTAAACTTAATGACGCACAACTCGGTCGACTAAAAAATAACAATGTCTTAAACGACTGAGAAATAGTAAATTCAGTTCTTCTCCTCTCGCTCCGAAAACTTCACCAATAGTGGTCGGACGGGACCACCTCTTTGAAAATCAACTTCATGTATCCTTTTGTGAAAAGTCGATTTTACAACTCTGAAATTTTGCCCAAGTCCATATATCAACCATGAACTCTCAAACGGTCCAATTTGGATCTCAACTCTTAGAAAGCTCAATTTTCACCTCTGGATAGTTTTCACCCCGGATTTTGCTGACGTGGCACCACATGTTCACACATATGTCGGCCCAGTCAGCATTCAAAATCGGATAATTTAGGAAAAAAGACAAGAAAAAATATATAAATCAGGCAAAATATAAGAAATTAGAAATATAATGCTAACCAAGGAATTCAAGAAACAAACTTAAAAGTATTAAAAATCACAAATATTTAAGATTTTCTTCCTGATTTTTTCTAAATTATCTATTTTTTTGGAATTTTTCTGACTTGTTTTCATTTTTTCATTTTCTCAAAAATTTCCTTGTTCCTAATTCTTCTTTTTTAAATTTTTTTGTTATTTCCTCTTATTTTTCTCTTCTAAATATGATGACCAGGTTAACACATGTGCAAACATGTGGCGCATCGTCAATAAAAATAGGGTTGAAAACCACCTATGGATAAAAGTTGAAGGTTTTAAGAGTTCAGGGTCTCAATTGGACCATTTGAGAATTTGAAGCTAAAATATAAAGTTGAGTAAAAGCTCAGGACTATAAAAAATAGACTTTTCTCTATATTCTTCTCCGTGCGTTTATTTGATTTCTTACATGGATCATTTGATGCTTAATCATTGATTGGCCACCTCACTCACATTATGCTCGGTTGCTTGCCCCAAAGATACCATTGACCACTCCAAGTGGAGGAGTGCGTATGAATGCCAACTACATTCTACAGTCCTGGTCGCGGAAATCATTAACCAAATCATTTTTAGATGTATGACTTTCTGTCTCGACTTGCATATGCTTACCCAAATCCATTAGACTGAGGCCCTGTTTGTTTGGGCTTTTTCTGGCTTCTGAACTTTGGCTTCGAAGCCAGAAAAGCACCTATTTAGGTGCTTTTGGCTTTTGGCTTCGAAAAGTCTGAAACAACTTAAGCCAGAAAAGCATCTATTTACCTGCTTTTGGCTTTTGGCTTCAAAAAGCCTGAAATAACTTTTAAAGTTGTTTCAGGCTTTTCGAAGCCAAAAGCCAAAAGCACCTAAATATGTGCTTTTCTGGCTTCGAAGCCAAAGCGCAGAAGCCAGAAAAAGCCCAAACAAACAGGGCCTGAGTCACGAGAGTGAATTTCCAGCTTGAGGCTCATTGGAGATTATCCTAAACTCTCACGCCTATGGAGAGAAGAAACAGATGGAAATCCACTGTGCACTCTTCCGTGGCATTGTATTTCAACATTTGGATGCTTTTCAGGGACTTTGTAGTACCGCTTATGTTTCTGTCACCAAATTAATTTGTAAGTTCGCGGACAATACATGTTGCCCTCTATATGACAAAGTAGCCTATGTACGCCCTTTCTCTCCTAAATGTACGCGTCTATTTTTATTTTGTAATTTTGGAGTTTTTAAAATATTAGCATGTCCATAAAATCTACAAAAATCGAAATAACCTGTAGTACAGCTGTAGTTGAGTTATATCGACATCTCGCCCAAAAAGTTACTGTATGTAGAGATAGGGGCGGAACTAAAAAAAATAACCCGGGTGAACATCTTTGACAAGTATATAACACCATATATAATTTTCAACCAGCAATGTAGTAATAGTATTGGGTTTGGCAACTCTTTAAGTTTGACATAACGAACGTCAATGTACAATAACAAAGTATCCATCAGTTGCTTACCAAAGTGTAAGAAACTAAGCACAAAACTATTTGCAAATTGCTAAATAGTAGGAAAACAACTTCTCCTGCACGTTATAGTGAAAAAGGAATTGAATGCAGTGCAGAAGACCGCAAAGGCTTGCTGTTCCTGTGGTTCATGCCATGCCTCCATGTTGAAGACCTGAAGCTGAAACTGAAAAAAGTACGAGAAAAAATTCCGAAATTCCAAAAAATTCGCCGTTGCCGGGGATCGAACCCGGGTCACCCGCGTGACAGGCGGGAATACTCACCACTATACTACAACGACTGTGATGTCAGAAGTACATAAATATATAATTATCTGTCAAAGGTTTGATGATCCAAGGTGCCGTAGCTGTCCTCCGAATCGCCCGCTTGGGATCCGCACATCCCAACAGCATATTCCCAGCTTCCACCGTTGGCTTTACTACTGGGTCGTTATCAGCTTCCGCCTCAGTGCCCCTCGCTATGTTCAGTTGCTACGATAGTCCGACCACTCCATTCTCTTCTCCACTGCAGGTCTGTCTGCAGCCTGCAGGTGCAGCTTGAAGGTAGCCTCTTCTTGTATTTACTTGTGAGTAATCTAATCTCTCTTGTTCCTCTCCCTGGTTTCTACTTCGTAATGTAAGTTGGTGTAGTTTCATCACTCTCCTTTGCTTAGGTAAACTCAGTCTGTGTTACTGTGTAGTTTCATGGGGACTCAGGTTTGCTGGTGCTAGGGGAAGTAAATTCAGAGTGCGAGCGCTAGACGCCTTGACCAAATCTGATTACTTTGTAAATTTGGTGCCTTACGTACTCCAAGAGTATAAACGTACGTTCGAGTTAATCATGTAGACAAACATGCATCAGAGGTTTGTACGGCGGAAGATTAGCATTGAGATTTATCGGTCGCTGATAGGAATTTAGGAGATTTTAAGGATGGCGCACCAGGGAGATAGGCTGCTGGTAGAAGTGTTTTCCTTAAAGCATTTTTCTTATAAAGCAACAGTATATTTTGCAACGAACGAGCTCCGGCCTACGCAGGCCTCAGTGTTGGAGTGAATTTAGTACAGGCACTATAAAGGCTTAAAGCCACGTTAAGGCCCATTCGGAATATAGAAATCCTACCAAAATACTCCTATCAAGCTTCTGCCTTAACACAGCATAGTCATTCACTGGAGATTTCTTTTAGTTGTCATTTACCCAGTTGTTTGATCATTTTTCTAGCGGTTGCTTGTCTTATTTTTCAAGAGGCACCAGGTGACACAAGATGATTTTGTAGAAAATTACTAATTACTGATGGTTTCTCTTTGCATTGGGCTGGTTTATAGGGTGATTTATTCGTTGAGTGTCGGGTCGACATCTTTGCTGTTTTGGCCCTAATGAGCCTGGATCTAGCTTAAATTCTTGGCTTCGTAGGCGTCGACTTGTAAGTATCCCTAACTCCCTACATAGGGAGTATCTAACATATCTTTCTTTGGTAATTTTTGTAAAACCTCCTGCTCCTTTTAGAATATATCTACCAATGGAGATTATCATGCAAAAGATGATGCATTAGCTCTTTTTTCTTTCTACATAGAGGTAATTATATTGTGGATTACCCGCAAAAAAAATTATATTGTGGATCATGTGTTTGTTAGTACATTGTCAGGTCGAACAAAATTTTAAAATATTCACCACACCAGTACACCACATCATATATTTGTCTCAACTGGTCGGTTGTTGTGAGAGTTTTTCATTGCTAAATGTTGTGTGATATGGTAACACTTATCAGGGAGCATTTCGTCAATGCGACTACAAACACACATGAGTATTTTATAAACCACTGGCAAGAGCCCTTTATATTTTATAGTATCCCACTGCACAGGCACAAATTTATTTTTTCTATGCTACTAGCCTGAGCGTCTATTAGTTTTCTCAGATGATTTCTTAATCAGATATAAAAATATCAATCTGTCATTTTATGCAAATATACTAGTCCTATAACGAATTTGCCCTTCTAAAAAATTAAGAAAAAATACACTTTTAGCCCCCTCTCAGCGCTCAATACCAAAAATAACCCCTCATTACAGGCAAAGCCAAAAAGGACACCGACGTCTGCTCATACCTCGACACGTGTCACGTACTGCAGCTCCCACCCACGCCATACTCCTACCGTAGGTCCGGCCCGCGGCCCGCGCGTGGGGCCGCGAACCCCGACTGCAGCGCGCCCCATCCGCGCCACCGAGCCTGCCGCGGGTGGGGCCTGCGGCACCCCACCTGCCGCAGCTCAGGCCTGCGGGACGTGAGCCAGCTCAGGCCTCCGTTAACTAGCCATTTTTGAGTCAGTCTAAATAACACTCTCTACATTGTGCGCATTGGCAAGGAGAGGAGGTAAGCTAGCTGAGCATGCATGCATGCATCAGGCATGTATTCGCGTGTAGGCCTAGAACCGCAGCGCCAAAGTTGTCAAAATAAATTAATAGCCAGCATTGTCTACAAAGTCAGCTCACGTCCTGCAGGCCTGAGCTGCGGCAGGTGGGTGCCGTAGGCCCCACCTGCGGCAGGCTCGGTGGCGCGGATGGGGCGCGCTGCAGTCGGGGTTCGTGGCCCCACGCGCGGGCCGCGGGCCGGACCTGCGGTAGGAGTATGGTACGGGTGGGAGTTGCGGTACGTGACATGTGTCGAGGTATGAGTGGATGTCGGTGTCTTTTTTGATTTTGCCTGTAATGAGAAGCTATTTTTAGCATTGAGCGAGGGGGCTAAAAGTGTATTTTTTTCGAAAATTAATCGATGAATGGATGTGCATCTGCTCCACGAAGGGACCTTAGCCACCAAGTATAGACTTCTCCAAGTCATCCCACCCAAACACCAGAAACTTCTACCAGAAACACGACCATCTCTCCTCGACTCCTCCTTTCCCTTCGACTGCTGTCCGCCGACGGATGTCAAGCCGCGGGTCCACGTGTCACCCCGCCGCTCAGAGCATCCTCGCGATCTCCACCGGCTGACGTACCCGTGGGCCCGCGACGACGACGCCTCCCTGTCCGCGTCTTTAAGCTTAACCCCTAAGTACAGCCCTCTCCCGTCTACCCACACCCGCACCCCCTCATCTCACTGTCACTGGGCCCGGATGTGTACTCGGGGTATTAATTCTCCGGTAAGGAATAGGGTAAGCGGGATCCAATTTTCGGGGCACAGCTGCCACCGCGCGGACAATGTTCGAACTACTTTGTTCTCACACAAATGGACGGCCTAGATCGCATCGCGCGTCGTATAAAGCGACCTTGGCCGGCTACGCGCACCCGGAAATCTCTGTGTGAGCAGTAGCGAAGGAAAAAAAAGCGACCAGAAGAAGCTTGGGATTTCTTAGAGCCGAAGCGTCGGAGAAGAAGAGAGCAGAGAGAGAGAGAGGGGTAGGGAGAGCATGGCGGAGCCCAAGGAAGAGTCGGAGTCGGTGATGGAGAAGATCTCCCACAAGCTGCACGGCGGCGGGGCCTCCTCCTCGTCGTCCTCGGACTCGGACGACGAGAAGAAGGGGTCCTCCTCGTCGGCGTCGGCGGAGGCCATGAAGGCCAAGATCTACCGCCTCTTTGGCCGCGAGAGGCCCGTCCACTCCGTCCTCGGCGGTGGCAAGCGTAAGCCTCCGAGCTTCATCCCAGATTCGGAAGTGATAGTGGTTTTGTTGTAGATCCCATTCGGTCTGATCGTGTTTCGTCTCGCTTGTTGTAGTTTGAAGTGTTATTACTTTACCGCTTCTTAGTAGCTAGGTCTACGATGAGATAATCGTTCCGCTACGTGGTTTTAGCATCTACGGCATATTAGCTTGTAGCTAATGTTTTGGAGGGTTTAGCGTTCGTTCCTGCGCAATAAACTAGATATTAGGTTGTTTAATTTGATTGATACGACGGTTAAACGGCGGCACCGTTTGTCGTTGCTCTAGAATCCTAAGATGCTCTATTCGATCTGGTCCTTGGAACAGATCTGGAATGCTTAGTCGTCTAAATGTTTGTTCGGGTGTTTGGCCTGATGTGATCATTTACAAAAAAATAATTGCCTGCAGCTGCTGATCTTGTTCTATGGAGGAACAAGAAGATCTCCGGCGGGGTGCTCGCCGGCGCTACGGCCATCTGGATCCTGTTCGAGGTCATGGAGTACCATCTGCTCACCTTGCTGTGTCACTGCCTCATCCTCTCCCTGGCCATCCTATTCCTCTGGTCCAACGCCTGCACTTTCATCAACAAGTGAGCTTCTATGGTTTCTCACTTTCAAATGAAATTGATTGAACTTATTGGAGACCTGTTGCTGTTGATTGTGGTGCGGTCTTCCCTTACTGGCTGTTTGAATGTATTGTATGTTTACCATTTTGTCCTAATTCATGGTATTGATGGCTAGGTCTCCCCCAAACATTCCTGAGGTGAAAATTCCAGAGGACGTGACTGTAAACATTGCACTCTCTCTGAGATATGAGATGAACCGGGGCTTCGCCACCTTGAGAGAGATTGGTCATGGTCGTGATCTGAAGAAATTCCTAATTGTATGTTGGCTGTCTCTTCAGTTTGGCCGCGTAATGTTGGGCATTTTCTTGATTACCTGCTGATGAGCATGCAATTGTTCTTTGTATTCTCAGGTGATTGCAGGTCTCTGGGTTCTTTCAGTTGTTGGGAGCTGCTGCAACTTTTTGACTTTGTCATATATAGGTAATGATCGCTTGTGCTGCAGGAACCAATTCATCGCTACTCAGTAATTTTGATGCAAGCTATAAATGACAATTCCTTGTTTTTCTGAGTGCAGTCTTTGTGGTGCTGTATACTGTGCCAGTTCTATATGAGAAATATGACGACAAGGTTGATGCTTTTGGTGAGAAGGCCATGATTGAACTAAAGAAATATTATGCCATCTTCGATGAGAAGTGCCTGTCAAAGATTCCAAAGGGTCCTCTGAAAAATAAGAAGCACTAGAGCGGTAGAAGTTACCTGCAATGAATTAGCCTCTGTGTTAATCTCAACTTGTCACCTCCCATTTTGAAGGATGGTTCTGTGTTTTGCCTGTCTCTAGTTAATACTTCATAATACATACCGTTATGGGCAGTTCTAGCATGCTGATAATTGTGATGTGGTGATCTTTTGTGAGGGGGAGTCATGTCAGCTGAAAACTGTTGATCTTTTTTTATTTATTTTTAATTTCGACTTTCAGCATGGTTACTCTATCTGGGAGCCAGAAATATATTATGGCATTGTCAATGTCCAAGTGAACTTTGTGATATGCTGTTCTGTGGCTTATATATTATCCATGCATAGCTTTTAGTTTTATTTCTTTCATTTAGTAATGTGTGCGCACGCGTGTTGATTGGGCAAGCAGATGGCATGTGCACGTACACAGATACACATGGGTATTTTCTTTGTTTTCCAATTTTTGAGCTACATGTGTTTTTAGGCATGTGCTTGTGTGTGTTTGCAGGTATGATTGCTAGTAGGTGTGCCGTGTGCGCGTGTTGCAACAGGTTGCCAATTTACCATGCTTTCATTCAGGACCATTGCTTATTTGAGCCATGCCCCTGTTACAAACTTGCTTATATATATATCAACAGCACTCACAAACTGTCCTTGTTATTTATATGAAATTATTGTTGTAATATGCGTAAAATTGACCACCTACCCTAATAGCTTGATGTTTTGGCTGAGCGGATACTAAATCCACAAGAAGCATTAAGGGCCCCACAGCATAGTACTGTGTCACATATCAGGCTAAATCAAGCGACATGAGAGAGTTGTGCGATAACTAGATCGCCCAAACTTGGCCTTATAGTTTAAGCTCAGTTCAGTATGTCGGTGCAAGATCTTTTTTCCTTCTTCGTATTTGATCACACTACAGGCTCCCCTTTTGAGGTTCGCCGTGTTCTTTCAGATCTTGGTGATGCTGCTGGGAGAGAGAACGATCACAGCGATGCAGATACAGAATTTGCTAAGGTATGGTGAAGGTTTTGTCATTTGAGCTACAGTGCACGATTATTTCTTCATCCGTTTGAAGCATTCAACAATATAAAATGACCTTTACAATTTTATTTGTCATTTATAGAAAATACCAACGACCTGGTTTACAAGCATATCATTTATTTAGAACCTGAGATCTGGCCACACGATACTACAAGATTTGAACTTTTAGCTATCCACCTGAAAGTTAATACAATGAGATTGCTTTTCACTGTTTCATGGAATAGTTAAGCAAATAACATCAACCCATATTACTCTTTGAGCTACTGCAATCAATCAAGGAGATGTTAGTTTGGAAAATGACGAGTTAACAGGTGGATTGAATACGGCTCTTCGAATTTCTAACAGGAATCATCAGATTAAACATTATGGCTGCCTTTGGAGTTCGGAGTACTGGCTATAGAATTCGTGATTCTTTTTAGATAATGGAAGGAGTCCTCCCGGCTTCTGCATCTAAAAGATGTATGCAGCCAAAGAATTCCTGATTGAGAACTTGTGAGTTGGATATTTCTAGTCGAATTGTGAACGATTCACTTGTTTGATAATTCCATGTGAATATACTATGTTACAACATTCTTTCAAGATTGTAAAAAGTCCATCATAACTAAATGCGCTTGCAATTTGCTGGGCATCTCTCTGGGAAAGGGTGCCCGGAAGTAGGTTTAGAATTGTCGTTCCTTTAGGAATGATGCCTGTAGTTTCATTACCATTTTGATTAGGTCTAAAACGAACACCAGCTCCCTCCTCCCTAACAGTATTTTCCTAACATGGTTTTAAGACATTAATTGTTAGCCGAGGCAGCATGTGTGAGGGATATAAGCAAATCCCAAATACTTTTCTTATCAATGCTTTTGATACAGTTCGCCATTTTTGCTAGTTACCAATATAATAGATTACTTTACTCCATGTGATTTTGGAGAATGCTGGTTTCGTCTTGCATTGTTTTCTGTACATTGGAATAAAACGTAGTTAATTATCCTAAAATAACTTGATTTAGTCTGCAAGAAAACTGAATTTATCTCATATACAATTCCAACCATCAAGATTATGTGTACTTCCCTGGGGTACCTTGTCTCGAAGAAGCTCCTTGGATCCTTGGCTGATATGTAACCCTCTATTCCTAGTTCCACTAAAAACTGTGTATATGCTACTTCAAGGTTAGGTATTGACCGGTGAACGTTTGATTAGTTATGTACTGTTTGCATCCTTCTCATTTATTACTTTGGGGATAAAGTAGAAACCTCCATTAATCTGCAGGCCATTGACCTGAAGTTTCATGTTCCTGAAGAATACTTCGGTTCCTAGGCGTTCACTGTGACCAGTTACATTAGGCGGTGAATTAAATGGTTTACCAATTACCATAGGTCGGTGTCTTTTTGTTCGGAATCTGTGAACATAGTTATGTTGATGTGCAAATCTAGCACAATAGCGCTGTTTAAACCGGCTATAATGTCCCCAAAGTACACTGGTTGCTACAGTTTCTACTTAGGGCTTATTTAGATTGGAAGATTTTTGTAGAATTTTAATTCATAGAAATTTTTTCTATGGAGGCTCTTTGACCAAAATTTCTATGATTGCATTCTTATACCCCAATTTCATAGGATTTCAAGCAAGAGGTTCTAAATTTTTCTTTGTGTCTTACATGTATCTTCTCTCTCTTTAAATTCCTGTAAAATTCTTTGTAGCATTCAAAGATACATCTTTGTAAATTCCTACGTTTTGGGCTCTTGTAGGATTTGTGAAGTCGTGACGTCTTAATCCTACATTTTTTTCTATTTCTACGTTTTTAAAATCCTTTGTTCCAAAGAGGCCTTTAGGGTATTTTCCTGTGTACGGATTTCAGTTTAATTAGTACCGAGATACTGGAGCGCTACTGGCTTTGGACTGAAGGTGTATCGATGTTTCCTTGCCCGTGGGGACTCGGAGTGGTCGGTTACTATTTCCATGTCCCTGTGGCTAGTGAGACCATGGTGTGATCAGAGTAGGATAGATAGATACATCGATAATGGCTCAGTTCTTTTCGGCTTCTCCAGGGGCTTCTCCCAGAAGCTGCCCCCTCCTAGCTTCTCCCAGAAGCCGCCCGCTCAAATTCGTCGAGACTTCTAATTTAGACATACCATGACTAGTTTAGAAACCCCGACGAATTTGAGGGGGCGGCTTCTGGGAGAAGCTGGGAGAGGGCAGCTTCTGGAAAAAGCCCCTGGAGAAGCCGAAAAGAACTGGGCCAATGAATTGCAACACGGATGCCATTTCCTGGCAATCGGGCATTTGGAAATTGGAATGCTGCTTGCTTCTACAAATTGTGGCTCCAATGCTGCTTGAAAAGAGAACCAAGACGTAGAATTCGACAAATGCTGTCTCCCAGTAACTCGTATAGTTGCCACCAGTGTCAAATGCGGTTTCATGTCCCTCGTTCCTCGTGTCCCTAAAGACACCGTTTATCCCATGGAAGTATTAAGATATATATGCTGGTTCTTGTCTCACTCAGCTTTCACTAGTGGGCAAGTCTGCCTCACAAAATGACAGGAAACAACCGTGTGGGAGCCCCTTGACCCCCGAAATACCGAATGTCAGAATATGTTCCGGTTGCTGTTCATCGAATCAAAATTCTCGAGGATTATCGGCACATGCAGGAAGGAAATGCAAAAGAAGCCCGTGTGTTCTTCCACGATGCTCATTATACGGATGTAGCACTGTAGTCTGCAGACCACCCGAGAATTATCAGGCTTAGCGCATCTCCAAATCAACATTGCCCACCGGACACGAACAGGTTTGGATCCCCACCTCCTTCCAGCCTTTTCTCTCCACACCCATCGCGACAAACAACACAAGCGTAACGATCTTCCAATATCTTCCTGGTACTTATACAGAACAAACATGGCTTATATTCGCCACCGGGAATGAGCAGAGCCAGCAACGGCATCGACAAGGTCACCATCGACGTAACGCTGTCCCCGAACGCCGTGCTCCCCGGCTTCGTCAGGAGGTCCAGAAGCGGAGGGAGCTGCTGCTTCGCGCGGTGCAGGTGGATCGCGGCGGAGGCGTGGGCCTTCGCCTTCAAGGCCGGCCTCGCGAGGCCGCTGGTGTCGTTGCTGGTGCTCGTCGGGGAGCCCTTCAGGCTGTTCGGCACCAACGCCGTCTGGTCCATCCTCACCGTGGGCATCATGTTCGAGTACACCGTTGGTTCGTGGCAACTGCACACAACTTCCTAGGAGTTAACGGTTCGTTAGAGCTGAGATGTTCATGCATTTGGTGTAACACGGGTGAGTTTTCGCTCTTGCTGGTGCGACGTTCAACAGAGGGTTCAACTGCGCCGTGGGGAGCATGATAGCCGGAGTGGTTGCTGTTGTGGTGATCAGGATAGCGAGCAGCAGTGCCAGGGTGGCTGAGCTGTACGGATTGGCCTAAGCATCTTCCTGGTTGGTACGTACGTGCATATGGAACACCACTAAAAAAATCTTGAAGCCGAATTAAATTAACGAAATATATCAGCGCGCCTGAAGAGACGCACGGACAGATCATACTAATATGGCTTTGGTCAGCACATATACCAGCGCTGATGTGTGACAGACACTGGACAATACAAGTTCGCGTGCAGGGGCTGTGACGTCGTTCGTGAAGCAGTTGCCGGCGTTTGCGCCTCACGAGTACCGATTTCGGGTGATCCTCTTCACATTCTGCCTCATCATCTTGTCGTGCTACCGCGTGGACAACCCCATCGCCACCGCCCTCGGCCGGCTCTACTCCATCGCCATGGGCGCCGCGCTGGCGCTCGTCAACGTGCTTGTCTTCCCGGCGTGGGCCGGCGAGCAGCTCCACAGGGAGCTGGTTGGCAGCTTCACCCCCGTCGCCGACACGCTCGATGGTGCAATATCTCCGACCAGTATATCCTCACCTTACACTTTCACAGTAATGCACCAAAGTTGTGATATTCTAAAGATATATATGTTCTCGATCTGTTAGACTGCGTCAGGAGCTATCCGAGGGACGACGAATTGGTCAGCGACGGTGGAATAATGTCTGACGAACCAGCAATCTAGAAATGCCGGCGACACTGAACGCATCTGCTAGGATCGACTCTTTGGTAAGCAATGGAGTCCAATCAGTCTCATACCTCGAGAGCTGATTCACCAGCTTAGCATACGTGCGTGCATATTGGTATTGCAAATGTGCAAGTTGCGACATGAAAATGCGCGTGCGTGCGTGCGTGCGTGTGTAGGCGAGCTCGGCAAAGTGGGAGCCACCGCAGGGCCGGTTTCGTTCCTTCTCCTACCCGCGGTGCACTACGTCCGCGTGGGAGCCGTGCTGCGCCACTGCGCCTATAGGGTCGTCGCCATGCACGGCTGCCTGCACTCCGAGATACAGGTCCCCTTCCAAAAGTCGTCTTCGATCTGGTCAACTCACCGATCAGTGCCACTTATTCATCAATCTCAGTCTCATCGTGTTAATTTGTTTCGTGCACGTAGGCTCCGCACGGCATCAGGGAGGCGTTCCAGCAGGAGATCAAAGACGCCGCGGCGCACGCGGCCGAGCTCGTCCGCGTCCTGGGCTGCGACGTCGACGGCATGGTGCGCAGCTTCGAGAGGCTAAGCCTCGTCAAGCGCGCGCACGGCTCCGCCTACCGCCTCCAGCTCTCGCTGGAGCTCAACTCCCACCTCCTCACCTCGACCCCCGTGGTGGAAGCCAGCGGCTGCAGCCTCGAGCGCTCGTGCTCGCACAACGAGGGCGTGCGACGGCAGCGGTCGTGGCTGTCGGGGGAGGTGGCCGCGGCGGCGGGCGGCGCCGGCCACGTGGCCACGAGGATGCGCGCACTGGAGAGCACGGTGGCGCTGTCGCTGGCCACGTTCGCGTCGCTGCTGATCGAGTTCGTGGCGAGGCTGGACCACCTCGTGGACACCGTCGACGAGCTCTCCCAGCTCGCCAAGTTCAGGGAAGAAGAGAGGCGAGTTGACAGGGATCGAGCTGGCCGAGCACAGGAGTTTACGTGTCAGCCATGCATCCATCAGGTGTTAACGAGATGTTTAACCTGCTAAGCCTCTCAAAAAACTGAGAACCAATTGGCGAAACGTGGATTCGCCTTCCAACTGGCCATCTATAACAGGGCAGCAGCAGTACATCACGCCATTAGAGCAACTCCAGCAGCCGATCTATAACTTATACTCTATATTCCCATATGGATTGTTATCCATAAAGATTTCTCCTCTATATTATCCTATCCCTCCAATAGAACATCCATATTTCATCCTCCATATTCTCTTTCATATATTTTAATAACGAATATATCCTCCTGCCCCCGGTGGTAGCTACACACGTACCTCCTGAGTTACACGTGTACACACGTGTACACGTACATTGTACAGTCAAAGATAGTTAGGCTTAAATCCCAATATAGTTTAGTAGCAAATTGTTCTGCCGTACGGGCCCTACTGAGATGATTTAGTATCCAATGTTATGCCACACGGGCCCTGGGCTGCATTTTTGTGATGCATATCTCGTTTTATGAGCGCAGCATGTTGGATTCTGTCACAGAAATCGAGCACAACATCGTCTTTTGTGCATGCATGCAATTGTACTTTTGGCAGGGGCAAAAGACAGACTTGCTTTTTTTATTTGGGGGGAAGAGTGCTTTTCTATATAGAAACTATATAGAGAAAGTGTGCAGTTGTATAACATTATAATTTTTGGTCCGTCCGCAAGCACGGATCTTGAGTTCAGTTCTTGTCTCAGATTCTTCTCCGTTTCTTCTTCTTCTTAATTGGTAATTGGTTCTTGCTTGATTTCTGGTTTCTTTTCCTTTCTCGTTTGATTCTAGATGGTGTTCGTTTGATCGGTGGTTGGTGCTTCGGTGGTTGATCACACAGTGCATTGATGGAGGTGTAGCACATCAGTTAGGGTTGCGAGGCGGAGCCGAAGTCGACGCGGGAGCGTCGACGAAGGTGTAGCCGAGTCCGTTACCGAGTACCACAGTGGTTAGGGTTGCGAGGCGGAGCCGAAGTCGATGCGGGAGCGTCGACGGAGGTGTAGCCGAGTCCATTACACGAGTACCACAGCGGTTAGGGTTGCGAGGCGGAGCCGAAGTCGACGCGGGAGCGTGGACGGAGGTGTAGCCGAGTCCGTTACACGAGTACCACAGCGGTTAGGGTTGCGAGGCGGAGCCGAAGTCGACACAGGAGCGTCGACGGAGGTGTAGCCGAGTCTGTTACATGACTACCATTGGGAAGTCCATCCGGAACTTTCGGGTCAAACATCCGGAAGCCCATCATATCAAGATTAAGACACGGAGAGAGTGGTAGGTAAAAGCATAAATAGAATGGTCGATTTTGTTTCCTTGCTATCTCGAGTTACTTATTTGTAAGCTTGGTCTGCTGGGTAGTATGTAACGGGAGCCCATCATGATGGCATTGGCATTGGTCATGACAATTGTGTAGACAAATGTGGATTATATGTTACTAGTCGTGCATTTAGTAAAGTATGTGCTCTATACAAGTATGTCAGGATCGAAACTGAATGCTAGTATGCTTAAAATGGCTGCCAGTTGTTTATGTACACATAATATGGTAGTAGATACGAAAGTGTGAAAGATAGAACTTTGGAATTAAAAGGGCGTAACAATAGGAAATTGTGTATAATCAATGGCAAAATTGCCAGATCGCCGAAATTGTGTATAATCAATGGCAAAATTGCCAGATCGCCTATTTATCATGCCAAATTTTGTGTTTATGTGTGAGTTGTTCAATCGGAAATTAACACTATACAATAAAGTTGTTGATCCTCGATCACCTGCGGTTAGGCGTTAACCATCTGCGAACGTTCTTGAAAAGAAGCGTCGCACGATTGAAAAGTGATCTCCCCATTTCCTTTAGCTATCTTAACCGTGGGATTCATGCGTTCATTGTTCTCGATGAGCTCCCTCATCCTATCCTTCCTCTTATGTAAAGACTCTTGTAAATATTCTTTTTCATTTTTAATATATTGTGCTGTTAGAGCCTCTCTTAAATCTGTTCCTCAAAAATGAAAACCTTTCAGTCCTAGCCGTTCGTACTTTGTATCATGCGTTACAGACAGATCTCAAGAACAGATTACAAACTTCACCATTTCACCGTCGGCGCGCGCTTCGGCGGCCTGAGGAGCGCGTCCAGCGACGAGTCGTCCTTGCTCTTCTCAGCGCCGGCGACGTCGAACAGCCACGACGACGCCGTGGCGGCGCGAGGAGGAGGAGGGCGAGGCAGCGGCGGCGGCGGCGGCAGGACGCCGCCCCGGGCGGCGGCGAGCGCGACGTGGTCCGGCTGCTTCTCCTGGAAGTGGAGCTCGCCGAAGATCTCGGTGAAGGACGCCGGGTCGCCGGCGTAGCAGCTGCTCGCCAACATCGATTCTATCTATTTCAGAACTTCATCAATTCCTCCTTCCTAATCGATCTATCATTTGATTTTAAATGCCCAGCATCATGTCATGCATGCATGAGCTCAAATTTCAGAGAAAAGAGGAGAGAAGCTCCAACAAAGGAAGAGAAAGAGTCATGCCAAGGAAAAAAGACAAAAATGGCCCCCCCCTCCCGAGTTCTAATGGCAAAAATGGCCCCCCCCCGGAGACAAGAGCAAAACTGTCCCCGCGACGCGCCGGGCACGTGACACGTGGCTAAATCGCGCTGGGGGACCGCGAGCGGCGTCGATCGCGCGTCTGACCCGGACTCTCGCGCGTCCGACCCGCGACGGAGTCCGGTCGCGGGCCCAGCCCCGAGGCCGCGCCCCTGGCCCGCGAAGGAGGCCGGGCCGCGCCTCCCCCCCGCGATGCAGGCCGCATCGCGCTCTAGGCCCGCGACGCAGGCACCGCGCTCCAGGCCCGCGACGAGCTAACGCCATCAACGATGGCGTTTAAGTCCGCGCGCTAACGCCAATGGCAGTGGCGTTCGACCTTGGTCCACGCTGGCACAGCCCCGCTGACCTGGCTGACGTGGCAAAGGTCGGAACGTCGTCTCCACTGGCGTTTGCACCCTCTACCCAAACGCCATGTAGTCTGGCGTTTGCCCCCAGAGACTTAACAAGTGCAATGGACAATTACAAGTTATAGCAGCCAAGAATCATTGATGTGTTCTATAACAAGGTTAAATTGAGTTTCTATGTTCGCTCTACTTATTTTGGTGGGTCTAGACCATAATAGTGTAGATTAATTAGATATTTATTAACCGTATAAGCATTTTAGTCATCTGTAAAAATATACACATCATAATAAGTACGAACAGATTTTATTTAGGCAAGTAGGGGAAAACAATTGTTACCAATTCAACGAAGAAATGGCTCCGATTTAGAAGGATTTCAGAAGAGAATGAGTAGGGGAGAGAGAGGGCAAGAGGGCACCAGCTCGGGTGAGGAGAGGTGGAAGAATGCTTGGGGGCTGAATGGGTGGTGGGGCCCACCCACGGTGCCTCGGGCGCTTAAGTCTCTGGGGGGCAAACGCCAGACCACATGGCGTTTGGGTAGAGGGTGCAAACGCCAGTGGAGACGGCGTTCCGACCTTTGCCACGTCAGCCAGGTCAGCGGGGCTGCGCCAGCGTGGACCAGGGTCGAACGCCACTGCCATTGGCGTTAGCGCGCGGACTTAAACGCCATCGTTGATGGCGTTAGCTCGTCGCGGGCCTGGAGCCCGATGCGGCCTGCGTCGCGGGGGGGAGGCGCGGCCCGGCCTCCTTCGCGGGCCAGGGGCTCCTGGCCCGGCCTCGGGGCTGGGCCCGCGACCGGACTCCGTCGCGGGTCGGACGCGCGATCGACGCCGCTCGCGGTCCCCCGGCGCGATTTAGCCACGTGTCACGTACCCGGCGCGTCGCGGGGACAGTTTTACTCTTGTCTCCGAGGGGGGGCCATTTTTGCCATTAGAACTCGGGAGGGGGGGGGCATTTTTGCCTTTTTTCCGCATGCCAAGTGGTTCCGGCTCTAGGAATAACAGCTGGCTTGGTAGATTTTTATGTGCATATCACTGATTCATGTGCATCAACTACGCATACACATATCGTGACAAGTGGGTCCAACTAACTACTAGTTCCACAACAAAGTGAATCAGTAGGTTACTTTTTGTGCGAGGTACATGCAGGACACAAGCAGTCACCAGTCTACGTCAAATGGCAGCAAGCCTAGGGACAACTTTTCTAATCCTACGTCTGCTTGACAAGCCACGGGACCAATGTTCACAGAAAAAGATGAGAATTAGCAAACAAACAGTCTTTCTAAACGCTGCATCACCGACAGAAGGTCAAAGCAACAACTAAATGCAGTACAAATCTAAAAGCTGATCCAACGTCTTTCCTAGGGTGCGTAGCTACCACCGGTGGCACGAAATCCACTCTCATTTTAATAATATCCTATAACTACCAACATATTTTAATTTGCTATATCTGCAACAGATATAGTTCGAATGGCCATTTGTTTAACGGTGATTTTTACGAGATGTTATTTTATAATAACTTTCTTGCAATGGCTATAGTCCCAATAATCCCGTTTACCACTATCATCACTCACGTAATCACAGGAGATACGATCTTCTAGGGGGACACCCTTCTCGGGTTCGGGGTCCTCTTCGACAGGAACTACTCCATCTTTTTTAAGCAAAGCTGTTGATTCTACGGAGAGCCGCTCAATGCTTCGTGATTGTTGGTCAATTTGAATTAGGTTATAGTTGAGATCGTTGTCGACGGTACGTGACATACGAGAAAAGCTATCGTTCGCAATTTTTTTACACTCGCTTGAGATCACCTCTAGTTCTCGGATGGTCCATGCCGAGCCTTCACTAATTTTTTGTGCATCCTTGTCCATCACTAGTCTAGCAAAAAACCAACATAAGAACTAGAAGCATGCTGCTAGTATTGGAAATTTTATAACTATTTGCTGCTAGTATTGGAACTATGCATGTTTCTATCACTTGTATATAACATATAGATAGTGGTTGAACAAAATATAATTTTGTAGGCATATACAACACAATGTTTGTACTTAAAGCATATAGACAAGGCTTGAAAACTACCTTATGATTTGGGGCCAAACTTTTTCGAAGTCGAAGATTTCTAATGGCGTATCTCAACCTGAGGTAACAATAGCATACACAAAGCCATTTATTAGCATAATTTGCAACTACTACTATAGATTTCCAATGCAAAAAATAAACTACAAATACTATGCCTCAAAACCCTCCCCAAATCACCCCCTCTTAATCCCTCATCACCCTTAAATAATGTTCATCTTCTCAAATCCTCACCGATACCTCCCCTGTCCAGCTGCCCCTCCCCTCCCCTACTACCCGGGCGGCGCATCTCCCTCGCCCCGCCGCTCCCTCCCCTCCCCATTGGACCGGGGCACCCGCGGAGCTTCCTCTCCCCAACCCGCTCCCTCCCCTCCCCTCCCACCTCCCTAGTGCGCCGCTCCCTCCCCTCTGCCTCCTGGCTGCTCCCCCTCTCCCTCCTGGGCTCCCCGCCGCCTCCGCTCTCGGCAAAGCAGCGGCCACCCTCAGCTGCCAACGCCGCCGCGGCTCTCTCTGCCCCGCACCCCTCCGCCGGCCTCCTCCCTCACGTCCTTCTCCACCGTGCTCCCAATCCGCCCCGCGCTGCCCCGTGCGCCGTGGGCCACACCTCGGTGCGATCGCCGGTACTCGCCAACCGATGAGCACCTTCCTCTCTCCACCCTGCCCCTCCCCTCCCCTCCCACCTCCCCAGTGCACCTCCTTCCCCTCCCAGTCGACCGGCACACCTCCGCAGCATCGCGCGGCGCCGCCACACTCGTCGGCCCGAGGGGAGGGCAGGGAGTGGGCTCACCGACGCCGCCGCTCCCAGATCTGGACCGGGCCGGGCTGCAGGAGGCGGGCCTATGGCCGGGCGGCGCGGCAGGCAGGCTGTCGGCACGCTGGCGACGCCTGCCTGGCTCTGCTGGAGCGGTGGCGGCGGAGCATTGTCGCCGACGCATGGTGGACTGGTCGCGGCCAGCGGGGCGGGAGACGGGAGGGACCAGTGCATAGCGGAGCGGAGCTCACCTCGACGGGGCAGCGGTGCGGATGGAGGAGATGGCGGGAGGGAAGTGTCCGGAGGAGCAGTTCGCGAGATGGCGTATCCGAGGCTCACGCCAAATATGGCCTTGGGCTTGGCCGGGATGGAGGGCCGCTAAAAATGGCATCTCCGATAGCATCTCTACTGGAGGGTTTTTTTTGCTCGGGAGTAGCTATTTTATGGATGGCGGGTGGGATAGATCAGCTGCTGAAGTTGCTCTTAGTGCATACTAGTAAGTCGTACATGCAATATCAATACGACATAAGACTGACAAACCAGTCGGAGAATATGTAAATTTTAAGACATTTTACATATGCATAGAGATAAGGTGCAAATTTATAAATAACTATAGTCGAAACCATTAATATTAATTATAGCTACGGAATGCTCTAATATTATGTAGTATAATATTATATAAAAAATTTAAGTAAAACATATATATAGTACAACATAAGAGTGAGTATGTACATTTAGTCCAGGAGGAAAGCTCGTATTGTGGCTTTCGGTAGAAAATAATAAGTATGACTAGTATTGTACTCTCTCCGTCCCAAAATGTAAGGCATATTTTATTTCGTTAAGATAAGACTTTGACCAATAATTACTCTATTAATATGTAGTTTATGTGATACAAAGTCACAATCATAAGTAAGTACTTTTGAATACGAATCTATTGATATTAATTTTATATCACATAAACTATATATTAATGGAGTAATTGTTGATCAAAGTCTTGTCTTAACCAAACAAAATACGCCTTATATTTTGGGACGGAGGGAGTATTTCCTCTACAAAGACAAATTGACTTTATGATGGTATCAGCCATTTGGCCATAATTAAGACTAATAACCTCGAAGTAAAGAAAAACACAAGGTAAACACAAATGACAGCTAGCACTTTTCACTAAAAAAACAGTTAGGATAATGCATGAGCATGGGAGAGTATAATAGAGAAGAGGGACAGGAGGAGAGAGAGGGGGGCGCTATATATTTGTATTACGTGGTACTCTCTCCAGTTCTATATAAAGTGTCGATGGAGTAGTTTGCTCAAAGTACCAAAAAAATGTGTCGTTGGAGAAATTTAGGAGCTTTTTGCCCACTTCTACCCTTGTGATAATACTGTGACATTAGCATTACTCTTTTGCACTTCCCAAAAGGCTCTTTGGTGCTTGAGTAGAGTTAAATGTGAGTATTACCGCTTGGTAGGAGTACTACTCATATTACGCTTACAGGGATTGTATTACTTCTTAAACTCTTCTCTGCCAGATCATTCCTTGCTTAAGCAATGATATTCCATATCAAAACTCATGCGTATGGTAACATGCACACCATACATTCACTTTCCAGCAAACGAAAAGTTGCAAATGGCGCCAAAGGAGCTATTAGGCACCACCTGCAAAATAAAAAGACCGAGCAGCAAAATGAGGAAAGCAGGATTTGATCCCTACTCTCTTGATTGGGGAAGGCAAACACTGCCACCTGCACTAGAAGACTTCAATGATATGTGTAGACTCCAATACTTTTTATTTAATAAGGGCAGAATAGTAAATAGAACCCGCAACTAATGTCACCTTGGTATTCGAATTGTTGTCTAAAACGACACTTAATACAGCACTGGAGGGAGTATGTGTGTAAGTTTGGATTTGTGTGTAGTGTATGCTTGAGTACATCTTAGATATTTTAGATAGTACATGTGACATAATCTAATGCAATGAAGAGGAGATGCAACAACCCGCAACACTTAGATTTGCTACATCCTGCCGTCAGATCGAGCTTGTCTAACAGCTAATATTTAAAGTTACTCCTACATTATATAATAGTGCAGATGCATCAGCACAATAGCACATCATGGCATTACTGACTTAATTACCGCACGATGGAACTCAAATCACTGATTACTTAGGGTTCGTTTGGTTGAAGGGCAAGGATGGATGGGTTAAGGCCATCCAGATTTTTAGATCTCAGATGAACTAGTTTTAGTATTTGATTGGATGTGTGGGATGATCTAGTTTTTTATTTGGTTGGAGGCATGAAGATAGATGTCATATGATTAATTAACTAAACTACAGCTCTTAGTTTGCATTGATAATAATTAATCATACTCTAATTAATATACACTAATATTTATCAATGTTAACCTCGATATAACAATAAAATTAACTATAAAACATACCAATTATTACTAATCAACACACCAACACTTATCGATGATAATGTTGTAACAATATATTTAAAATAATGGATATCTCTATCTTATGTATCCTCGCTCTTGTAACTAAACGCATCCTCGATCCTTCGTGGATGGATTGAGATTCTCTGACTTACCGAAGGCAAGTCAGGTAAGTCAGAGAAGCTACAGTAGCCTAATTTTGAGGTGAATCATGGCCACCAGATCGAAAATGAACGAAACATATTAAGTGCTACAGTGATTCATCCACAATGATTTTTACTACAGTATCTATATACAGTGAATTGCTGCAGTATGGAATAAATCTGGTTTCTGACTTATCCATAAGCCTGGACAGAAAGCTCGAGGCTTGTAGCTCGACTCGGGCCCGGCGAGGCTCGGCTCGGCTCGGAGGCGCAATGAGCCGAGCCCGAGCCTCCTCCTCGGCTCGTAAAGCTCGACGAGCCAAGCCAAAAAGCTCACGAGTCGCTCGGAGGCTCGTTTGGGCTCGTTGCATAAAAAAATTTGGGCATGACCTTTGCTAAAAAACTGATAATCCACGTACATATATTAAACAATTATACAATAAACAAGCACATAGAACATAAAAAGTGATGCAATCAATATATCAATAAGTCTCAAGTTGTCAACAATAACATTCAAACATGCACCAAGTCCATGTCCAATAAGTTATCAACTGTAAAGTCTCAAACTCTCAACACGAATAATTCAACATCCATAAACACAAAATGACATCCTGTCATGCGACCATCAATATGAAGCTCTATTCTTATTCTTCATTCTCCATTCTTCCAAAATCCAAATCGAAGAGATGGAACAATTTAATCCTACATGTCAAATAAAAGAATGATACATCAATTATATGCACTTTGTATTTCAAACATTCTATATGTGAACTTCGTAGTATTAGCATTATAGCACATACTAGTTGCTCTCCACAACGCTTTTTGGAAATGGAATGAGGTCGACATCATCCTCATCATCTTCTTCCTAAATAAATTCATATTAATCGAGTTATACATAATATAGATAAAAGATAACAATAATAATATAAAATAAATTATAATAGTAATAAATATACCACTGACATTACAACTTTTTTGTCATTATGTGCACGTCTAATCCAGCTAGAAGCACACACCAATGCCTCCACCATAGCCGGCCGTAGAGAACTCCGATAGTCATCTAGAACTCTACTCCCGGTGCTAAAATTGGACTCTGAAGACACGGAGTAACTGGTATAGTCAAGAAGTTCTTTGCCATCTTTGACACTACTGGGTATCTATGTGCATTCAATTTCCACCACTCAAGTAAATTAAAACCTTTGTTTACCAAGCTCTCATTCTTCTCATCTAGATATATGAGAAGCTCGCTCTTTGATGACTCCATAGAAGATGAAAACAAGAAAGACTGAAACTCGCTTGAGCTAGAGGGTAGAGAGCTACTTGTATCCACAATGGAAGATGATGATGCACCTGATTTTTGAAAAGCCGCCTTCTCATGTCTATGGTCCATCTCGTACTTCTCATATAGCTTCTCTAATTCATTCTTGACATCCTCATACTCAACCATAGCCTTCTGCGGTTCATAAATCTTCTTAAAACCACACTCAATATATTTAAGCTTGTACCTTGGGTCAAGAATAGTTGCAATCACCATGACATTATTCTTTTTCTCCCAATACTTGTTAAACTTTTTCATCATTGTAGTGCCCATAGTCTTCAAATGCTCATTACTAGAAACACAAGCAGCTCTTAATGCAATTTTGACATTGATAATGTGAGGATAAAAGATATTTGAAGTGGGATATGTGGAAGCTAAAAATACAGTAGTGATTTCTGCCAAAGATGCAAGTATTGGTTGAATAGTTTGAAACATTGTCAATTCCTCCCATGTGGGCTCCCATCTATAGTTTGCATCTAAATCAGCATATGACACTAATGCTTCCTTGTAAGCAATGCATGTTTTTAACATATAATATGTGGAATTCCACCTCGTGGACACATCAAGTTTTAATCCTTCTCTAATAGTCAATGCAAGAGATCTGTAAATTTCAACAAACTTGTGCAAGCGAGATGGAGACTTCTTTATGTATTTCACAGATTTTTTGACATTGGTTATCAAATATGATATACTTGTTACCCCATCATGCATTACCAAATTAATAATATGAGCACAACAACGAACATGAAAATATTTTGTAACGAAACAACGTGAGCCTCTAGCAGTAAACTTAGCCTTCAAAGCCCGGACGGCTACATCATTGTTGGATGCATTATCTAGAGTAATTGAGATGATCTTGTCCTCTATCTTGCATGCGGCCACACAATCAAATATAGCTTGAGATATCACATGACCAGTATGCGGAGGGTCTAACTCAATAAAATTCAGCACACGATATTGCATATTCTAATCTTTATCAACATAATGTGCAACTAAACACATATAGGAAAGTGTTTGGTTGGATGTCCACAAATCAGTGGTTAAAGCTATGCTGTCTACACCTTTAAGACTCTTCATAAGTATTTCTCTCAGAATTAAAAACCTTGAGACATTCACTTCTTATGGTTTTTCTACCAATAAACTGATAAGAAAGATTTAAGTATTTCATTAAGATGTTGAACCATGTGTGCTCTACCATTCTAAATAGATACTCATGAACTATGATCATCTTAGCAAGTAATTTTTGAGTTTGCTCATGACTATACTCACTAGAAGAATGCACAACAGGAATCCCAGAATCACCTGCACTTGATGGAGCAAAATTCAGAAGAGCTTGATTGTCCTCCTTTGCCATCACGTTCTTGTATGTCGCGCATGCCCTCTTGTGCCTCCCAAGATGAGAAGTACAACCTCCTTGAGTGTATGAGTATAATTTCTTGCAGAACAAACACCGGGCCTTCAGTATCATCACACCTTTCTCCTTCGTGGATGGCAATGGGACCTTCTCAAAATAGTTCCAAACATCTGAAGTCTGCTTACTGCTCGACTGAACCTGAACGGCAACTTTTGGCCCAACCTTCACCCCTCTTTATCGTTTTCTTCCTCTTGCCGGTACTGAACAATTAGCATCTTTGGAATTCCCATCATCAGAAACATCAATATATTTTCCCTCTACCTTTGGAGCATAAGCATCTCCCATGCCCTCTTCAGACATGGTGTCATTCCTATCATATGAATTTTCTTCTTCATCCTACTCATACATTGGCTGGAAATAAAAAATAAAAGCAAACATCGTAATCATATTACAACAATTAACTTATATCGTAATCATATTACAATAATTGAAAATAAAAAATAAAAGATAAAAGCAAACATCGTAATCATATTACAGCAATTGCCTTATATCGTAATCATATTACAACAATTGCCTTATATCGTAATCATATTACAACAACTGGAAATAAAAAAATAAAAGCAAATTTACATCGGCTGGAAATAAAAAAATAAAAGATAACATCGTAATCACATGCAAAGAAGCAAAAAAAATAGCTATAAGGTGAATCGCTAGGTAGACGCGTTGCACCGGCCTTCGTGGCGTGCACAACATGGCTGCCAGCCGTGCCCCTCTTTCCTCCATGCATGAGTGCCCGCGACGCCTCACTAGGTCGTTGCCGCTCCGGGTCCATGTGCCTACTTTTTCAGCTAGACCAACACCAAGACGCTATCAAAATGATGGATACCATTAAGCATATGGGAGATTCAAACATCCATAAGATATCAAAATAATATGAGATAATAATATTGATGGATAGCACTGGTGGGCATCATGTATAAAAATCCAATACAGAGAGGTGTGGAAATATGAGATAATAATTATACTAATTGGATTCATGCTCTTGACATTAGTCAGTAGAACTAGAGAGTTGCTGGATTTGAGACTAGCATCCAGACGATCAATAATCTATGTTCATTTGAGTTCAATGCATCATTGGTTCATCTACTTACAAGTTAATTCTTACTCCGGCAGAATTAGAGTTATTTGTAATTGCACATAAGCAAGGGAGGAGAGGACCTTGTGACGGGTGAAGCCGTGCCTGCCGTGGTGGTCCGACGAAGTAGTGGCGGCAGAGCAGCACTGGAGGAGCGACGACAGCTCGGGGAGAAGCGGCGCGGCCAGGGGAAGAGCGGCGGCGCGGTCCGGCTGTGGACGCACTGGAGGGGGAGGACCGGAGGAGCTGCGGCGGTCTGGTGAGGCCGAGCCCAGCGCGAACGGGGAAGGCTCGCCGCCGCCGGCCGAGGAAGGGGACGAGGGTAGCGGCTCGGCCAGGGGAAGGAGTGGTGGCAGCGGTGGCTGTAGAGGGGGAGGATTAGTGGCGGTCGACTGTGGAGAGGGAGGAGGAGTGGCGGCGACGGTCTGGCGAGCGAGGCCGAGGACCCTAACCCTAGACGGTGGCGCGGCGGGGGGTTGAGCAGAGCTGCGGGCTGGGCAAAACGATCGGGACAAGGTGATTTTAGGGGCAGGCTGGCCGGCTCACGAGCTCCTACGAGCCAGCTCGAGCCGGCAACGAGCCCGAGCCGAGCCTAACTTTTGGCTCACAGCAGGACACGAGCCGAGCTTGCTCGGCTCTTTTTTCGCGAGCTGGTGCGAGGAATACAGGGTGTGTTTGGTAGCCTGCATGACCTCAGATTATTCCCTCCATAACCCAGATTTTACTGTTTGTTTGGTACACTGCATTAGCCCAGCCATGCCCATCTCATACCTGTGAAGGCCCGTAGCCATGCCCGCCAGGGAACCTGGGAGCATCGGTTCGCTCCTCAGCATAGCTGAGTGCAACCGGAAAAACAATCTCTGCTCAACCCACCTGTTCCCCGCTCGACCCACCGAAGCCTTGCCCTCTCTCTCCCCAACACGCCTCTCCCGAACGAGCCGCCAGCCCCGGCCTCCTCTCCCGAACGGAGCAACCCGCCACAGGTTGCCTCCGCCCCCCCCTCGCCGCCACGCCACGTCGCCTCCGCCCCCGCTCGCCGCCACGCCAGGTCGCCGCCGCCCCTCAGCTCGCCGCCACGGCAGCTCGCCGCCACGCCAGGTCGCCGCCGCCCCTCCCGCCCTAGCTCGCCGCCACGGCAGCTCGCCGGCGCCCTAGCCCGCGCCGGGCGCCTCCTCCCCCTCCCCGTCTTCCCCGCCGCCTAGATCTCCTCCGCCGGCCGCCGCCTAGATCTCCTCCGCCCGACGCCGGTCGCCGTTGCCGCCTCCGCGCCGTCGCCGCCTCCGCGCCGCTTCCCGAGGCTGGTGAGCGCTGCCCTCCTCTCCCCCTTCCCTTCCCCCTACCTCGCCGTCGCTTGTCCTGCTCTTTCATCTCTTCTCTTCTGCTGGTTGTTGCATTGTTTCACTAATTAACTTGGCTACTTTGGAGAATGGCAAATTCGTGGAGGGTCCTCAATGTGGTACTGTATCGTGCCACTGATTAGGTGTTGTGATCTGTTCCGAATGCCTGGCAGCAATTCGCAAGAAAAGATTGTTGTGATTGGGGCTATCTTTAATTGCTTGTTTTTGCAACGACAATCTGCAGAGATTTGTTACATTTCAGTTTAAGAAAAGACTGGAGTATACGAGAAGAACTCAGCAAAGCATGTATGCCTGTCCAGCTTCAGTTGGAAGGATTTTAGGAGGTGTATATACGTGCTATATATGTTTTGTTCCAGGAGCTTCATGTGACAAGTTAACAGTTTCCATTGGGATTATTAACTTGTGCTTCCTGGGTTTTTATTTAATTGTGAGCTCAGTTGTAGAGTCATATGCCATCGTTAAGTTGTGTTAATTAAATACTTGTTTTTGCAACGACAATCTGAGCAAGTGTTGAAGTTTCTGGTTTATTTGTGCAAATTTCCTATCACTAAACAGTGAATTGAATTATGTGGAACAAGGTTAATATCTTTAACTCATTGATTGGATAACTAATGAAGAGTATTGATATGCAAACATTGATATGTGTTTTTAGGATGAACATTGATATGTGTTTATTTGGTTCGTATAGGATTTGTTTCACAAAATGGATATGCTTCCTATAGGATGAACTAGTATGATCACAGTGGATCCGGCGCCGAACTATTAGCATAATCAGTTCTGTAATCTGACTGCTCACATAAAATGTTAAAAAACAGGTATGCATTACTCCGTGTTATCTTTTGCATATCAGTATGTTAGCGGTGATCTCATGCCATGGCTTGCATGTACCATCAGATCTATGCAAACTAAATGCAGATACTAACTAGTAACAAAGGAATGATTGTTAAATAAATAAGTACTATATATGGACTGCCAAGAGACTGACCCCCATTTTTTTCTTATTCAGGCAAACCAAACAAGTCACTCTCTGATCTCCTGCGCGAGTATAACCTCCCTCCAGGCCTCTTCCCTCGGAATATCATCTGCTATGAATACGATCAATCAAACTCAAAGCTTGTGGTGCACCTGGCTAAGCCCTGTGAGGTGAGCTTCAAGGATTCCTCCATGATACGGTACGCTCCTCGTGTCAAGGCGACTTTGTCCCGGGGTAAGCTCTCGGCAATCGAAGGCATGAAGACCAAGGTGGTGGTGTGGGTGAAGGTGACCAGCATAAACTTGGAGAGCTTCAGGTCTGACAAGGTGTGCTTCATAGCCGGTGTGAAGAAGCTGAGGCAGAAGGATGCTTATGAGATGCCCCGCGAAGCCGTCTCGGTCGAGGAGTTCTGAAGATGATCCATCTTACCCATAGTATCTATCATTCTTGCCATTTTTTGAGTCCCATGTAGTGTGTGATTCCTGAGGATATGTTGGTGATTGGTGTGCTGTGGACCTGTGGTTCAGCGTATCTGTATATTAGAAAGCATGGAGAATTTGTTCTTCCTGCCGAAAGATGCCCATGCATGTTCTCTGATCAGTCCTTCACATGTATGGTGGTGTCCTGCCGAAAGATGCCCATGCACGTCCTTCTGCCAAACAAACTGTTTCAGCAAAGCTTTGAGGCAGAGTTTTCCTGTTCATAAACACTGGTCCCATAATACCATTGATGCTTAGGATCAATAGATTATCACAGACTGGTAGCTTCGATAACAATTGGATAACACTTCTGTACACTAGGTGATACCAAAAAATGCCCAAGAAAATAACTGCAGATGATATGGATAATCAAGAACTGTATTTGACATGTTCTCTGTGATGGTAAAAGTTTACTGTAACGTACATTGGCATGACCGAAATAGACATATGATTAGAATAGAAGTACCTAGAGAAGACTTTTGCATAGTACAGAGTCTCAACAGATACAGGCTACCAAACAAAGTCTCAGCACAACATGTCTCAACAGATACAGACAACCAAACAAACTCTCAACTCAGCATGTCTCAGCACATACAGGCTACCAAACAACTGTACTTGTATGTACTCAGCATGTCTACACTCAGCATGTCTCAGAGGGGAACAGCTATGCCAGGGTCATGCAGGCTACCAAACACACCCACAGTGACCTATCGCACGTCAGATGGATGGTTAACAGCAAACCGCGCAATCCTTGCCCGTGGTTGCGCCCACGGTCTCAGCCCAGGTCACAGTGTGCCCAGGCTGCAACAGTCAGTACACATCGGCGCGTGCGTTCCGACGAAAACACCGCAGCTCATGTCGTGTCGTGCGGTCCACGAATACCCTCAACTACTGATGCGTTCAACGAGGTGGTCTAGGATCCAGAGTAAAACAGGAGAGAACAGCAGCTACCTACAGCAGTACTAGTACTCGCTGTACGAGCGGATCATGCTTCCGGTCTCTGACATCAAGACTCGCCTCCCTTGTTGCTCCGCCACAGCGCTGTACTCAGTTGTCACTTGTCACCAGTCACTAGTCAATTCTCCGGTCAAGAGACAGTCAAGAGACAGCCTTGTTGAGTGAAACAAAGGCTTCCAGACGAAGAACCCTATTCCATTAGACATCTCGTGGCCCGTCAACTCAGGGGCCACGTCCCACACGACCTCACTCAGTTTTTTTTCTTCAAAATCAACTAGCATATATATCCTCCGGAACAAAAGTGCAGGGCCTCTGGACGGTAGGAACAAAAAACATAAAAATAAAAAATATAGAAATTTAATAAAATCCGAGCATAAAACTGAGAATTATAAAATACAGAGAAATCGCAGAATACAGAAAAAACATTAAAAAAATATCTCGATCCTATGATTAAGTATAGAAAAGAGGTTGAAGTGGAGATTAATATTCCTAAAAAATTAAGGTATAGGAAAACAAGCCATTAAATTTTTGTAGCAGCTTCCTTTGATCCAAATGATGTTCATAAAAAATTTCCTTGATTGAAATCCTATAAAATTTCTACAATCAAAAGGACCTAAATAAACGCGCGTATCTATCCGCTGCTCCGGGGAGTGCCACTCAACGTAGGATCATCGAGGATATTGGTACCAACAGTCGCTAACAAGCGGGCCCGAAGACCATAGACAATTGGTGGGTCCGTGTTGTCAGTGCTAGTTTACGAGAAAAACCGCGTATGTGTTCCCTTTCCATCTACCCACGTCGTTGCCTGCTAAAACTGCGTTGCCAATGCCATGTATCATGCTCCCCCCTGTAACGAAATCTAAGCCGTCCATACACGCAGCGGTTGCTCGCACGAAATCTCGGCCATCCATCCACCCGAAAAAAAACGCAGCGTCGTTTCTGGTAGTTTTCCGCTATATATACGGAGGCCGGAGCCTGCGCGACAATCTGATTCTGATCCCCTCGCAAGTTGATAACCCTCAACACAACGCGAGCGAGAGAAAGAGAGCGAGATCGGAGATGGCGACTTCCATCGTGGCCGACCTCGGCGACGGCAAGTGCATCGTGGCGTTCGACGAGAACCACATCCACACGACCCTGACGGCCTCCGGCGACGTCGTGGACGAGTGGCTGGACCAGATCCACCGCATCCACCGCCGCCGCCTCGACCACCTCGTCGTCGGCCTCGACGTCGAGTGGCGCCCCTCCCTGGCCCGCGGCGTCGCGCCGGGGCCCGTCGCGCTGCTGCAGATCTGCGTCGGCCGCCGCTGCCTCGTCTTCCAGATCCTCCGCGCCGACTACGTCCCACGGTCCCTCTCCGACTTCCTCGCCGACGAGCGGTTCACCTTCGTCGGCGTCGGGGTTCACGACGACGCGGACAAGCTGCGCGACCACTACGGCCTGGAGGTGGAGAACGCGGCGGACCTGCGCTACCTCGCGGCGCAGCTGCTGGGGAAGCCGGAGCTGCGGAGTGCCGGGCTGCAGGGGGTGGTGTGGGAGGTGATGGGCGTGTGGCCCGTGAAGCCGCAACAGGTGCGGGTGAGCGCCTGGGACGCGCTGCGGCTGTCGCAGGAGCAGCTGCAGTACGCCTGCGCGGACGCCTTCGCTTCGTTTGAGGTCGGCCGGAGGCTCTACGACGGCGACTACTAGGGTCAGGGTGCCATGCCACGGCCGTCTGCAGCATCTGTTAGTTCGTGTCTTCTAGCGGTAGGTCTTACCTTTTGCTTTGCCCCTCTAGCGTCTCGGTGTGATGAACGCTGTACATTGTGGTGATGTGGAATACTGGAGTTTGCTTGGTGTTGGAACTCTACCAAGGTAGCTGGTGCATCCGTTCATCTATATATGTCTCTTGCAGTCGTGCTATGTACAAACATGCGGCTTTCCTTGGATCTTTTTATGTGTTTGGCCCAACTTAATTTGTTGCGTGGATATATGCACTAGTGCAGAACTCCCTTATTAGTGACGTGCTAAAAGACCTACTAGTGGCGTGTGGGTAGCACGCCACTAATATCACATCGGTGGTAATTTGTTACTAGTGGCGTGCTATATAAAAGGAACGCCACTAGTAGTATACCTCAGTAGTGGCGTGTCATTTACCTCCAACGCTACTAATAGGAATTTTTCTGTTTACAAAAGTTATTATATGCTCTTACTAGTGGCGTGCTTCTCAGGGTACACGCCACTAGTAATTTTTGTACTAGTGGCGTGAGCCGCAGTGTAAACGTCATTAATATCAATTTGTTGGTTTAAAAAAATTATTGGTGGCTCTTACTAGTGGCGTGCGGTAGGCCGCACACGCCACTAGTGTGTACGTTACTAGTGGTGGGGCTGCCACACGCCACTAGTATATTTTTCAAGCTCAAAAAAAATATTAGAAAATATATCATATTTAATTTATACATATCATCTATTTGTCCAAAATACATGCCTAGTAAGTTAGATTACAAAAGAATATTAGAAATTAAGAAGAAAGGAAAATAAACCTAAGCTAAACCTATCTAGTTCTCCTCTTCATTTTGACTTCTCCTTTTGTATTAAAACCTGCAAAACAGCGAAAAGAGAGAAACGATTGGTTCTGCTCCTAAACTGGAGGTGCATTTAGTTTATGAGCTAGTATCAATATAGGCACTAGGCATCTTACAAAAAGAAGTAAGACGATTACAAGGAAACTCTCATTAATATACAAACTATGCATCTTAAAAAGAAAATAGTCAAGTTTGGAAAAACGTTAACACAACGACAATGTAAAGAGGTGGGAGGAATTTGATTGATCTGTGCCTTTTTTTAGATGATGATTGGTTTGTATCTGTTGCGAGGCCGGGAGACAAATCAGATGTGCAGAACTAAATACCGTGAAAGCTATGGTGGTAATTTACTTCATCTTTTTCAGATAACACACCATGCTAAGCCAATTAAGCAATTTAGTCTTTGAATAAAGCAATTGAGCTTTTATCCGTTTAATTGAACGTCGGAAAGATTTTTCTCTCTTCTTTTCTATGTCGTTTGAAGCTGGCGAGATTATCATGGGAATATTAGTATTATCTAAGAGCAAACTGATCTGACTTTGCTATCTATAACAATTGATGTTCCATTATCTCTAGTTTGAAGCAGGTAGAATTCTCATTGAAAAAATCACAATTATTTAAAAACAAACCAGTCTGACTTTGCCAAATACACCTACAGAATGATCATGTTAAAAACACTCTAGCAGCTGAGGTTCCATTTTCTCAAATCTAGTACGCTTCTTATATCTATCCTTCATAAGCAAACATGGAAAAGAACAACAAATATTTGCAACCAAGCAGCAGGCCCTAACCGATTAGCAACCGATTAGCAACAAGCCCTAACAGATCTAGACAAGAAGGAGGAGTACCTGGACTTGAGGGCTGTGTGGGCGGCGAAGTCGTGGGACGAGTGCTGGCCGGCGAGGAGGAGCGGCCGGGGGAGCAGGTCGGCGGCCAGGGGTGAGAGGCCCGGGGGCGAGGGGGCCGGATGCGAGGTGGCCGGCGGTGAGGTGGCCAGCGAGGAGGAGCGGGGCGCCGGGGGCGAGGGGGGCGGAGGCGAGGAGGGCGGAGGTGAGGTGGCCGGAGGCGAGGTGGGCGGAGGCGATGGCAGCGGTGGCTAGCTCTCGGGAAGAAGAGGCGATGGCCGGCGAGGAGGAGCGGGGCGCCAGGGGCGAGGGGGCTGGAGGCGAGGAGGGCGGAGGCGAGGAGGGCCGGGGGCGAGGAGGGCGGAGGCGAGGAGGGCCGGGGGCGAGGAGGGCGGAAGTGAGGAGGGCGGAGGCGCGTGGGATTGAGACACGCAAGATTTGGGATTTGGGATTTGGGCGTTGGGCGCGTATATACGGCAGGTTACTAGTGGCGTGCGGGACTGTACACACGCCACTAGTAACATTTAGGGTTTTTAGCATATTCAGGGTACATTTAGCGTATTTAGGGTATTTAGCGTATTTAGGGTTAGGATTATATTTTTTTTCATACATTAAATATAGTTGGCCTTTTTAGTGTTAGTTTTCTATTTGTCAGGAATTAAATTTATTTCTAGATATTTGAATTTTAGAAAGACATGTTAATGAAGTCTCGATACAACTTGATATGGCATCAATAGTAATATGCATAGACTCGATACAACTTGATATTACATCAATGGTTAAGTGCAAATACAAAAGAGATACAATAATGTGAAAAATTGCCGCTGCTAGCTAGTTTGTCAGCGTTTCACAATCTTCTCAACGGTTGTCTTGGTTTTCTTGGTCTTCCTTGTATACTTTAGCCCCACGTCGTGACTCTTTCTTTTGAAGGGACGGCCTGTCTTAGGTAACGTAGTTCTGCTCCTTCTCGTGGTGTATTTTCTACCGTCGTCTTCTTCCGCTGGGTCACCAAATTGGTCGAAGTCTTCCTCGTCAGCGACTCCATCCATTCCGACGATGCTCCTTTTGCCTCTCCTCATGACAACATGGCTCGGCCCCAAAAAACAGACTTCCTTTTCCATACTTTTAACAGCGGCTCAGGGGCCTTCCGCTTCTTTCCCGGCTTAGGGCACTCTTTCCAATCGTTCAACAGCCGACAGATTTCTTCTCCGCTCCTCTTACGTGGCTTTAAGCGAGCCTCAGTTGTACCGTCGAACAGATCTGGATGACTTCTCCACTCATCATCCTTGTGAAGCCACCTTCGATGCCCCATGAACACGGTTTTTTGAGAGCCGCCCGCGGGCTTTAGCTGGAGATGAGTTTTGCTTCCTTCTTGTTTGCGTATAGACGCTGCAAACGGGGAATGAGCAGAAAGTACCATACAACCTTTTGAGGAGTTTTCTTTCCCCGCTTGTATCGGGGTTCCTCGCACTCTGGACACTCTGTTAGGTCCTCGTGCTCGTTTCGATAAATGATGCAGTCATTGACGCACGCGTGGTATCTGATGTGCGGCAAATCAAGAGGGCACACGACCTTCTTGGCCTCATCGATACTACTAGGCAACACGTTCCCCTCGGAAAAAACTTTATGTAGAAACTCCAATGTCGCATCGAGACTTGCGTCCGTGCTTTTGTATTTTGCCTTGATGTCTAGAAGTTTGAGCGTGACGTTGAGGCGGGTGTGCTGGGGATCGCAACCATCATACAATGGAGTTTTTGAGTCTTTCTCCAGTTTCGCAAACTTGGCAGCCTCTCTAAGAGCAGCTCTTTCGTTAGTCGTCTTTTTCACAATCAACTCTTGAACATGAGGGTCCTGCACCATTGCGGCCAGCGTGTCCTGGGTGTCCGCCCGCTTCGGCATCTTCATCATGTCCGGCATCGTCGTCATGTCCGGCCTCTTCATCCACATGTCCGGGCGCCTCTTGGTGCTCCATCCCTTCATCTTCCGGGTATTCGTTTCCCGCTTCTTCATCTATCACCCCTTCGACGTCGGCAACATCCTCATCCTCCTCATCGTGACTTGTCCACCGTGTATAACCATCCATGAAACCCCGTCGGAGCAAGTGCGCCTTCACAGAGCCAGAACGGGGCGTGAACATATGCATGTTTTTGCAATCACGACACGGACAACATATCTCCTTGCCACCCCTTCGCTCCATATCTTCCACGGCGAACTTTAAGAACCCATTCCTACTTCGATCCATGATATCGTTCGATCAATCCCTATAAGATATAAGAAAAAGAATTAAAACCAACAAGGTCATAGAAAATTTCGGCATGACCTTTGCTAAAAATGACACAAATCGAGTGTGCCAGAAATTTGACAAAACGTTGACGAATCAACATTTTGTCAAAACATTGGCAACTCATATATATTCCCTGAAAAAACACATGGAGCAACTACAATGAGTTGTTGCCTCGGCTCGATGACCGGTGTCACAAGCAATTAATACATGCATTAACGATATATGTGGCTCCATACATAAATTTTCATCATCTCACATATGCATATATCCACAACAATGTACATTTCATTTCATTCAAATACACGACGATGCATGCCCTCGAGAAGTTAATTCTCACCCAGGGACGAAGAGGACCGAGACGTCGATCGAGAGCGGGTGAGGCCGGCTATAGGTGGTGGTGGTGGTGGTGGTGGTGGTGGTGGTGGTGAGAGGGAGAGAGATGATTTGGGGAAAGTGATTTAGGTGAGATAGATTTGAGGGGAGAGGTAGCTAAACATGCATTAATTAATGGAGGGGAGAGAGAGAGGAATATAATGCATGTGAGTGGTGGAGGAGAGAAATTTAATATGCCATGCATGTGTAGAGGAAATAACAAGGGGAGAGGAGGAAGAAGTGAAGGAGAAATGGAAGAAGAAGGAGAGGAGGGCGTCATATTTGAACAGTAAAGTTCGCTCAATTATTGAGCTCAACTTACTAGTGGCGTGCCCTACAAACAACACGCCACTAATAAGGCATATACTAGTGGCGTGGCTGACAAAGAACACGCCACTAGTATACGGCAGTTACTAGTGGCGTGTGGCAACAAGGAGCACGCCACAAGTATATGCATTATTAATGGCGTGCGGCATACAGGGCACGCCACTAGTAAGTGGGGACCAGAAGCGGGTGAGGCTCAGGTTACTAGTGGCGTGTGGCCTTAAGTGACACGCCACTAGTAAGGCATATACTAGTGGCGTGTGTCTGGTAGAGCACGCCACTAGTAAGTGGGGACCAGAAGCTATGGTGGCTTAGGTTACTAGTGGCGTGCTCGATAGAAACCCACGCCACTAGTAGCAGATATAGTAGTGGCGTGCCTGGATAGTCCCGCGCCACTAGTATATTATGCCGGGTCCAACTACGGGGTCCCACTTACTAGTGGCGTGGTGTTTATTGGGCACGCCACTAGTAGGCTTTTATTAGTAGCATCGGTCTATACTGGCACGCCACTGATATTATATGCGTATACTAGTGGCGTGGGTATTTGGTGGGGCGCCACTAGTAATCTTCCTCTATAAGAGTTTCTGCACTAGTGATGGCTTGCATTGCATATTTGCATGTCATTCGGTGATGCGTTCCCCTTTTTCTTTGCCCACCAAAGATTCGGTGATGCATATGGGGCATCCGTGAGTTTTTTTTGTGAGGCGTACGCATGCTTGCGCTCATAGTAGCATCAATAGGCTGTTGGTTTTTCCGGGCATCAGAATTAGATTCCGGGCATCAGAATTAGATTTGCTTGGGCCACGCTCGACGGAGTGAGCGACTAGCGCTATGTACAATGTAAGAAAGAATATAGCTATAGGAGTACTTAAGAAAGAATATAGCTATATCATCAAGTATCTTATAGATTTTATTCAATTCTAATGCAAGCTTCTTTTAAGGATACTTAGATTATTATATATATTAATTAATACTAATTAAATATATAAGTACCTTCTAAGCATAAGTCTTTAATGAAGCATTCATGTCACAAAATAAGCATCAACACTAACCTAAGTGGCAAGAAAAACTAATTTATTCTACTGAAGGAATCGCAAAAGCCATATCTTTATCTTCCTCTTACGACTGAAAAACTTTGACAGCCGTTTTGCTTGATGCTAAAATATTGACAAAGTTCTATTTTCTCTGTCCCTATAGTTTATTACTATACCAAAATGTGGACAATCAGGAAGGTCCTCGGATCCCAGCAAGTCTTCTCCTTTCTCTGCTACAGTAGAGAGAGGCGAGGAATCAGGAGTCTCTCGTTTTCGCGTCTCTTCCCCCGGCGAGGCTGCTGTTCCTCCTCGCCTCCGGTCGCCTGCGGGCATCGCGAGGTGGGGGGAACTGCGGTCTCAGCCGGGTGTGTAGATAGGGCCTGGGTTGGCCCCCTTTTGTGCCCCCGTCCCGCCGTCGGTTCGTCGAGGTCTCCGGCGGCGGCGGTTTCCTGGTCGCCCCGGCTCCAACCTCGGCTCGCCGCCGCCTTTGTCAATGTCATCGAGGGGCTTGTGCGCGTTTAGTTTTTCTTTTTGTTGTGTTTGTTTTGTAGGGTGTTCCATCGCATCTCGGGGAGGCCGGCAGTGGCGTCGTCGTCTCCGAGTTTGCTCAGATCAGCTGCTTCCCTCGGGCCCTCTTCGTGCTGTGGTTCTGCATTTGTCCGGTAGAGCGAGTCCGATGGCCGGGGGGAGCTCGGTTTCCTGCTCAAGTTTGGGGCTCCGCGCCTGCTGACGGTGCTTTCAACGGGCTTCAGATCCGCCTCTCGCGGCGGACTTCCTTTGCGGCGTTCTACCGAGGCTTCGTCCTCTGTCTCTTCTTGTAGGTCTTCGAGCGAGCTCCGGCGCTTCGCCCTCCTCTGCTCCGGCAAGCCGGCGCGGCGGCGTGAAGGATCGGCGGAAATATCCCCCAGGGACCTTTGTGTAATTTTATTTTTTTCAGGGGTTTTTCTGCTAGCTTGTAGGGGCAGCTGTCCTGCTCTAGGTCTGTCTGTTGTCCTTTCCTTATCTCAGTGAATGAAGTTTTTAATCTCAAAAAAAAATGTGGACAATCAATTTGGACACCTGTATCGGAGCCATCGTTGGCCAAAATGTGCAAACAATTTTGGCACTCGGCTTACCTTTCGTGTGCTTGATTACTTCGGCCTTAGAGCAACTCCAACCATCTCCCTAAAATTGGTTCCCTATATCTTCATATAGGGAACCTCCCTAAAAGATTTCTTCTCTATTTTACCTCGCGCTCCAACCCATTCCCTAAATCTCGTTCTCTATATTTATCTTATCTATATTTTATTAATATTTTGTAACTAACAATCTCTCAAATATCTCAAAATTCCTCTACAATCTATAATTTTCCCTCCAGCACCACATAACCCCTCCCCCTCCCCACTCCTTCCTCTCTCTCTCTCCATATTCTCCCCACTGCATCTCATCTTCAACCTCCAGCCCGTCGACCCCCTCCTCTCCACCTCCTCCGGCCCGACCTCAGGGAGGGAAGCCACGGCGGCAGCCGACCACGCCAGCAGCGGCGACGGCGCGAGGAATGACGGGCGGGAGGGGTTGTAAGCGGCGGCGACAGCCCGACGTCCTCCATGGCAGCGGCAGCGGCGAGGGGATGCAAGCGGCGGCCACGGCGTCTCCATGGCAGCGGCGGCGGCGCGAGCCTAAGCAGCGCCCCGTCCCGGCCTCCCGTCGACCCCCTCCGGCCCGACGTCCTCCAGATCTGCGGGGGGCGCGGGGATGCAAGCGTTGCCAGTGGCGGCGCGATGAACAGTGCGGTGGCGGCAGCGGGAAGCAGAGCAACGCGGTGATGGCAACAAACCTACCTCGCGATGGAGGTTTCCGAGGGGACGCGGGTGTGGCGAGCGGGGAAGCCGTTGCTCGATGCCGACGCTTCTACCAGTTTGCTGATCGATGGGGAGGAGATGTTGAGTCCACACATTTGCCGAACGGGATGCTGAAAGGGTTGGAGCTCTTTTTTCCCCTAAAATCGGCATATATGGCGATAGCGAACGGGATGCCGCAAGGATTAGAGTTGCTCTTAGCTCCAAAGTGATGTCTATTCTATACTCAATACACTATACACCATTGCACAAATCCACCATATAACAAAATTCTGAGATGTGATCACCAAAAGCAAGAGCTCAGCCCCAAACTCAAGTGCCTGCTAGTATACAACAAATGGATATTTTGCGAAGTATCTCAAATACTTTGGGCCATTCCCGTGCAAAATATGCAACATCGTACAATGTCCTAGCCATCTGTAACTACAACGCGTACATTTGATCACTCCCTCGAAAAGTACTCATAGGCCTCATCGTATTTATCTAGTACAACATTATAGAGTGGATGGATCGGTTCTAGCAAGTTCGAGTATGGGCCAAGCATGTGCTGCGGTAAGGGACATGAATCAGAATCAGTCATTGCGCTGTACTGGCTAACTGAGAGGCCACTCAGGCAGTAGCATGAGTGGTAGTGATCTCTGTTCTTTCCAGGCTTATCCCTCAAGCCTCCCTCCAGTACCTGTGTGTTACAACAGTAGATGTAATTTCGATTATGATTTGAATTTCACGTCTAAAATATTATAGCTTATCACAAAACGAATATTCGAATTTAAGTCCAGAAAATAGAAACTGTTGACATCCAGCAATGCAAGGAATAAGAGGTTTTGTTCACCTGTGCACAAAGCAGGATGTATTGCTGCAGGGCAATATTGTGGAACAGAGGGCCTATTTGGTTGCTCTGCTTTATAAAATCAAATCCAAACTTCGCATAATCCACTGTTTCAGAACAAAATACAAAACACAGCATTATAGTGACATAAGTCAAGATCAGACCGAACACCTTATAAATCAAGGTACTAGTTTGTAACCTAGGTTATGAACATTATAAATTTGTAAATGGAAGGTAGCAAATTGTTTAAAAAGGTACTAGACAATGATAATAAATCCCCAACAAGGAGATCAAATGACACTAGTGCAGTCATACACACTAGTTATGAATACGACATTGAAGTATTGAACCCTGCGAACTCCAAAACAACACTACTGTCTACTGATACCACATTGAAGTATTGAACCCCAAATTCCAAAAAGGAAACACACCAGCTTCCTTTAATGCGTTCTATACTGTTTAAAAAATTAGAAAACAAGATATATGAGTGCATGGTATTAGATGTACATATCATAGGGAGTCCCAGTAAACTATTCATTTCACCAGATATTTGAAGCAGAAACATGCTTTCATAAACAAAAGTACACTGGTCCCACAAGGAAATTTTCCATAAGAAAATTATTAAGCATAAATACTTACCAATAGAAGATTTTTCTGAAGTGAACCCAGATGAGCTGGTCCCACAAGAAACATCTCCTGATGACATTTTGCTGGAATATGATGGCTTTAATTGTTCATCAACAATTGTCATCAGCTTTTGTGCTAAAGCAATAGCAGCTCCCTGGACATACACCACACATCTGTCATATGGAACAGAATATGTGGCAAAGAAAATCAAATACTTGCCTGCCAAAGGAGTAGCAACCATCAACCAATTTATTAGTCCGTCCTTGGAATCCGCATTCCACTCCTTGACGAAATGCCACCCAGCCCTAAATGGTGAAGACAGGCCTAATCAGTGTTGCAATAAATTATGCTGTGACAGCAACCTTCTATTAGCATCTAAACTACATATGAGGCTACAAAGCAACAAAATACATATATTTCCTAAAAAATTACAGCATCAGATGTAAGAGGAAATATCTAATACATTTACTCCACGTATACAATTAAAAACCAAAGGACCAAATTCAACTAAATAAACAAAGAGCTAACTAGTTAATATTCAAATATGCCTGTCACTGAACTCAAAGAAGCCAAAAGTAACACAATGCACATATCGTAATAGAACGAAAACTGAATAAAGTAATAGGGGTTATCTTACAATCAAGCTAGGCAAATCGAGTTTCTCCACCTCATTAAGCAGGATCATTGAAGCCAGCCCACAAAACGTGTACCTTATCAAAGCAGCTTTTACTTAAAGTTCTTAACAGATACATACAGAAAATTATCAGAGATCCTCATTAGAAACGTACCCACCATGAGCTTCAGCATAAGGTTCCCCAGCAATCCCACCTTCATAAGTTTGACACCTGGGGGCATACAGTGTAGGAATTAACCAATCATTCTATAGAAAAAAGGACCACAACAAAGCAACAAGATGTTTTACAATTGGAAAAATGACAATCACATTAACCAAAGCAAACCTTGCTATGTAATTTCCAACACCTCTTGCCAGTTCATTGTCAAGAATTTTCACAAGGCTGGCGACCTAATCTCAACAAGAAAAATATTAGAGAACTGCAAGGAAAACGTTAAGAAGTGCAAGAAACTCACCGCTATTGCAGTATAGCAAGCACGAACATCAATTTCACCACCTTCATGCATTCTGGTCGAAGGATATTAGATTGAGTTATGGCTATTAACAATTAGGTGGAAGGAACTTGGTATGAAAAGAATATTTTCCTCGCCCTATTTATTATCGAGAAAATGCGCACCTGAAAGCACCAGATGTATCCTTCATTCGAAGCATAAACTTGTACAGATTGTCCCTGATTGATAACATAGAAACTGTTAACCAAATGACACAGATGAGTAAAGCACGTCTTTGTCTAAGAACAGCCATAAGAATTACCTTTTTATTGATGATAGTGCTCTTTCACTCCCTATAGTTACAAGTGTATTTACAGCAGCATAAGTTGTAGCAAGATGAGGCAACTACCAAAGAAAAAGCAAGCAAAAAGATGATGTTAAAAATTAGCTAGCACAAATTATCATATTGAATGAGTAAATAAACAATCACTCAAATCCAGTAGATCAATGAACAAACAAGATTAATGCTATACTCTAAACTTTCAAAAGTTGGAGAAAAAAACCAAATAAAGGGAACTAGCTTTGCCACCTATAGCAGGCCCTTCAGTTATATAAACACATTAGGTCATCGACTACCAACACATAGATATGTATTCACATAAAACAGATCTCCCAGGTTTCATAATGTTAAACTGATTGGTGGACGTTGTTTTGAATATTCACATGAACATGTTGAGTCGGCTAGATTGGTCTAAGCAATCATTTTAAAGCAAACTTTGATGTAAATGCCAGATCCAATATCTCTATGCTCCAGCATTCACATGACCTGTTTCAAGTTTCATGGTTGCCTAAAATCTCATCAAGAACTAATGCAAAACATTAACAGACCCAGAGCTATTACACAAGCCAAACGTTGAAACTTAAAAAGTTTGAGGTTAGAGCAAACCTGTCCAGGTCCACCACCATATCCACCATCTTTGTCCTGAAACAAATATAGTAACACAGCCAGCACAAGCGACCAAATGGCAATGAATTCAGAAATCACATGCACATGCAAATGGATACCCTCGGTGCTTTGGTTATTATAATAAATTCTACTTGTTCGTCTCAGAAAAAAATCTACTTGTTCAATTACTATCCATAAACAAATTCACACTGGTTCAAAACTTTATGTAAAGGGACAACACGGAGTAACCAAGCAGCACAGAATAAAAATAATGGTTTTTTTGTACTGTCCTTGTATGAAAAGCGATATGGTTCAACTTAAGAATGGTGCTCTAATCAGAACATTGACTATTCAACCAGACTCTATTGTCTCGACAACTGATTTATTAGTTTCTAGTGTGTACGTATGCATGCAAAACTACAGGTGGTTGAGAATATCTATTCAGACATCTAGCCCGACACCTTAAGCAATTTGGTGGAGCTATTTTGGCCATTCAATCTTGCTCTCATCTCAGCAAAGAGATACATCTTTAAGCATACGAATTAAGAACAATTAACTGCAACTGTACTGAAAAATTCCCTTGTACAGTTGTCAAGAACAATTAACTGCAACTGTAGCAACATAATTCAATTATATCTTAGCAGATTAACAAACCTGACATCGAGATAAGAAGTCCACGGTATGATCCTCGAGGTCCTCGTCGAGTGTTTCTTCCAACAAAGCAAGTCCATGAACCATCCAGTAGCACAACCAAGGTCGGCTAGAACAATCAAAAGATAAATATCAGCAACGAATATAAACCAGCAATGGAAGGCAAGAAAATCTAAGACCAGAGGAGCATTACTTGGCATCTAGCACATGGAAGCTAGGTGCAAGATGCCTCAGTCCTTTCGTCAAATACTCGACATGCTGATCACGCCACAGCTCTAGCCTGCAGCAGAAAACAACCCACAATCAAAGCTCAGAATAAGGAGGTGAAGAACATCATAACCTCAAGTCAGTACTTGCGAAAGCTCAAAGACACGCCGCACACTCCTGCAACGCCTAATTGGCAGGAGTAAGCTTCTGTGAGCAACAATGTTAGCAACCCAACCGGGCAACAGCCACTACACTCTCTCTCCCGCGACCTGTGCTACATAGGTGAATTTATCAGTGAACTTCGAATTCCTCGCTAAATCCAAGCAAAACTACCTGATCTCCGCACCAACTTAGCCCGTCCCTCGCATCCAAAAGCCGCCACTCCACTTATCCACTACAGGACGCAAAGCACTACGAAATACGAAAGTAACCTAGGAGAAGGGATACCGAGCGTGCTCTAGGGTTGCTTACATGACGGACTTGGTGTTGGGCGCGGCGCCGAAGAGGACGCGATAGATGTCGGCCACGCGCGCCTCCACCTTCATCTGCTCCACCTGCGTCACGGTGAGGCGGGGCAGCTCAGCGGCGGCGCCATCCTCCGACGACGGGTCAGCCCCGGCGGGAGGCGGCGGCTGCGACGAGGGTTCCATAGGGGCGGTGGGCGCAGGCGAAGGGGGAGGCGCGCTGCCGCTTGGCTGCGTCCTGCGGCCGCGAGCTCTGTCCCCGTGCGGCCGCGCGGATCTCAGCGAAGTGCGAACCCTGTGCGCCGTGCGGGTGCGGGTCAGCCTTGGCCGCTTTGTCCTGTGGTTGGGACCCACTAATGACGCGAAAGTGGATAGCCCAGCCCATAAGTGGGGAGGCCCAATGTGCCGGCCCATCTTCCGGGCGAGGCAGCGCTATACCTGCGTCTGGTCCGAGCCCGAGCGGATCATTCCCACCACGGCACCGCCCCCGCGCACGCACGGCCGCGCCGCCGCCGCCGCACCGTAGTGCAGCGGTTTCCGGCTCTTCGCCTTAGGAGGGTTTTAGCCGGACGCAGAACAACAGGAGGAGGAGGAGGAGCAGGCCGCGCTGAGAGGGAGAGGGAGAGGGACTGGAGATGGCTGCCATGGTTGGAGCGCGCAGGGCTCTCCTCGCCGCTCGCCACTACCCGCGCGGCGAGCTCGCGGCCGCGCTCGTCTCCCCCGCCCGGCGCGTGGATTCGCCGCCCAGGTAACGCACGCTGCTTCCGTAACTCGTCAGGCGCTGCGACGAGTCATTGTTATTTCTCTACCAATCCTGTGTAGTTTGTAGCGTTCGTGTGATAGGATTATCATCTAGTGGTTTATTTCTCTGTGAACTTGTGATTATTTGTGATAGAGATGAAGCCACATAGTTATTATCCCTTTTTCCGAAGAAAAAAAAGAAATCTTTATTCAGTAGGAAAATTTACTTGCTCGTGGTTTCGGTTGGAACTTGAAATGGCAAAAATACGAAACGCGGACGGCCACCCGTGCCACCTTTGAGAGAATGCTCCGCAGTTCCTGTATGCTGAAACAAGCTTGCTACTTCAATCCTGATTTATAATCTCAATATTCACGTAGCTTAACGGCATGCTTTGACACCTCAAAATATCAAGTTGATTTCCTCATGAAAGTGTTTCTTGCTTGGAAATTCACTTGCTCCGTTTGCTACTCTGTTTCAGTCTTCCAGCTGGAAGAGGTTGTCCGCATCCTTCGGTTCCATGTCGAGGTGCTGGTGGTCTTGCATCCGAACAAATTGATGGAGATTACCGCGAGTGGGGAGTGCATAACACTGAGAACTACGCAGAGTCCCGTGCAAATCACCCAACTGATCATCTCAACCGCCCAATGCAAAGGGATCTCCCTTCAGCTGGTTCCTCAGAAGGCATTGATAGAAACAGAGGCGTGCATGTTGGCGGCAGTTTCAATACACATTATAGACGCAATCCTGAGGAACCTTACCAAAGTGGTGGATCATATGGGTTACCAAATAGTCGCCAGCCATACACCGGTGCAAGGGTGAACAATGAGACACCTGGAGATAATGCCAGGCAACCTTCTGGGAGCAATAGTGCATATGGCCACCAAATCCCCAAAGGGGATCTACCAAATGCTCATCAGCAGCACAATGGCACATATAGCTATGGATACAACAGCCGAAGTAAGCAGCAGAGCAATGCTAGTGCGCAGTATGGATATGGCCCTTCAGGACAATCGTATCAAAACTCAACTGGAAATGATCAGCAAGTCTTTCAACAACAGAGAGTTGATCAAAGAGCTGATGGTAATTACACAGATAGGCATGGAAATTCTGCCTCGCGGTATCCGAACTCAAGTGGTACCCATAAGGAGCACGTTGTGGGATTTCAGCAAGGCCACAATGGTGATTTTGGATATAGTGCCAGGCACCCTTATGGGGATAGTAGTACATGCAATCACCAAAGTCCTAAGGGGGATCCAGCGAATGCTCATCAACAGCACAATGGCACACAAGCTAATAATGGCCCTTCTGAATACGATAAAGTGCAAACTTATGGTGATCTTAATGGATATGGAACACACAGCTTCAGATACAACACCCAAAGTAACCAGCAGAGCTATACTAGTGGGCAGTATGGGTATGGTCCTTCAGGACAATCATATCAAAACTCAACTGGAAATGTCCAGCAAGTCTTTCAGCAACAGAAAGCTGATCAAAGATCTGGTGGCGATTATACAAATAGGCCTGCAAGTTCTGCCTCATCGTGTCCAAGTCCAAGCGGCTTCCATAAGGAGCACGTTGCAGGGTTTCAACAAGGCCACAAGGGTGATTTGGGATATAATGCTTCACAAGCATATCAGAGCCCTTATGTCACTAGCAACGTTGACACACGGAGAAATCATCCAGGGTATTCCATGAATGTAAACACGGATGTACAACGCAACCCTCATGGAATTTATCAAGAAAAGCATTCAGGTATTCAACCAATCACATCGGCTGGGAACAACTTGAGTAGTACACCGTATCAAGCTAGCATGTACAGTCAGCATTCAATACCTGTCAGCCTGTCAAATGATGGATCATCTTCTGAAGTAACTGATGAAGCCAGTGGCAAATCGAAAGGTACTATTGAAGAACTGGATAAGTTATGTGAAGATGGGAAAGTAAAAGAAGCTTTGGAAGTTCTGGCAGTGCTACAAGAAAAAGGCATTGTACTGCATGCTCCTCAATACGTTAAATTGATGCAAGCATGCGCTGATGCATCTGCTCTTGCAGAAGCAAGAAAAATACATAATCAAATATCTCAATCAGAACTAGCTGTTGACACAGATGTTAATAACAAAATTTTAGACATGTATGCTAAATGTGCTTCGATGGAAGATGCGAAGAAACTGTTCAGTACTATGGCTCAGCCTGATTTGACATCGTGGAGCACTATAATCTCAGGGTTTGTGCATAATGGTCTTGGTGAAGAAGCAACTGATTTTTTTGATCGGTTTAAGGAGACAGGAGATAAGCCAGAGCCTGGCATGTTCACACATGTTTTCTTGGCCTGTGGAATTTTGGGATCAATTGACGAGGGGATGTTGCATTTTGAGTCAATGCAGAAGGATTTTGGTATAACTCCTGGCATGGATCATTATGCTAGCATTGTTAATATGCTTGGGCAGTCTGGCTATATTGATGAAGCTCGTGAATTTGTCGAACGGATGCCTGTGAAACCGAACATTGATGTGTGGGAAAGTTTGATGAATATGTGTCGACTTAATGGCTCGTTGGAGCTTGGAGATCGTTGTGCTCAAATTATAGAACGCTTGGATCCCTCTAGGCTGAATGAGCAGTCTAAAATGGGTCTTTTCCCTGTAAACGCTTCAGACCTTGCAAAGGAGAAAGAAAGGAAAAAGGCTAATTCTGTAGAAGCTAGGAGCAAAGTTCATGAATACAGAGCAGGGGATCGATCCCATCCTGAAACCCTTAAGATCTATGAAGAGCTGAGGTACTTGGCGGCTCATATGAAGGAGGCTGGCTATATTGCTGATACTCGATTCGTGCTTCATGATGTTGATCAAGAAACTAAAGAGGATGCCTTGCTAGCTCACAGTGAGAGACTAGCTGTTAGTTATGGTCTTATAACTAGCGCTGTCCGTTCCCCTATTCGAGTTATAAAGAATCTTCGCTCCTGTGGAGATTGTCACACAGCTTTGAAGATAATCTCTAAACTTGTTGGCCGTCAGATCATTGCAAGGGACGCGAAGAGGTTTCACCATTTTGAAAATGGTGTGTGCTCTTGCAAAGACTATTGGTAAACAGAATACAACAAGTCTACATTGTTATAAGTTTAATAGGTACAAAACCACAATAGGTTAGTTAACCACAAGTTTCATGTCTGGAACATGTTGTATCCTCTCTTCTTTAACACTTTTTTGAGTATTCTACTCTGGAATTCAAGCATTTAAGCTTGAAGGATTATTTATCTGATGAACATGCCTTCACGGTGACATTTCTTTTGTAGGGGCATACTGGAATATTATCTAGGCAAAATTTCTTACGTGCCATTCAAAATCTACGCATTATAAACATTCTTGGTTTTAAACAATTCTGTAGGTACAAGTCTTAGGATGAACTCACCACTTCACCAGGCACCATCCATCTATACCAGGAAAAAGACCATTTCAGTCCTCAACTATGGCCTTGGTCTGAGTTTTCAACCCGCAACTCCAAGACCGTCTTAAACATAGCCCTGAACTAACATTTCCAAAGTGGTCTTCATCCGACGTGGCGCTTATGACTCCATTTCCCGGTGGTAATTACTCCTAGCTGGTTACCGTCTGAAACCAAACAGCCCTAGACTGGGAAAGTATTTATACTAGACTGAAAATTCAAAAAATTTATTATAAAATTTGCAAGACAAAACTAACATAGTCAGTCTGTAGCAACCCAACAAGGATAAATAACACAAATTTGCTGAGGAAATAGTGATGGGAGTCAAATAGATAGGGGAAGTAAATAGAATATGTAGTATTTTAAAAACTTGCAAGCCTGGGAATTCATTACTAGGCCTTTGATTGGATAGCGGCAACAACACTCACTGACTCACACTATCAGTTCACGCTTTGTGTCCTGCTAAAAAAAAATCATGCTTTATGGATTTGTGTGCAATTTTACACTTGAGGGATAACCATCCTGATTGCCCGGATACCGGTACTTTTGGGATCAGAAATCGGAGACAAGATTTCGGACGTTTTAGCATCCTTGGATGGCAGTTTTACCCACTCGCCCGATTACCTGGGTAAAGACCCTAATAGGAGTGGGTCTATTGTTGATTGTCTATCTCCTTTGCTTGATAGGTAAACATGCACGAGCATGGGTATGTCCTACCCGTGTCTGCTTTCCCCATTTACCCGTGCTAGAGATGCTAACATGTGGACTAGCCCACTTGCCAAAGCAGCCAAACCCTAGCCTAAAACTTTTGCTCCTAAATTGTCCCTCTTCTCTTTCCAACCCCTCCATCCTATAAGCCACAGCTACCGCGCTATCGTTCCCTCCTAATATCTGGATGACTAGGCACACGCCCCAGACTGCAGCTGTCGACCACCACAATTGAAAGTTAGATTGCAAAGTCCAAAGGTCTTGCTCAACGATATGATGTGGCAAAACTAGCGTACAAACACTTTTTTCATTGAAGATATTACAATGCGATTAAATCCTACAAATGTACATGCCCAAATTTTCAACAGAGTTGCCTTTTTTAGAAATATCATCTAATTTACAATGATAATCCAATGAGCAAAGTTATGTAAGTACAATACTTTTATGTTGAACGGTAAAATCGATAAATACGCTAAACTTTGTTAGGGCATCTCCAATGTTGGAAAAATAGAGGTCTTAAGCGAAGAAATATGCTTAAGACCTAGTCTTAAACATTGTGGGAGAAGGTCATAGTGCTAAGACCAAGCCATAAGGAATAAAAAACTATTTCTCTCTTCTCTCATATGATTTGAGGGGTTAAAACTAAAAGAGAAAATACTGACATGTGGACCCCAGCTTAAGACCCATAAAGGTATTATACATTGCAGGATTTTTTATTGGCTGTAGCAACTATAATAGGACCCACCTTAAGACCAATTTAAGGAATAAACATTGGAGATGCCCTTAACATCCACACTTTCATTTCTATATCTTGCAATACTGTCTTGATTATGCACGACAACGATAATAAGTAGATTATCAATGGTCTCTACTGACGTGTAGAGCATTCATCTCAATAGCAATATTATTCACTGGAAGAAAATTAGTGTTGACTTAATTTATATCCGGCTCGTCTTGGTGTTAGATTTCCGGCGTACTCCATCCATCCTGCAAAAAAAACGTCCACAGCTTTTCCTTTAAATAATAATTCTACAGCTAAGCCTGATAGACCCGGTCCACTGACCCTGGAGCCCTCGGGCCCTCACCGTCAAATCTGTAAAATAAGCCCAAAGAGGGCAGCGGCGAGGGTTTTAGAGCCCATCCGTACCAGCCATGGCGACGGCGGCTGGCGGCGCCCGGCGAGCCCTCGTGGGGCTGCGCTCCGCTTCCCCGTCTACTCTTTCCAGAACGTTTTCCCGCCCGGCGATGGCTCAGTCTCCGGAGCTGGGGGCCTCCGCTGTGTCGCGCGCCCCGCGCCGGCGCCCCGCGATCTCGAGGTACTGCAGTGTTTCATTTCCTCGGATTGGTGGTGTTTGGACGGTTTGGTTTCGCTCAGATTCGGAGCGATCATCTTGTGCAGGATCCCGGTGGCAGCGCTCGGCGGGGTGCAGGGGCTGATGCCGCTGCACAGCGCAACGGCGTCGGCACTGTTCACCTCCATGCTCGGGCTTAAGCCCGGGTCTTGGGGTTGGCTCTCCGAAGGTAAACTAACTTAACTTGGTTCGTTGCATCTGCGTGCCACGAATGACGCGTACAATTGCTACTTAGGTTAGGAAGTTAAACGAACTCTGTACTGAATCAGATCAAAATCAGATTTTTGTTCTCCCTTCAGTTGTGTTTGTATGAACATAACTTGCTTCAATGATTTGGATGGCTATTGACTATTGAGGCTAGGCTAGAAACCAATGGCGCTTCAAATATGAACATAACTCGCTTAAGAAAAATGAACATAACCATGCCTGAGGTAAAATTATTGTAGTGGACTAGTGGCTAGTGTGTGCCAATGTCTAGAAGTTCAGATCGAAATGCTTCATTTGCTGCCTCCTTAGTTGAGACCTCCTGAAAAAAGAATAGACTGGAGGAGGGAAGACCCCCTCGGCATATTCTTAAGAATGAGCAGCGAGAGACTGAGATTCATTTAATCCACGAAATAACCAATGAGGTTAATTCTGCCCCACTGGATTCAAACCCTGGCCAGCACGGTGACGCCACTGTGCACCCACCACTGGGCTATCACCCAGTTCTCTAGTTGAGACCTCCTGGGTGGATCGGCTTGGAGAATTTCAATCTAATTTGCACTTTTTTGTCCTTTTTTTAGTTTGGTGGATGGCATTCACTACTTTAAGATTGTTACTGGCTTGCTTTCATGATTAGGATGATCAGAGTGATCCAGAATGCATGTCTCTATAATAGTAAAAATAGGCTGATTAAATGCTTAATATCTCAAGCTGATTTTTTTTTCTGTTGGGTACTGCTTCTTTAGCATACTATCAAAAACATTATCTTTCCAAAAAACAAACATTTCATTAGGTACAAACTTTGTAAATACAATTGTTTTGTTCTTTACTTTTTTTTTGACGGAACAAGTGCTTTCCTCTTTGCAAGCACAGCAAAAATATTGCTGTCGATCTTTTGTCTGTAAGCATTTTGTTAACAGATTTCTCCTTTTGGAGAACAGTTATTAATGTATTCTCACATTTTTTTTCCCTCTTGCTTGGTCGATTTCACCTTTCTAAAAAATCAGATCAAATAAAATGTTTTGTTCATCCATTAGTGCTCTTTACAGTATCGTGAAAATTGTTTTTAAGATTGTTTGTGAGATGCTGAAAGGTACTTAGTTATACGGCATGTAATTTAGTACATGCTGAGATCCTGAAAGATGGTCGATATAGGACATATAACTATACACCCAGGGGAGTTCAAGCCAAAGTGTATGCAGTCCTTCATACCAAAATGCTGTTAATTTGTTATAGAGGGATACTAGTGTTGCTTATGGTTCGCTGGATCAATTGATGAATTTCTTTCCTTACCAAATGGATACAGAATACTGGTATCAATCCTAGCATAGTTCAGTTGGAGTATCTCTATACTATTTTTGATATCTAATGATTTATGAATTTTTATGTGTATGTACGCTTGTCAATACCTTTCAGTGAGCGCTGTCCTTCACCTAGTCCTAGACTAACCACTTTAGTTTGGTAGCTGGTCAGCCTAGGTGGCCTCTCCTATCTCATGCAATGTTGTCATTCACCAATTCTGTTTGTTATGTGATAGTGTTCTTGTTCTGACCCATTATTTTTCTCGTTTGCTACTTCAGGGTTTGCAACACCTCTATAACAAGAAATGGGTTTCGGTCACCATACAAGAGACTTTCAGTCTAGCTTTCCCCTGGCAGATTCCAATAACAGTAGCTACATGCCTGTGGACTATTCCCTTGGAGTTTTGCTGATGGAATCTGTACTAAATTTTCACTGCTTAAAAACTTATGACAGTACCGTGTGCCAGTTATCTTATTGTCCAGTGACGATCTTCATTTCAGATTCGCTATGGCCATATTTTGCATTGCCAGTTTCTGTTGATTTGACGGCATTTTGTGATTCTTCATTCTGAGCATATAATAGAATTATCTTAAAACATCATGAGTTCACAACGTCAATTGCGTCGTAGCAATGCGAAGCGATGTCCCACATCATTTCGACTGATACATACTGGGTTTCAGTCTATCCTGGCAGGGTCCATTTCTCGGTGCTAAGTGCTAACCGGCCGGCCGTGAACAGGATGTACCAGTCAGTACCGAGGTGGTATGAACCGGACGGTTTATTTTGAATTCAATTTCAATTTCACTTTTTTGGTTTGAAATCGTTGTGGTATCTTTTGAATCATATAACCATGGTCAGACTGCATACGGGCGAACTTAATATACCCTTACCAAAAAAAAACTTATATATCTTTAGCCCATATGTCAGACACAGGGTGGCTTACATGCTATAGACATGGGGTCTTTTTTCAACATTGGGGACACATAAGGATTTAACCCAATAATATAATTACACAGATCTCCATCATCGGTGGCACTAGTTTGATTTTAGTTGGACAATGTCACCTTTTGGACTTTGAACTTTGGCCACGTCTGCCATTTCATCCTAAGACTTCAATACCGTCAAATGAATCTCGGAACTCTCAGACACGTCAACTTTACATGTACCTCCAAATCATCACTACATCACCCAATGCTTGCCATGTCATCTGCCAGATGAGCAAATAAAAATAAAATCTACACTTCGTCGCCTCCTCAACCCCACCCCCCAAACGCGCGCGCACGCGTGCCAAATGTCCAGCCATCACCAGCTCACCTCCCATCCCTCAGTGACCATCCATCCCTACCGTCATACTCACTGTAGCGTCAGTGAAAATCACTACCATATCACATGAATACCACCATACCAATGCAATAAAGGTGGAAGGGGGTGAAGGGGATGGTTCTGAGAGTATGAGGTTCGTTTTACACGGTATTGAAGTTTTAAAATGAAAACATGCATTGGGCAAAGTTTTAGTTACGGGTCATTTGAATTCAAATTCAGGAAATCCAAAATTGTCTAAAATATGACTCATAACCGCAAGAATTTGACTTGTGAGAATGGCATTTGTTTGAAATCTACTTCTAATGCTAATCAAGGCGGAATCTGATCTGTGATGCAAATGCATTCTTCAGAAATAAATCGTGTGGACTGGGGAGAAATAGTATACCAAAAGCTGGACAAAAAATATCATAAATTTCAAAAGTCGGCGCATGCAAGTTCAGTATGGGGACAAATGACTTCATTCACCTCTCACTCATAATGTTTACACTGTACTTCTCATTCTGCCAAATTTTCACTTAGCAAGAAAATAAAAAAGGGTGCAACCTTGTTTGCTGCATAGCCAAAGGCCAGTGCTACAAATCGGCATGCCGATTTGTGCATTTCATCGGCACAGTGCACAGCCGTCGAATGTGACGGCAAGATTAGCAATAAATAGAATTAGCTAAATTTACGGGCAATAATTTTAGTGACTATAGGAAACAATTGTAGTGACAATATGAAACATGGACAACTGCTTATATATAATACATAGCTTGAGCTCCTTCTGTTAATGCAATATGGAAACATTTATATAATGAGAGGGAAACACTTTACTAACCCTTGTGCAACAAAATTTTTGAACCAATATAAAAATGGAATGTATAACAAATAATCCCGGATTTTTGGGAAACTTATGATTCAAATCGCTAGATTTTCGGTATCGTGGACTCCTTCTGTTATGGCAACGTGGAAACATTTGCATAGCGAGAGGGAAATATTTTATTCAAACTTGCACAACAAATTTATCAAACCAATACAACAACTAATGTTTGTTCGTCCGGGCTAATGTGTTTATGTTTCATTCATCTGGGTATTTTATTTCCTGTGCAACAATAATTTGTTTCATGTACAGCAATACTTTGTTTCCATCAACAACTAATGAAGAAGCTACAGCAAACGCTCACCGATCTAATTTGTTTATGTTTCATTCATCTAGATATTTTGTTTCACATATCACAATAATTTATTTCATGTACAACAATTATTTGTTTTCATCAATAACTAATAGAGAACTGTAGCATATGCTTGCCGAGTCTCTGCTACTAATGATGACGCCGGCGGAAGAAGGCTCGTGGAAACAATCCCCGACGGCCTCCTCGCGTGCGACCAACACCGACGCCGGCACCGCGGCCACGACGGCCGCGTACTCAGCCGTCGCGCGCGCCACCTCCAGTCCCGCCCGAAAGTCGGCATCCACAATGTACCTGCCCCTCGCCGCCGGCGGGACCACGTCGATGTACTCGTACGTCTCGGCCGTTAAGCCGCCAGACGCCTCCCACCGCGACTTGCACACGCCGGCGTCGTACCCGGCGGCCCACAGCCGCCGCATCACGGCGCGTCGGAACGCAGCGCCATGCCCCCGCAGCAGCGCCTCCACGTCCATCGCCGCCGCGACGGCGGAAGCTAGCCTGATCCGGAATGGATCGTCCGCCGCCGGTGGGTCAAGCAGCTCCCGCACAGATGCCGCCGCCACCCGCGGCGCGGCCGGGGCCGTCTACATCATCCGAATCATAGCCGTCCCCACCCTTGGGTACCTGCCCGGCCCCCTCCTCCCCGCCGGCGGTGTCCGTCTCGAGAAACGCCTGGACGAGGCCCGAGAGGCACGCCAACGCGTCGTGGTCACTGCCGCTCCTCGTACACCCCCCACCGCCCCCATCCCCGCGGAGGCGCGCGCAGATGGCATTGTCGAGGCGTGCGGAGGACAGATGGCATTGTCGAGGCGGATGTACACGGCCATGTCGCTGGCGAGCGCATGCTCGTTTTTCTCGGAGAGGTGGTGTGTGTTGCGATGGGAGAAAGATGTTGACGCTTGGAGACCCGGACTTTATTCTGGAATTGATTGAGGCGGTGACAGTGCTTCGTAATTCCTTAGAAAATTTTGGTCCGCTCGATTATATTAGATGAAGGGCTATAAAGGATGACTAAGAATGAGACAAATTGGTATGCCAAGCCGAAGAGTTTTCCATAGCGAAAATATAACTGTCTGTTGCTTTCTCGTTATATTGCTTAACACGACTTACAAATATCTTTTCCAACTCATCGTTCCCAAAACAACATAACCATGTTCACATGTTTATATCACGAGTATTTTGACCTTTAGCCTTGGCTGTATCATCATGCACAGCCAATATGCGGCCATCAGGGCCGGTGTTGCTGGAAATTCTTATGCAAAACTACACCACGATCTTTGCATTGTTAGAAACAGAAGGCGCCATTCATTCATCGTTAGATTCAACCGATTATAGTCACGATTGTATCATCGTCCTTATCTTCACCTTCAGAGTGATCATCAGAATGCGACTCTGATTGTGAGTCTCCCTCATCCAGTGGAGCGCTCTGAAATACATCAAACAGGAGCGCTCGTATTCGCTCCCGCAGCCCCGAAGCTTCTTCAGGATTGAACCATTTCCGTCCAAACTAAAAACCAGTAAGAGCATAATAGTCAGGACTCCAGATTGCTCGTGAAGAAAAATATTGGAGCAATGTGATTTATACCATGCAAAGGTTCTCTCTTGTCAACCTCTTTGGTGCCTCTTGAATAAACCTGTCAATGTAATAAAGCATAAAGATACCACAGTCATAGTCATTTCGCTGGCGTGGCACCTGGCAAGTGGAAATGGAAGGTAGCATTAGAAACAGTGAAACAGAAAACACAGTAAAGGAATGGAAGAATTACTGTGAAGCTTCTTGAGAACTATTATTAGAACACTAGGGTTCTTACCTCAACTTTTTCCTTATCTATATTTCTTGAAAGGCGTCTCCATATCCTGCTTGAGAAGGGTATATCATAAGAAGAATCATTCTGTAGATGGCTCCATTCTGCTTCGAGGTAGCTGTGACAACATACAATTTCCAAATCAGGGATAAAGTAGGTTAACAGTAGGAAACTTTGGAATGACAAGCTTCCAAACAGGGACAGTACACAGCAGGCTCCAGTCCTGAATAGATCATCTGAATTGTAAATGGTTGGGATCCACCAAATTCCTAGCAAAATATCACAGAACATACCTCCCAATCACGTCAAAAACCTCGTGACTGGAATGTAGTTCTAGAGAGTCCATGTGAAGGATTATTGGCCCTGATTCTGTCTCTTCTGCAGGCATGCAGATAATGATCAAGCTCCAGTGCATCCTAATTGACAAGAACACAAGGTAATCACCATCATATATGATAACTAGATACACCAGAGTGGTTGTTTCCTAACAACCGAACACACCCGCATGTCAAATATTAACCAAACTAATCATATTTGTTTGAAGAAGCAGATAGACACTTCCCATTTCATCTTGTAGTATTATCCAGAGAAGAAACTTACTGTCCATGAATTGGCAAAATTATGTATGGTGTCCTAAAAATATCTACACTTCTCCACCATCTTCGTAATTTGCTGAACTGTGAGTCATGCTCACCCTAGAACAAATGCTCAAGTCAGTCAGCAGTTCTCAAACATTAGCTTTGAGGGTGAAGAAGAGATAATTCCAACATGCATAGGGTAATGAATAAATAGCAATTTATTAAACATAAAAAGTAACATAGGCTCTTTTTTCAGAGAAAAAGATATACACCAACTTTCTGGAACATATCATGTTGAGAACTTAAAATCAATGCATATTTACAATTAACACATTCAACATCCAAAGGACCGCCAAGGTGATTATACAATTTCCTGGAACTTAAAGTAGGAATATTGCAATTTGGAAAACTATGTCTCAAGAAAATGTAAAATGAGATAGAATAGTTCAGTCTACATGCTTTGCATGCATTAATTCCATATTTTACTTACTGTATCAACAACGTAATATAAAATAAAATGAAGTTTCCAAAGATAAATAGAACAGAAGGACAAAATAGTATGATTTAATATGAATCAAATGACACGAGGGCGTTAACTACACGAGGGTGAACACAGCGTACCATACCAAGAAAGTCATAAGTGTTTCCTGTGGCATGGCTGTATGGAAACAATGGAGCTTCCACATCAAGTGAACTCATGCACCAACTAGAGCATAACTTCCAAGCAATGCAATACTACACAGAAAGATCAATAAGCATACCGTCCTGGATACTGCTTCTTCAAGTTTGCTATAGAAATATGTATTGAAGATGTACAAGTCATCGCGAGGTCTGGATCTTTTGAGGTACCTGACATGGCCATAGTCGGAATGGACAGGAAACATGTATTAAAAACTAAAAAGTGTACTATTGAATTTTGATAAATCTTGAAGGGAGCACGTACAGTAAATGTGAGATATGTTGACATGTAATGAACCAGGTCAACACATCAAATGTGTCTTTCAACCATGGCATTCATTAATTAGTTTGTAGGTGCTGATTATTCCTTACGGTAGCTCAGTGATAAAGTGATTACATAAGCAAACATGCTTTTCTATTTCAACATAACATTTGGCAGTCCTGAAGTGGCGTCTAAAGTGGAATGCTACAAATAATAAGCAATTTTTGGACTGAACGAGGACATTTCAATCATATCCATGCCGATTTCTAACAGCTGCATGCAGGCACTTGGACGTTCAACTTAGTAAGAGAAGAAAGATGAAGACAATGTGACAAACAGAACAGGGAATAGATTACTTACTGGATGTAAAAATTTATAACAGGTGATTTTAAATATTCTTCAGGCTCAAGACATTTTATGTCAGAATATGTCAGCTCAACAGTTTCCAGATCAGTTCTGCTGACAGAAGTAACGATGTCAGTTTGGGAGTGGAGAAATCTCTCTCTCAATACCTCAGCCACATCACATCATTCTCACCTTGAAGGATAGTAGATTTGTGACTCATCCCTACACAAGTCCAATTTGATTAATGAAACATCTATAATTGGTCATTATTTTACAATGTATAGGAATGAAATGTTAACAGGCAAAAACATTATCAATATTGCGTTACCAATTTACCAGTTATTAGCCATCTCAACGTCAACTGGTTTAGCAGGTTCTATATCTTCGTCATCCAAGAAAACTACTTCCTGAAAAAGATAAGAGCATGATTGAAATACATATGTAGAAATGTTATTCATGTGAAACATTTGCAGCTAAGATCAATGAAATTAGTGATGAAGTATTGAAGCATCATTGAAGATCTTCTCAATGAATCAAATCCAAACAAACTGTACATGAGTTGATGCCCAATATTTGGTATATCTAGGCTTTTATTTTGTTTTATTACAATAAAATAACTTCCAGGATTTTAGCTCTGTGGATTTCTTGTTCAATAAAAATTAGAGATGGATGAAATAAAAAAACTTTTGCATTGTACCCATAGGGTTACACCATACTAAGTTGAATGCTACATGCTGGTAGATTTTAGTTCAGATAAAAGATTTCAGTTTCACAAGGAGTCAATGGAAAAAGAAAGAATACCAAGGAACAATGTCAGCATACTCACGCTCTTTTCTCTTCTTTTGTTAGTGTTGGATAACCTCTCGGATTTGTAGGTCTGATGCTTAGAATGGTCCGACCTGCACATCAGAATCATTTTATCAGAGAAACATAAATTGGTTTTTAAGACAGGTATTCAAACTATCAAGATGCAACTATGTTCTTCACATAAATTAGTAAAGATAAGACAAGCTTATTTCCACATGGTTACTCCAACAGGTTAATCCAAATAGCTGGCCATGAGGGCACCAGAGCAGTATATGTATAATGCCACTGGTACATTATGTCACTAATTTTCCTAAATAACAGCTAATGGTGTAGTTATGGACTAAACATACAAAAGCATTGAAGATAAATGCACTTAACACGCCCCTTGGTGCAATGAAAAGAACTGCATAACCTTGGAAGTCACAAACAAAACAAAGGTATCATCGTCTACTAAATTAAAACATAAGACATAGCCATGAAAAGATACCAGAATCATTTATATCAAGAAGTTGAGATGGTTGTTAGACATAGCGAAGATAGTTAGTTCAGAAAAACAGTGCTTCAAACATTTTCAGTAATTACTACTAGATGGAAAGCAAAATAGTGTAGCTGACACAGTCACAAGAGAAAGAGGAGAGCAAATTTGTAAATGATCAACAGATGCAAACATGCACAATCAAAATGACACAAAAAGTAAATGTTGTATGAGCAACACAGATGGATTACTAGACAAGAGATAATATAGCTCATTCTGATAGAACTACTAAAAGTAAAAGCCCAAATGAAGTAGATAAACAAACAGGAGTGAATACCTCTTGGTCAAACTCCCAAAAGTGTCATCGTCCATATGTAATTTATGAGACATGCCCTTTGAATCAACAGAGTTATTGTTCTGTCGATTTTTGATACAGCTCTTAATACCTAACTTCCTACCATCCATATTTAAACGCTTATTATCAGCAATATTTCGACAAACTGTACGATTTTTCGGATGATAATCCACTGGGTACCTTTTTGAGGGGAAAACTGTAGGGGAGGCCCTGACATTATAATTTGCTGGGTTCCTTGCTCTTTGCCCATCTTTCTTTGGGCATGCATGTTTGCCTGGGATAAAACATCCTAGCTCTTTAGAGAATGCTGCTCCCTCAACCTACAAATAACCAGGAAAAGTATTCAAAACATTTAAAATAAAACAAATATTAATCACAAAAGTATCATACCAAAATGTAACATAAAAAAACTCAGGAGTCAGAACACTAAAGTGCACACCTGGCCACAGCTCTTTATAGGTGGAGTAGTACAATGCGAGTTCAGATGGTATTTGCCAACTAAGCTGCCCTGGCTAAGCTCATCACCATTATCTGCAAGAGAAATGGCAACGGTACATTGATGACAATAGAACATAAGCTACATCCTTCAGACAGTTGAAGGCAAGCAAAGGAAGGTGTTAGAGCAGCATGGAAACACCTTCATTGAAAACCACCAAAAGGAACACCTGATGAATGAATCATAATGCTTACAGATCAGGTGCATTACACCGGAGAAAATATCCAAAAAGGGATATGCAATTTATATCGACAAGAAAATCTATATGATTCTCTCAAGCTCATGACGTGTCATTGAGCAAACAATGTAAGTCTAGCAGTTAATGGATTTACAGTGGTCCCGTAGGTAGCTTGTTGACCTTGTAAACAGTAGAGTCTGAAACATCTACACTGTACCCTGAAAAGGGAGCTATACATCCATATATTGTCCAGCAGAAATTTTCCATGAGGTCCACAACGAGTTTCAGGTAGTATATAAGATAATGAGACCAGATGAAGATAATGAGACCAGATGACCACCACTATCTAGTCTAAGAACTTCCCTTTGTAGGGTGGAGCTACGTTTCTGCTTGAGGCTTGGGCATATCTGACGGGTGACTCACTTTTTCTCTCATGTCACTTCACCCACTGGTTAGTTTGCTATCCCAGATGGCAGCTGGTGCCATGAGAATAATGTGTATATAAATAGAACAAAACTTGCATTACACTTTTGCATGGTTATTTCAAATGCATAGTAATCAGTACAGATGACTAAATTAATGCATCATAATTCCTGCTTTTCAGATGTCAAAAATTTATCAAGTTACAGACAGTTAAAATTAATACAATTTTTAGCTCACTATGAATCTAAATTCATCTATGTGCAGAAAGTCCAAATCAAATTCACGTTGCAGCTATATGCTGGCTAGTGGCTACTTCTTCCTCTTAACAACATTTAGCATCTGAGTCCATGAATAATCATCAAGTTGATTTACGGTATTTTGTAATGGTACTGCACCCATGCACTGTTCATGCAGAGGCCCCCCGTTGGTACAGTATTAGTTGGGAAGTAAAGATAGAATAATTAATTTTCTTGTTAGTTGGGTTTACTTGCTTACAGATATATTCCATGTATTAGACAAAGTTTCCTTAGATAGACTGTTTCCTAGAGATCACATCAAGACATTATTGATTATCCATCAAGCAAGAATAATGAATTAGTCTTTCTCTTCCAAAAGTTCTCTCAACCCAGTACATAGTTTAACACCCCCTTCCGATGCCCTAATCACCTTCGAGCCATACAGTCTGGCCTTCTTCTACACAGTAGTTATCTGATGGGTATCAGATGGCCATCAGATGGGTACAAGGAAATAAAACAGCATGTATATCTAACATTACTAACGATGTGCAATTATGCATAAACGACAAATTAATGCATAAAGCTTACTGAAGGCATAGGAATCATCCCCACTGGGTGGCTGCACGGTCTGTCTCCGAGCCGTGTCAACCTACAGTAATTAAAGAAAACCATTAATTCAGGGCATGAATGAAATATGCTGACAAATAGGAATATATTAGGACGACCCGATGATACCACTCTAGAACATAGCAAAAGTAAATTGTCCTGCTAGATTATTTAATTTCCTGTAACACATCTTGATTGTAAGGACAACATATCTCTTTTCATATCCATAATACATCACAAAAAAAGGTGATGCGTGCAAGATATGGATCAAACATCATGGAAAGAAAGATGTTTGATATAAGCTGCTTATGTGCCCACTTAATTGTATGTTGCTAGTTTGTAATCATCGCTTGGAGCTTCCAGCATATCATTGCCATGGGCCAACATAATTATATAATTTCCTTAACTGAATACAAAAAAGGAAGAGCATAAATCTGCAGTTAATCAAGAGAATAAGGCTATTGACAGCAGCACTTCAAGTCCTCAACCAAGAATCTATATTTGACAATTAGTACCAAATTACCAATCCTGATGTCATTTATCAGGACTACTGGATATAAATAAACATCTTTAACTTGAAATCACTTGACTGGCAGTAAGCACTCGAATTGCTATGTGACATTATACTTCCACGTCACCTAAGGCTATAAACAACTGGCCAGTAGTTAGAAATTCATTAAGGAAAACAAAATAAACTACCTGTCAAAAAAAGAGATAGAATGTGGGTCAGCTGTTAAAATACTCCCTTTGGTTACCCGAAATTCTATCCTTTTCAACAATCTAGCTTATGTAGCGGCGACCTGTAACCATCTATGGAGATGGTGTGAGACGGTGCTTAGCAATCATTTCAGCTTTATGATTAGGATTTCTACTAATATATATTTTAACATGAAAGTCGTACGCTTTCAAACAAATATAACATTTTTATTCACTATTCAGTGCAATTTCAATAGCTGAAAGCAACTAAAAACCCTTTTTTTTACTCAGAACCTCACCCTAGATCCCAAAGGATACCACAAAAGCCTGATAAAAACCAACGCCTCCTTCATTTCTCAAACTTCTCAATCCAACTATCCACAATCCTCGCATGCACGAAACCTGAGTGGGGGGGAAAGCACGCAGTGACGTACGCAGTTCGGAGACCTTCCATTAGGGCCGCCAAAACGATTCCGCGGAACCCACATTTTGCTCACCTTCCTCAGCTCGGCAGCGCGGCGGCGATCAAGCTCCTTCTCCACCCTGTAGACGTACTTCCGCATCTTCTCGCCGCCGTCGGGTACGGATAGCGTACCGTGTCCACCGCGCCAGCGCTTGATCTTCAACTGCAATTCGAGATCAGTGAACTCCTTGAACTCCTCCGCTCCCCCCTCACCGCCGCCGGAAGGTTCATCGGCGTCCGTCTGCATCGCCGTAGGGGGCTGCCGCGCCACGGGCGAAGAGGAGGAGACCAAGAGCTCCACCTCCGCCGGCGGTGAGTTGGAGGCCATCTCTCGTTGCCAGTCGATGGGTATCGGACCGCTCGGCATGGTTAGTGCCGCCGCCCGGCGGCGGAAGGAGGAGGCTTCCGGCGATCGAACGGACGGGGGAGGGTTTTATTGTGACAAGACGTGGGACGGGGGGAGGAACGGAGGAGACGAGACGGAAAATAGGATTCGGAGAAGTTTGAAGAAAAAAATTCCACTTTTCCCCCTTAAATATCAGCTTGCTCACAAATTCTCTTAAAAGAATTTCTGGGTGCACTTTAGCCCCTGATATATCACTAACCGTTCACTTAACCTTCTAACCTAGGATTAGTAACATCCAAACAGTGGACTGGATCTCCAAACACGCCGCTCGTGATATAGGCTACGCGTCATCTGGACTTTATTCCCAACCGGTTTACAATTAAAAGGCATCCTGAGCCGGAGCAGAAAGAGATGGAGCTCGGAGAGGCAGAGGGCGAAGGAGATTTAGGGTTTATGTTTCGGACGAGTCAAGGAGATGAGCTTGTAAGTTCAGATTCATCTTGGAGATCGTCGTCCTCGTATGTATGACATGTCATCAAAGGTGAATCGTGCTCGTCGTGCCATATAGAGTGGGCCCATCGGACTACCACCCTGCGGAGATGTGCAATTGCCGGAGGAAAGCGAGACGCTGGATTTCATGGAGTTATTCCAACCTAGGAAGAAGGTACTACATGTACGTGAGGAATTGGGTAAGTTAGGTTTCAATTTGGTGTGTTTTTGCCCATTTAAGTTGAAGAGTAGAGTTCTTGCTTAAATTTTCTGAATCTTTTCCTTTTCTCGTTGTTGACTCGTCAACAGGATGGCAGATGTCGATTTTTCCGTTAGCACGGCTCCAACTATAGCGATTACTTGAAGTAACTTTTGATTGATTTACAAGATATATTGGGGGTTGAAACGAACTGTTTCACAAAACAAGAATGTGATGCTTAACCTGAATAGAGAGATTGATTAGTTGAAGAAAAAGCACTCTGCGCTAGACTAATATGTGGGATAATTTATAATTCGTGAGTTTGAGAAGGAAAGGGAAATGAAGGACTCGAGAGCCATTCTACGCAAGACTAATATATGGAAGAATTTGTTGGCATTATCGTTGGTGTTATCATTTGTATTTTCTGTCTCATGTCTTGCTACGTAAGTGTGATGATTGAGTGTATGGTGCGTATGTAGAACTCGCCAATGCATCTTTTGTGAACAACTCTATCTTATGCTACTTGACGTGGGATTTAGTTCATATTGAGATCATGATTTCATCCTGCATTTTATTGTCAAGGCTAAATAGGACAAACACCAACAAAATGGTGTGCTTGTGAGCTCCACCTTGGAATGAATTAAGCAACAAGGAAATTCACATCATTGTGTACACTCCAGGTTCAACTTATTTTGACACAACAGGAAAAACAAGCCTAAAGGCTTAACAATTAGTCATCATAGCTTGCTGGAATGGACTAAAAGCAATACTGACAATACAACTATTTATAACTCAAAACAATTTTGACATCACTAACAACTGAACAAAACAATTCTGACTCAAGACAATTATGACAACACAACTTGTCTAATTTCTTTTGGTGTTTCCAAATTACCGTGCTAACTTGTCTAATTTCTTTTGATGTTTCCAAATTATTGTGATAATAATTATCAAAGGAACCTTTTGAGAAGTTGATGATTTCTTTGAGGCCGTGTGCTCTTAGTTGGGACAATCTTCTTGGCGACAATGTTAGCGTGATGTGTAGCTCGTGCAGCTGGTCCAGTTGCTTTCATAACAGCAATGTCGAACTGCCTCCATTATTATTCTTCAGTTTGTGAGGAAGTCTATGTAAGAAGATTGTCTCTAACTGAGCACTAGGTAAAACAAAGATATGAAACAAAGAAAATTGCAAAATATATTATACCTAAGCATGATGCTGAAACCTAAACCTCATCCTAAGATTGATTTTCTCATTGACTTGCTTCAGCTTCACCAAATTTTCTTGTAAATTAAGCTAGTGTGTTTCTCATCCTGTACCTCCTAAGATCCATGAATGTATTCTTGTGACATGTCCTTCTGTCATGTGTAGTTTCATGACATAGACTAAAACTCATCTTAGCTCCTATAATATCCTCATTTTTTGAACTTCTTTTACAAAATTCTTAGAAAGGATGTTACCTAAGTATGAAATAATCTTAATCCAAACTTTGCTCCAGCCCAGTTGGCCTTCTCTCCCTCCCGCAGCGGCCCACTTGGCCCAGGTCGTCGCCTGCCCCTTTCCCCACCGCCTAGGCCAAGGCGTGCCAGCCCACCTCCTCTTGCGTGGCCCAGCTGGCCACAGTTGCACATGTCCAGCCCTATGCCTCCCACTCTTAGGCCACGTCGTCATCCCACGGCCTAGCTCCACACCTCCAGTTGCTCGTCTGCTGCACACGCTTGACGTGCGTCGTGGCAACATGCCCCATGACAATTGTCTGCGGAACCACCAACCACGACTCTGGTGGCCATGCCTCATGTCACTTACAACCTTCCTCTCCATATTTAATCCCCTCGGCATCCTCCCTCGCCTTTCCCCCTCTCGTCTCTCCTCCTGCACGCTTGAGCGCCGCAACCGCCGCCAACGATTCCGGTTAGCCGGGGCCACACCAGTACGCCTCCTTTACATGGAAGCTCTGCCACGACTCCCTGAAGGTTTCTCCTCATGCAATTTGGAGTTCCAGCGCCTACATCGCCAGAATTGCCGCCTTCTTCCCTAAGTCTAGCCATCGTCTTTTGTTGCTTTGATCTCCGTCTCCAGCGAACTCCTCACTAGTTCCTCGCTAGTGAGCTAACTCCTCCACCTTTTTTACCCTTCCGCCCAAAACCCTACCGTCTCTCCTTCCTCTTCCCATATGGTCTCTACTATATCACTTCTTCCTCTATACATTACACTTCTAACAATGCCTCAAACTCCTCCCCTCCATCCCATGATGCCATATCTTTAGTCTCAGTGGTAAAATAGATCATTTACAGCCCCATGAGTCTACTGCTGCGATCGGATTTCAAATCCATGTGCTGGGTTTTGAATTATTATAAATTTACTCAAATTTGGACTATTTTTTGGCCAAATTTGATTTAGCTTTGTACCATGTGATAAATTTGTAGGTATTTTATTTTTCATGAGTTCCTAGCATGTGTAGGAGTTTCTCTAAATTAATTCATGATTTTAGGAATTTTGTAGATTTAATTATAAATATATTCAGTACTGTTTTTGAGTTTAAAATAGAATTTAAATATTTTTTTACTTTTAGTTTTTTAAGGCATTTTAGACTGTTTTAGTAATTTTTCATCACCGTTTGATCATATTAATAAATAGTATTCCATGGTTTACTATAATTTCATATAATATATATAGCTCTAATAGTTAATCCTTACTGTTTAGTGAATGGTTATTGTAATCATGTCTAGCATATAATTTAGACACTGTTTAGTCTAGTATTTATTAAATATGATTAAATTTACACATATAGTTCATACTTGTATAATAACTTATCACGCAGTTGCATATAGTTATACATAAATATAGATATAGCTAGAAAAAATATTATCTATAATATATATATTGAAATAATTATTATTTGATGAATTATTATTATTAAAGCATGTCACATGTTTAGTTGATTATTATATAATGTGTATATACTAGAATGCATGGTTGTTCTTGTTACATGTTGCACATGGTTGATGACTAGCATGCTAGGGTTGCCATGTTATGTCATATTATATAGATGATATTGTAAATATGGATATGTTTATACATATGTATGTATTTATACATATGTATGTATACATACCTATATGGAAGTATAATGTAATATTATACTATGCCATGTTATGCTATGCCATACAATAGTATAGATATAACTAGGGTTTTCCTAACCTTTAGGTGTACACCTTTCTTCTTACATCAATCTTGCTACCCTATACCTTGACCTCTGAGTCGATCATCGTCACTCTATCTATCTTAATTCCCTAATTGGATTTATGATTTACACATTGTTATTGGTTTGGTATTTACTTGCCTTACTCTCGCTACGCTATGAGGTATAAGTTGTGAAGAAGAAGAAGCAGCTCAAGGAGACTGCCCCCCTCTTCTTGATCATGTTGATCATGTAGTTTTAAGGTCATTATTATATAACTATTTATAAACATTCATGTTGTTTTATTTCCCTAGCTAGCGTGTCTATCGACACACCTTTACTTTTATCCGCTTGTCGCCTTTTTACCTGCTACCCCGGGTAGATTATTTAATATTTATGAATAGAGTAGAGAAATGTTTAGCCATGCTTAAATTATCCCTAGGATGCTTTGACTTATTGTTGAGCTTGCAGAGTTGGGCTGGATCCTATTGATGTCTGTTTATCTATTGCTTCTATTCTACTCTGGGTGAAACTTACCATCCAAAAAGGTGCAGGTGACAGTTGGATCAGGTTCGAAGGAGCAATTGACCCCCGTTTTGAATAAGGTTGAAATCTTGAATTTGAGAAGTGTGAAAATAGTACAACCACATGCTATACGAGCACTGGCTTGGTTGAGTAGGTTAGTCGAGCTTTGGGTATCAACATCGCGGTACTGCAAAGGGTGGACGTAGTTACAAGGAACTTGACACAAATGGGAGGCCAGAGGGTGGGGACGTACTCTCAACTTTGTGTCAGACCCGGTAGGCATGTCACATCTAGCGGAGATTAGCTAAAAGACTTCGTCATGGTCACCCTACCGATATATCGATGGGCGTGTGTACTAACCCGATCAACTTAAGATAAGGGGATGATTGTGTCACGTGAGTAAAGTGTACAACATCTGTAGAGTGTAAACTAATCGATTAGCTATATACACGATCATGGATGTCACATGACTCATTCCTGATAAAAAGGACATGTCCTTCTCCTCTTTGCTATTTTCTTCTACCCCTTTTCTAGACAATACAAAATTATAAGTTATTTACTGTGCCAAAATCTCAACAAACGGGACTGCAAGTTCGGCCTTGTATATTCACGCCTAAGCAATGCTACACTTATAAAAAATTCTTATAAAAATTTTACTTACGTGCCGACATAGATAGTAAGAACGTACATGCACAAGCGATGGGAGCCATGATTTGAAAAAAAAGTTATTTTTTTCTTATTTCTCACTCCATATCATCGTGTAAGTAGAATTGTTGTAATTTTTTTTAAATAAAAGTAGAATTATTGTTCACGCCTGGATCATGTGGAGAACTCTCACCCGGCCTATTCCCGGGCTCCCGGCGGCCCGCGCGCTTCCATACTTAGGGTCTGTTTGGTTGAGTTGTGGCTGTTGACAAAGCTGCTGTTGGCTGGCTGTTTGGAAAAGCTACTGTGGCTGTGGGAAAGTGAGCATATAGCTTTTGGTTAATCCAAACAATCTACAGCATTTTAGAAAATGAGCACTGAAGCTTCAACACATTGTAAAAAGCTAGCAGAAGGCAGCTTTTTCAAATAGCTGAATTTACACTGCAAAGCCCACAGCTACCGTTGGTAAAAACTGCTAAAAAGCTGGCCGTTTGGTTGGGCTGCAGCTTTTTCCAGTAAAAAGCTACTGAAAAAACCCAACCAAACACCCCTTTACCTTTTGCCGTTGACGTTCTGCTCTGCTCTAGCGAGGTTAGGCCGGCGGTATCAGTCGTCAAGCGCGTGAGCATGCAACCACAGAGTATACAAAACAGGTTGGTGACTGATTGGATCTAACCGAGCTGTGCCGCTATTTCGAACATATGGTCGACCGATCCATCGGTAGGTCAGCAGCTCGGCGTGCATGCATGCAACGTGGAGGCCTGCAGACAAGGGCGACTTCGGCACTTTGCTGCAAGTGGCTGCAGCCTGCACAGGTTGGCACGCAGCTCCTCGCCTTGCATGCAGAAGAACTGAACTAAACTAACCCTCATGCATGTACGTTTGATCACTAATTTAAGCAGTTAGGCAGATTTTACGGCTTGGAATATATGTCCAGTCTGGTCTGATGACCTAATCCTAGCACTTCGCTCTCCGTGCATGCCCTGTCGGTCTGAAGCTGGATATAATATGCAGAGCTGCTGACTTTGCGTGCACATATATACGATGACTAGTTTAGGGGGTGTTTGGTTAAACTTTTCAGCAATTTTTCACTGGAAAAAGTTGCAGCCTAACCAAACAGTCAGCTTTTCAGTAGTTTTTACCAATAGTAGATGTGGGCCTTGTAGTGTAAATTTAGCTGTTTGGAAAAGCTGCCTTCTACCAGCTTTTTGCAATGTGCTAAAGTTTCAGTGCTCATTTTCTAAAATATTGTAGAGGGTTTGGATCAACCAAAAGTCATATGGTCACTTTCCCACAGCCACAGCAGCTTTTTCAAACAGCTAGCCAACAGCAGCTTTGTCAACAGCCACAGCCCAACCAAACAGGACCTTAGGCAGGTAGGAAGGATCGACCTTGACTCAGGACGCGCAAAGGTAAACGGATTGATGGACTCGAATGTGAGATCCTGGAGAGTCCGAATCTGTTAATTGTCTGCAGCATACTTTTCCAGGTTAAAACGGAGCCGGTGTTTCAATTGCTCCATGCTTCAAAGGGCTGGAATGCAGCAGCTCTAGAGCATCCATAGTGGTAGTAGCTTTTAGCCTTTAATGAAAAAGCAAGGCGTTAGAGACTGTAACTATCACACGAGAGTGGCAGCAACCTCTAAGTTTAGAGGCTACCTTTAGGCTTGGAGGCAATCTCTAATGTTGCTAGGTCCACCTGCAAGTAAGTAAAGTTAGAGATTATGAATAAAAGATGAAATTTTTTTGAGTTCTACTTTAGAGGCCAAAATAATCTCTAAGTACTGTAAAAAATCATGTTAAGTTTAGACGCTATTATAGGTCTCATTTTAAAGACCAAAAGAGCCTCTAAACAACGTGAATGCCTAGCTTCTGAGGAGAGAAAAGGCAGGCTCCTGACCCCCTTGGTATGTTCGACTTGACACCGGGCCCTGCGCACCTTGACCTTTACATCAGCAGAGCCCCTCCCATTTCTTATCCTTTGTAGTTATGTTCTTAGGTACGACTGTACGTTTCCTTCTTCGCTGCAGATATATGCCCATCCGATCCAACGGCAGGATCGAGCCTGTCTGTGCCCGGAGGATAAACGCACCGATCGAATACTGCTAGAGACTAGCAAGAAATATCACGGATTGGACAATTCATAGACGCATAGGCAGTAGCATGTTCGACGTTGTTTAACATAGGTAAACAGAGTTGTGTGAGAGTTGGGGAAAGGTGTATCTGTACAAGATTACACACCATCAGTCTATCATGTATTCATATGATGCAAGTCCACCTAACGAGTGAGAGTTGAATGGAGGTTCTGTAATTCAGACACGAACTTTACTCAAGCTAGCTGAAGTTGGAGTATAAACATTTGTTTCAGAAAAGTGGGAGCATAAACAGGTTTCTTTTTTCGAGAAAAACATACTCTGCATACATGCTAGCATTACACTTGTCCACTGTCCCAAGACTGTTGCCAGGCACGGTTCCCAGGCTAAAGCAAACAGGCAATCAGAAGCTCATGGTTTCCAACCTTTTGCAAGCCGACGGCGCTCATGACTGAAAAGGAAAGGTAATAGTACTTGGTACGCGTGGGAGAACGTGAAGCCCGGGGCAAGGAATCCCATGGCCCAGTAATCTCACGAGCATGAACGTATGGGTATTGGGGTCAGTTGACCTCCTTTCTATCCGCATGCATTGCCGGATTTGCCTCCAACTCCAAGCCGGCACCCGGCGGTGGTTGGTTTAGCTTGCGAGAGGGCTACACGCCCAGAAAAATGGTGTTCCTTGGCAATTGTCTCGGCCGGACGCGGTTTTTTCTTTAAAAAACAAAATGATAGCATTATTCAACCACCATCGATACAATCATTTTGGATCAACTCCGAAGCACAACCCGGAATGGATCCATATAACATACCCAGACATAACCCTCCTTTTGCAATATAATGTGCCACCATATATGCTTACCGATTGATCTTAGTAGTCTTGAACACCGAGAGACCCTGCATCAAATCTAGAGCTTCAATCTTGAGATCACAAAGAGCGGACCTGTCGAGGGACGACGATGACAGCGAGCCATGTACTGGAGACAATCTATTTCTAAAATAATAGGAGAATGAAAATTTATAGTAATTGCAAACCACGTAAACATGCTCGTCTTGGTCGGACACGGTTTTTGGTGCAGTTGACGCTGTCCCGGCCATGCTGCATGCATTCTTGGCAAGCTGTGGCCCATAAGACTTGTGTTGGGATTTTTGTTCTTGTCACATCACTGGAACTGTGTAGATTGCATATGAAGAACTCGTACGTATAGTAGTCGGTTCAAAAGAATTCACATCGCAGTTGATTTTGTTCCAAATTATTTATCATCTCTAGCTACAATCGGTTCAATCATCTAACTGGGGAAAGTAGTTAAATTTGCAAATGACTTCAAGTTTAGAAGCTAAAAAATTATGTCTTTTTCAAGTATAGAAAGTGATGCTATAAGTTCAGCTAGCCAGCGAACTTTAATCATATTAGAAGCTAACTTTTTTACGCAATCGCCGGGTGAGAATCTTCATATAAATATTGTTCAAAAGAAACCATGGAGTAATACAAAGTGGAAACAAGCAAAAAAATAGAAATACAAAAAACCAAACATAAAAGCTACAACACAGCACGAAGAACAAAATGATACTTAGTACATAATTGTCATCATAGCTATCATGAAGACAACATGAGAGAAGAAAGAAAAAAGCTATCAAGAGATGGCACAGATTCGGAAGCGACAGTCATGGAGAAATCACTCCAATAAATGATCACAGGCCAAAGGTACCAAACGGATCAACATCACAACCATCCGCCAAGAAGACACTTGCTATCACCATGTAGAAGAACCATACTGTCGCCAGCCCTCAAGCCTTCGAACAATCACCACCTGAAGAGGAGGATGATAGAATCCTACAGAGTGAGAAGATTGGAACAAAGAACAAGGGAAGGTTCTGATCCTTCAAAACCCAACACACAAAGCATGAGAAACTCCATTGAAAGGGAAGGATGATCTTGTCTTGAGGAATAGGGAGAATACATGAATTGTGATAAGATCTCCGAGAGTACCACAGAAGGAAACATCTCCACCGAAAGGACGAATGTCCAAGAGAATGGGGAGAGTAAATGATGGGCACTATTCGACGTCCCAACAGGGAAAGGAGGAAGCAACCTAGAGGAGAGCTACAAGGTAAGATCGGTGGAATCGACAACCCGAAGCATCAAAGGAGAGGAAGGAGAAGCATAGGTCACCATCCTATGTCATGGCACCATCTACGTGGCTGCCATCTGCAGATGACATGGATCTCAATCGCAACCAGCAGCAAACATGGTGACTGCCATAGCATCAGGGTGTACAAAGGGGCCTCCACGCATATCCACGACAACCACCAACGAGAGGGAGTCACCGCTTCCATGGTCGCCACTGTGAATCCATGGATACTGTAGAGTTGATGTCGTCGAAGGGCAGGGCGCAGAGGTGAAAGTGCATCTAGGACCTCTAAATGAATTTTGGTGATTAGTGACAAAACGGTTAAGGAACTAATGTGTGCATCAAGTGTAACCTTGCTAAATGCTTAAATAGGAATCAATTTTCAAATCCAAAGAGACCTTTAAAACCCTTCTACACACTTTTTCAGAAAAAGTCGAAACCTCCGAGATTGATCCCGGAGCTTTCGAGATCTAGCTCTATGTGTAGAACCAGAGAACTCGGAGCGTCCGAGTTGCTCTGTTTGTCCGGATTTCTAAAAGTTAGGAGTTTCGAGAATTTTTCGGAACTTCCGAGATCAGGTTTTAAAGTCTTCAAGTCCAATATGCTCCAAAGTCAGAGCAATCGGAAGTTTTCTGAATGCTCCGAATCTCTGCTCTAGACTCTCCTTTGAAATCCTGAAATATATGAGATTGTTTCCGGACCCTCCGATTTTTTATTCTGTAACCATCTAAATCCTATGTGCTCAAACGTCGGAGCCTTCGGTATTTTCCTGGATGCTTTGAGTCTTTGTGATAGGCTTCTCTTTGAAATCTCGGAGTGTCCGAGTTTATTTCTTGAACATTCGAGTTTCTGTTCTGTGAAATCTCTCCAAGTCTTTTGAAATCTCGAAAGTTTCGAGTACATGTCGAAGCCTCCGGAACTCTATTCTGGATTGTCTTGTTATGACAACCTCATTTCCCAGATGGTCCGAGCTCCATGTTGGAACCTCCGACATGTGTCTTTGTTCGTTGTGTGCTGAAAGTCAAAACTTTTGGGATCTGCTTCTGGATAGAAATAGCCGTTGGTTTCAAGATATCGAAACCTCCAAGATTGAAGTCAGAAGATCTGACTTTTTCGCTTTTTGCATAACGACTAGTTTTTAAGGGTTGGCTATATATACCCCTAAGCCTATTTGCACTGACAACTCTTAGAATCCTTCATCCTTTGCTCTCCTAAGCCTCAAACCCTAATTCCTCAAGCCATAGATTTAATCTTTGTGAGGAATCCTTTGAGAGAAAGAGATTGAGCCCTAGATTGAGCTCAAGCAAGAGTTCTTCTCTAGCCGTCTTGATCAATGTTCGTTACTCTTGTGATGTGGCATCTCCTAGACGGCTAGAGGTCATTGGGAGCCTTCAAGAAGAAGTGTGAAGAACTCCATCAAATTTGTGAGGGTTTGGAGCTCGCCTACTGTAAGGTGAAGAGCTGTCATAAGAGAACGGAGGTTTCGCATCGGCAAACAAACCAACGCAGCAACGAGCCCCAATAGCCGACCAAGAAATAACAGTCACCATCCCCCTCGCCCCCCGCGCTTCATGATCTCCCACCTACCACGACGACCAACTAGAACAGGAAGGTGCCGCTCCCATGGCTGCCATCTGCAAGGCCATGGGAACTGCCAGGCATGATAGGATGAGCCCACTGTCGATGAGGGCAGGACGAGGAGGAGGGGCAAGCAACATCTTGCATCTACAAGAAGGGCTCGTCAATGAAGAGACAATAGGGAACCCTAGATAGGACAACGCGATAGCCGAATCTAAGAGGAAGGCGGGAGCATGAACGCCGGTGAAGAGGAGCTTGGAGCGAGGGCATCGACTCTGTCGACCAGGAGGCCAAGAGACACAGATTTGCATGCCAAAAAGAGCACCAGAGTGAGTGGGGGCTAGAGGAGCGGTGTGAAGGAGCCAGCACGTGTGAGCTGTGGATCTGTTTGCCACCGACTAGCGAAGTTGCCTCATAGAGCTCAAGCACCAGGGGCCGCATCACCAGCCAGCTCCAACCAGGGGAGGTATGGAAGGAGCTTGGTGGCTCGAGACAGAGCAGAGCTGATGCGGGGCGTCGCTGAAAACCTCATCGGCGCCAGATGCAGGCATCGGGAAGCCCACGAGAGCGATGACATTGGTGGCAACGCATGGGTGGCCGCTGATACTGTGACCAGGGATGGGAAGCGACGCCAGATTTGGATAGGAGGAGGACACATATGTCGACTTCGGTGACCGGGAGGCCAGAACTAGCGGTGGTGGAGCGAAGCGAGCTTCGAAGACGCGAATGAGCAGAGAGCAGCTATTGCTTAGATGGCTTCGGGGATGCTAGTCGTAGTGGAGTGGTCCCGCTGCTGCCATTAGTCGGTGGCGATGGTGACGAGAGAGCAGGGGAGTTGGGGTGGGCTTGTTTGCACACTATGCTAGGTCGCCTCCTGAGTTGCCTCGAGCGGCTCAGGAGATGCTAGGGTTTTCTCATCCCTACTAGAAGCTAACTGAACTTGTTGATATCATCCGATCATTTGTGTAGATCACAACATGCACCTCACCCTGCCTCTCGCCTACAAAGCTAGCGGGTGTTCATTGTTGGTAATGCCTCATCGCCTGAAGGTCTCCTGAATGGCTGTAATTGTCGACCGGGGTCGTCACCCTCCACCAACCAGGGTGATGCATTTGTTATTAAGGGACTTGACTATGCTACCCGGCACCCTACTCTCTACACCTATTCACATGTTGTTGGGTTACTTACTAAAACAGGAAAATGGGTAAAGACACAATCAGGGATCTTTTTTTTTGCCAATGAATCACTTAAAGCTTATCAACAGACACAGAGAATTGAGTTGAGAAAAGTTTAGGTTGCATGGATGGGATATGGGGAATAATGTTCTCTTACATACTAAGTACTGGAAATAGTGTTCTCTTGACGGGTCATTTTTACCAGAATGTAATACGTATTTAGAGCATCTCCAGCAAGCCATCCATATGGCCATCCATCTTCATTTTGGATGTTAGAGGCCAAAATGTGCCCTCCAACAGAGCCTTCATCGCACCATCCAAAAATAGAGGGCCTCCATCCCGAGCTGCAGAGCCTCCAAATTTGGAGGGCCTCTATCCCAACCACTTCATATGGCTATGAAGCGGGACCCACCTGGTAGAGAGAGATAGTGGAATATGGAGGGTGAAATATAGATGTTCTGTTTGAGCGGTGGAATGATATGGAGGGAAAAAATTTGGATGGCCCTCATATGGGGATATGAAGGTCAAATATGGAGGTTCTGCTGGAGATGCTCTTACAAAAGCTAATTAGAAAAGATATGTTCCTTTCGCAAGATGTATTCCTAGAAGGTAAGGTTTTGGTATCATCATTGCCTTGTAGTTGCAGAGTGTGGTCGTCATGGGTAAAGGAAGGATTGTGGATCCTAGCTTCCCAGATCAATGTAAGCATCTCGATCACAGTATCAATGGTATTGTACATATTAAAAAAAGAACTGCCAACAGACAATCGTCGAGAATGTTCTTAACTAAGTTCCAGTCAATTTCGTACGCCATCCAATTCCTGTCGTGCTCCCTCTTCCTTTGCCTTCTTCACTTCTTCTTTTCTATCTGGAACCTTATTGTGTTAGAATTAAGGATTCAGGTGTGTATTCAGAGATATTTTTTTTAATACTCCCCTACGTAGATAGAAGGCTAATGGAGAGTGGCGGACCAGCGATAGAGGCTGTTATAGCATAGGGGCATGGTTGTTGGTGGCTATGAGCAGAAAGACAATCGGTGTGCTAATGACGAAAGACAATCAATTTGGAGTAGTCGGTGGATAAGGACGAGGAGCCGTGGTTAGGATCTAGTGGTGACAACCGCCACATACGAAGGGATATGGAGACGACGTCAAGACAACATGGTTAACATAGCATTAGGAGATGATGGCTGTCATGGGAGATGTGAAAGAGGGCGGCTGGCAGCGGCTGCTAAGGAAGAGAGAGAACGGTGATGCTCGGTGAGAAAAAGGAGACGCTCAGTGCACAAGTCCTTTTGTAACAGTTGCGCCAGAGCATTAAAACGTCAGGCACGTCACTCGTTGAAGAGGTACTCCATAACGCCCCGTTTATTTGGGCTTGTGTTTCAGCTTTTGGTGCTTCTAGTCTCTAGAAGCACAAACCCAAACAAACACCTTGCTTCTCAAATAAGCTTCTCAGAAGCACTTCTCATATTTACACTTGGATTGAAAAAGCATCAAATGATCAGCTTCTCGCACCCCCCACCAGCTTCTCGCACCCTCCACTCGAAAATACCGTCCAACTCATCACTTAATTACAACGGATTGCCACTGTGTATATAAGCCAAAAATCCCTTCACAAATCTCCTCATTTTCCTTCCCACCCCGCACCCCGCACCCATCTCTCTCGTGCTCTCCTTATCTCCCGCCGCCGCTAGCCACATCTCCTCCCGCTTGCGGCCACCAGCTGGGAAGGGCCCTCTCCACCTCCCTCATCTCCGGTCCCGGCGCCGGGCCTCCCTCGCCCCTAGCAGCTCCTCCTCGCCTCCACTCCTCGATGCCCGAGCTCCTCCCCACCTCCACCCGTCGCCTCCCGAGATCCGCCCGACCAGATCCCGTTTGCCGCCGCCCGAGCTCCTCACCACCTGACGGTGACATGGCACCCGGGTATCATCAAGGAGGACGAATCGGCCTCCCGGGCCACGGGGTGGGCCGGGCCGGCTACTCAGAGTCCGACTACAACACGGGGGCGCCCTCACCGACGTGGAGTACAAGACAAGGACTAATACCTGTCCGGCTTACCCGGAATTGGTTGTAACGAATAGGAAGCATATCTGTTAACCCGATACCGGACTCTGTAACCCTACCCCGGCCGACTATATAAGGCCCAGTAGGGGAACCCCCGATGGGGCATCCAATCTCATCTGACTCAATCTCCATCGTTTCATAGCTCAAGCCCCCCTCGAGATCGCATTCTCTAGGGCTTGCGGCACTCGGGGACTACAGCAATATTAGCACACCAAACACAGGACGTAGGGTATTACCTCTCCGAGAGGGCCTGAACCTGTCTAAACCTTGTTTCCCGTGTGCACCCATCCAGATTTGCTGTGCTCACACGCCGCCCATAAGTAGTATTGCCGGAATAATACACTCCGACAGTTGGCGCGCCAGGCTAGGGGAGGTGCGCATAGATCCATCTGCACGAATCCGGATGGGTTTCGTCAACGTCAACAACGTCTTCGTCCCGGGAAGCATCATGAGATTCGCTCTCGTGAATACTGTCCCGGATCCTGGCCAGCTTTTCCGATTTGGAAGGCTGAACTTCATTGCCGACAAGGTCGGCCAGCTTTACCTCTGCTACTCGGAACGACACCCCGACCAGCAGAGGCTTCTCCAGCTCTTCAGCACGGGACTCTCCCTCGAGCCCAGCGCAATCGGCCCCTCTCTTCAGGGAAGAGGCTTCGCCGAAACCGGACCCGTTTGTCGCGCATGAGTTCGCACTCGGGTCCCGACTGGTAGGGAGCAATTGACTCTCTCTACTCTCTGTCTCGAGTACTACTCAGACGAGGATGAGACGCTCTGAGACAGCCACACCCGTCCCAGGGACGGTACTTCATGGCAACGAAACGGCGTCATCGCAGCGATGCGCCGACGATGGCGCTAAGCTGATCGCCCATTGGTGCAGCAGCCAACACCAAGGCTGTAAAAGAAAAACTACGAAGCTCGAGGCCACCCGACTCGGACATCTTTGACATAAGAGGTAAGTGTTAAGATCGAGCACCACAGACTCGCTCGCCCGACACAGCAGGGACAGACCAAACGACGCTAAAACGACGACAATGAAGGGCTTCGTGATCAACCAGCCTGGCGTCCCCCGAGCCCTCATGTCGTCGTTGCGTCGTTGGTCGTCACGCTGGCGGGGAGCCGAGTCTGTTGCTACGATCAACTCTTCCTCCTTAGCAGAGTCCAGAGTCGGGTGGCCTCGAGCTCAGCGGTGTTTGCTCCACAAAGGTGGGACGCTTGGCCATCGTCGCCATCTGCTGAGACCGGCGTTGGCCATGAAGAACCTCCCGGGACGGGTGGTGGCTGCCAGAGCTCTCATCCTCGTCTGAGTAGTACTCGAGGACAGAGAGGAGAGAGTCAATTGCTCCCACAGTCGGACCCGAGTGCGAACTCATGCGCGAGACAAACGGGTCGGTTTCGGCGAAGCCTCTTCCCTGAAGAGAGGGGCCGATTGCGCGGCTCGAGGGAGAGCCCGTGCTGAAGGAGCTGGAGAAGCCTCTGCTGGTCGGGGTGTCGCCGAGTAGCAGAGGTAAGCTGGCCGACCTTGTCGCAATGAAGTTCACCTTCCAAATCGAAAAGCTGGCCAGATCCGGGACAGTATTCACGAGAGCGAATCTCTGATGCTTCCCGGACGAGACGTTGTTGAACGTTGACGAAACCCATTCCGGATTCGTGCAGATGGATCTATGCGCACCTCCCCTACCTGGCGCGCCAACTGTCGGAGTATTATTCCGGCAATACTACTTATGGGCGGCGTGAGCACAGCAAATCTGGATGGGTGACACACGGGAAACAAGGTTTAGAACAGGTTCAGGCCCTCTCGGAGAGGTAATACCCTACGTCCTGTGTTTGGTGGCTAATATTGCTGTATCCCGAGTGCCGCAAGCCCTAGAGAATCGATCTCGAGGGGGCTTGAGCTATGAAACGATGGAGATTGAGTCAGATGAGATTGGATCCCCCATCGGGGGTCCCCTACTGGGCTTATATAGTCGTCCGGGGTAGGGTTACAGAGTCCGGATCGGGTTAACAGATATGCTTCCTATTCGTTACAACCAATTCCGGGTAAGCCGGACAGGTATTAGTCCTTGTCTTGTACTCCACGTCGTGAGGCGCCCCCGTGTTGTAGTCGGACTCTGAGTAGCCGGCCCGCCCACCCCGTGGCGGGAGGCCGGAATTCGTCCTCCTTGTGATACCCGGGTGCCATGTCACCGTCAGGTGGTGAGGAGCTCGGCGGACGGCAAACGGGATCTGGTCGGGCGGATCTCGGGAGGCGACGGTGGAGGTGGGGAGGAGCTCGGCATCGAGGAGATGGAGGCGAGGAGGAGCTGCTAGGGGCGAGGGAGGCCGGCGCCGGGACCGGAGATGAGGGAGGTGGAGAGGCCCTTCCAGCTGGTGGCCGCAAGCGGGAGGAGATGTGGCTAGCGGCGGCGGAGATAAGGAGAGCACGAGAGAGATGGGTGCGGGTGGGGGTGGGAAGAAAATGAGGAGATTTGTGAAGGGATTTTGGCTTATATACACAGTGGCAATCCGTTGTAATTAAGTGATGAGTTGGACGGTATTTTCGAGTGGAGGGTGCGAGAGCTGGTGGGGGTGCGAGAAGCTGATCATGATGCTTTTTCAATCCAAGTGTAAATATGGAAGTGCTTTCTGAGAAGCTTATTTGAGAAGCAAGGTGTGTTTGTGGGTTTGTGCTTCTAGAGGACTAGAGCACCAAAAGCTGAAACACAAGCCCAAATAAACGGGCGTATGGAGTACCTCTTCAACGAGTGACGTGCCTGACGTTTTAATGCTCTGGCGCAACTGTTACAAAGGACTTGTGCACTGAGCGTCTCCTTTTTTCTTCACCGAGCATCACCGTTCCTCGTCTCTCCTTAGCAGCCGCTGCAGCCACGCCCTCTGCTCACATCTCCCATGAACACGCCAGTCATCTCCTAATGCTATGTTAACATGATTGTCGTGGACGTCGTCTCCATATCCCTTCGTATGTGTCGGTTGCCAACACTAAATCCATAACACACCGCACTCCTCGTCCTTAAATCCACACGACTACTCCAAATTGATTGTCTTTCACGTCATTAGCACACCGATTGATCCCCTTTCTCGCTCATAGCAACAACAAACCAATCCCCTATGCTATACACCTCTATCAACTGTCCCGCCAACTCTCAATTAGCTTCTATCTACGTAGGGGAGTATTAAAAAAAATATCTCTGAATACACCCTGAATACCTATAATTCTAACACAATAGGTTCCAGATAGACAAAAGAAGAAGTGAATAAGGACAAAGGAAGATGGATCACGAACAGGAATTGATGGCGTACAATTGACTGGAACTTATTTAAAACATTCTCGACGATTGTCTGTGGCAGTTCTTTTTTTAATATGTACACAATACCATTAGATACTACGTGATCGAGATTGCTTACATTGATTGGGAATCTAGATCCACAATCCCTTCCTTTACCCATGACACGAACCACCTCTGCAAACACAAGGAAATGATGATAACAAACCTTACCTCTGATCATCTTGCTAAAGCGAACAATCTTATTCTAATTAGCCTTTTGTAAAAGCATCTCCAGCAGAACCTCCATATTTGAACCTTCATATCCCCATATGAGGGCCATCCAAATTTTTTCCCTCATATCTTCCACCGCTAAAACAAACATCTATATTTCACCCTCCATATTCCACTATCTCTCACCTACCAGTGGTCCCAAAAAGCTTCATAGCATATGAAGTGGTTGGATAAGAGGCCCTCCAATTTGGAGGCTCTGCAGCTCGGGATGGAATGCCCTCTATTTTTGGATGTGCGATGAAGGCTCTGTTGGAGGGCAACATTTTTGCCTCTAACAATCCAAAATGAAGATGGATGGCCATATGGTGGCTTGCTGGAGATGCTCTAAATACGTATTACATTCTGGTAAAAAATGACCCGTCAGAGAACACTATTTCCATACTTAGTATTTAAGAAGAAACATTATTCCCATAAATCCATCCATGCAAACCTAAAACTTTTCTCACTCAATTCTCTGTGTCTGTTGATAAGCTTTAAGTGATTCATTGGCAAAAAAAAAGATCCCTGATGTGTCATATTACCCATTTTCCGTTTTAAGTAAGTCAACCACAAAACATGATGAATAGGTAAGAGTAGGAGCCAGGTAGCCATAGTCAAAGTCCCCTTAATAACAATGCATCACCCTGGTTGGTGTAGGTGACGACCCGTGTCGACAATTAACAGCCATTCAGGAGACATTAGACGATGAAGGACATTACAACAATGAACCCGCTAGCTTTGTAGGCGAGAGAGCAGGTGAGTGCATGTTGTGATCCTACACAAATAATGGATGATATAAAAAGTTCAGTTAGCTCTATTAGGGAACGAAAAACCCTAGCTCTCCTGACAGACCGAATCGAGCAACTCAGGAGCGACCTAGCTGTGTGCAACAAGCCCACCAACCAACTCAACCCTGCTCTCTCGTCACCATCGCCACCGACTATGGCAGCAGCGGGACCACAATCCACTACACTAGACATCCCCAAGCCACTAACAATACATCTGACTCTCTTCTCAAATCGCGTCTTCGAAAGCTCGTCGCTCCACACCGCTAGTTCTGGCATCCCGGTCACCGAAGTCGACATAAAGTGTCCTACTACCATACAAATCTGACCGTCGCTTCCCCACCTGGATCACAAGTATCACGGCCACAACCATCGTTGCCACAATATCATACACGATCGTGGGCTCCCAAATGCCTGCATCTGGCGCCCCGATGAGGTATTTCAGCATGACGCCCCGCACATCTTATGCTCTGTCTCGACCACAAGCTCCATCCAATACATCCCCTTGCTTGAGCTGGCGATGAAATCGGCACCCTGTTCCATTGAGCATCTAATGAGGCAACTTCGCTAGTCGGTGGCAACAGATCCACAGCTCCACACTGCTGGCTCCTTCACACCGCTCCTCTAACACCCCACTCACTCTGGTGCTCTTTTTGGCATGCAATCTGTTCCTCTTGGCCTCCGTGTCGAACAGAGTCCGATGCCCTCGCTCCAAGCTCCTCTTCAAACCCTGCCTTCAATAGCTCCTCTTCCTCTAGATTCGGCTATCGCGTTGTCCTATCTAGGGTTCCCTATTGTCTCTTCATATGAAACTAGCCCTCTTGTAGATCCAAGATGTTGCTTGCCCTCCCATCGTCACTAGCCCTCATCGACAGTTGGCTCATCCATCAGCCTGCAGTTCCCATGGCCTTCAGATGCAGCCATGGGAGCGGCACTTCCTGTTCTAGTTAGTCGTCGATGTAGTGGGAGATCATGAAGCGGCGGGGGGGTGCGGGGGGGGGGAGGGGGATGGATCAACTGTTATTTCTATGGCTCCGCTATTGTGGCTCGTTGCTGCGTTGGTTTGTTTGCCGATGCGAAACCTCCGTTCTCTTATGACATCTCTTACAACCTTACAATAAGGCGAGCTCCAAAACCTCACAAATTTGATGGAGTTCTTCACACTTCTCTTGAAGGCTCCCCAATAGACCTCTAGCCGTCTAGGAGATGACCACATCACACAGATTAACGAACATTGATCAAGACGGCTAGAGAAAACTCTTGCTTGAGCTCAATCTAGGCTCATCCTTTCTCTCAAAGATTCCTCACAAGATTAAATCTATCTTGAGAATTAGGGTTGAGGCTTCGGATAGGCAAAAGTGATGAAGGATTTCTACAGAGTATATCAGTGCAAATAGGCTTAGGGGTATATATAGACCAAACCCTTAAAAACATTCGTTTATGCAAAAGCTAAAAGTCAGATCTTCTGAATTCAATCATTGGAGGTTTCGATATCTTGAAACCAACGTCTATTTCTATCCACAGAAAGCAGATCCAAAAGTTTAATAGACTTTCAGCACACAACGAACAAAGACACAATTCGAGGAGGTTCCAACAGGAGAGCTCGGACATCTGGAAATGAGGTTGTCATAACACAAGCACATCCAGACATAGAAGTTCCCGGAGGCTTCGACATGTACTACGACACTATTCGGATTTCAAAAGCACTTGAAGAGTGATTTCAACAGAACAGAAACTACGAAATTTTCAAGAACATAAACTTACGGACAACTCCGAGAATTTCAAAGAGTGTAACCTATCACAAAGACTCAAGCATCAGGAAAAATACCGAAGGCTCGAACGTTTGGACACATAGGATTTAGATGGTTACACAGAAATACAAAAATCGGAGGTCCGGAAACAATCTCATATATTTCAGGATTAAAGGATTAAGTCTAGAGCAGAGCCATTCGGAGCATTCAGAAACTTCCGATTTGCTCTGACTTTGGAGTCCTATTAGGAGTACTTTGACAGACAATTTAAAACCATGATCTCGAAAAGTTCCGAAAAATTCTCGAACTCCTACTTTTGAATCTGACAAACGGAGGACACAACGCATGACGCTCCTAAGTAATCATCAATGGTTCTACACATAGAAGCTAGATCTCGAAAGCTGCCGGGATCAATCTCGGAGGTTTTCGCGACATTTTTCCTGAAAAAGTGTGTAGAAGGGTTTTAAATGTCTCTTTGGATTGAAAATTGATTCCTATTTAATCATTTAAGCAAGGGTTACACATTGACATGCACACATTAGTTCCTTAACCGTTTTGTCACACTAATACCCAAAATTCAATTTAGAGGTCCAGATGAACACTTATCACCTCTGCTCCCTGCCCTTCGACGACATCAACTCTACAGTATCCATGGATTCCAGTGGCGACCTGGAAGGCGTGACCTCCCTCTTGTTGGTGTTGTCGTGGTATGCGTGGAGGCCCCTTGTACACCCTGATGCTATGGCAGTCACCATGATTATTGCTGCTGGTTTGCGATTGAGATCCATGTCATCATGCAATGGCAAGCCACGTAAGATGGTGCCATGACATAGGATGGTGACCTATGCTTCTCCTTTCCTCTACCATTTGATGCCTTCGGGTTGTCGATATCCACCGCTGATACTTACCATTGTTAGCTCTCTCTAGGTTGCTTCCTCCTTTCCCTGTTGGACGTCGAATAGTGCCCATCATTTACTCTCCCCATTCTCTTGGACATTCGTCCATTTTTTTTATCTTTTTAATTTTTTTTTTTTTTTTTTTTTTTATTTTTTTTTTTTTTAGTGTTTTTTTTTTTTTTTTTTTTTGTGATTGTTTTATTTTTTTTTTTTTTTTTTTATTTTTTTTGTTGTGGAGGTTGTGTTTCTCTGTTGATGTTGTTTTTTTGATATTTTTGTGTTTTTTTTTTTTTGTGGGTTTTTTTTTGTTAATTAATTTTTTTTTTGTTTTTATTATTTTTGTTGTTTTGTGATTTTTTCTTTTTTTTTTTTTTGAGTTGGTTTGTTGTGGGTTTGTTTTTTTTTTTTTTTTTTTTTTTTGTGTTTTGTTTTATCTTGTAGTGTTGTTGTATTTGTTTTTTTTTTTTTTTATTTTTTTTTTTTTTGTTGGGCATGTGTTTTGTTTTTTTTTTTGTCTTTTGTTTTTTTTTTTTTGTTTTTTTTTTTTTTTTTATTTTTTTTCTTTTTTTTTTGTTTTTTTTTCTTTTTTATTTTTTTGTTAATTTTTTTTTTTTTTTTTTTGTTTTTTGGTTTTTTGTTTTTCTTTGTTTTTGTTTTTTTTTTTTTTTTTTTTATTAGGTGGGTTAGGTTGTTTTTAATATTTATTGATTGTTCTGTTTGTATTTTCTTTTTTATTTTTTTTTTTTTTGTTGTTGTTTTGTTTGGTGTTTTTGTTTTTTTTTAATTTTGGTTTGAAAGGGGTTTTGTTTTGTTTTTTTTTTGTTTTTGTTTCTTTTTTTTTTTTTTTTTTTTTTTTTTTTGTTTTTTTTTTTTTATATTTTTTTTGGGGGGGATGGGGGAGTGTGGTTTTTGTTGTGGTGTTTCGTGGGTTTGGGGTGGGGGATAAGGGGGGGGGGGTGGGATGTGACTTGTGGGGGGGCGTGGGGGGGGGGGGGTTGGGTGGGGTGTGTGGTGGGGGGGGGGGGGGGGCGATGGGGGACGGGGGGGGGGAGGGGGGCGCGGGGTGTTGTTTGAAGTATGCGCGCACAAAAAAAACAACCACACCCAAAAAAAAACCAAAAAAAAGCACAAGACAAAAAAACACCAACCCCAACCAAAAAGACCAGACCACCCACAAAACAAGTTTCGGTGGAAAGTGGTTTCCTTCTGTGGTACTCTCGGAGATCTTATCCCAATTCATGTATTCTCCCTAATATCCTCAGACAAATCATCCTTCCCTTTCATGGATTTCTCATGCTTGTGTGTTGGGTTTTGTGAAATGGATCAAGAACCTCCCTAATGTTCTTTGTATCAATCTTCTCAACTCTGTAAAAGGATTCTATCATCCTCCTTTCGTGGTGATTGTTCGACAGGCTTGAGGGCTGGCGCAGTATGGTTTATTCTACATGGGTGATAAGCAAAGTGCTTCTTGGCGGATGGTTGTGTGTTGATCCGTTGTACCTTTGGCCTGTGATCGAATTTATTGGAGTGATATATATCGACATGTACTGTCCGCTTCCGATCTGTGCCATCTCTTGATAGCTTTTTCTTTCTTCTCTCATGTTGTCTTCCATGATAAAGCTATGAATGACAATTCATGTCGCTAAGTATCATTTTGTATAATTCGTGCTGTGTTTGTAGCTTTTATGTTTGGTGTTTGTATTCTATTTTGTTTGGCTTGTTATCCACTTTGGTATTACTCCATGGTTTCTTTTGAACAATATTTATACATGAAGAATTCCACCCCGGGATATGCAGTAAAAAAGTTAGCTTCTAATTGAATTAAAGTTTACGCATGAGCTAGCTGAACTATAATAGCATCACTTTATACTTGAAAAAGACATAATTTTTTAGCTTCTAAACTCTGAAGTCATTTGCAATTTAACTACTTTTCCCCAGTTAATGATTGACCGATTGTAGCTAGAGATGATAAATAATTTGGAACACAAACATCAATGCGATGTGATTCTTTGAACCGCTGAATAATACTACGAGTCATTCATATGCAATCTACACAGTTCCAGTGATGTTGACAAGACAAAAATCCCACACAAGTCTTATGGCCACAGCTTGCCGAATGCATGCCGCATGGCCGGGACAGCGGCAACTGCCACCAAAACCGTGTCCGACCAAGACGAGCATTTTTACGTGTTTTGGCAATTACTATAAATTTTCATTCTCCTATTATTTTAGAAAAGAGATTGTCTCCAGTACATGCTTCGCTGTCATCGTCGTCCCTCGAAGGTCACCGCCTGAGGACATATATGTGATCTCAAGAGTGAAGCTCTAGAATTAGATGCAGGGTCTCTCGTGATTCAAGACTACTAAGAATCATCGTAGCATATAGGTGCACTTATATTGCAAAAGGAGGGTTATGTCTGGTAATGTTATAATAGTATACCAATTCTCGGGTTGTGCTTCGAGTTTGATCAAATGCATTGTATCGATGGTGGTTTGATAATAGCTATCATTTTGTTTTTTAAAGAAAAACCGCGTACACGAGCCGAGACAATTGCCAAGGAACACCATTTTTCTGGGCGATGCATAGACCCATCTCGCAAGCTAAACCAACCACCGCCGGGTGCCGGCTGGAAGTATGGAGGCAAATCCCATGCAATGCAGCGGTAGAAAGGAGGTCACTGGACCCCAACAAGACCATCGTTCATGCTACGTGAGATACTGGGCCATGGGATTTCCTGCCCCGGCTTCACGTTCTCCACGCGTACCAATTACTATTACCTTTCCTTTTCAGTCATGAGCCACGTGTCGGCTTGCAAAAGGTTGGAAACCATGAGCTTCTGATATGTGCCTGTTTTATAGCTTTAGCCTGGGAACCACGTGCCTGGCAAACTAGTCTTGGGACAGTGGACAAGTGTAATGCTAGCATGTATGCAGAGTATGTTTAAAAAAG